>CM072155.1:20739784-20990654 GCA_036850595.1 Rhyacichthys aspro
GGTGTAAATGACATTTTTTAGTGTTGATGAGGGACAGCATTAAATTGAAGCAGAGCAGCTATAGGGTCATGTTTGTGGCACAGACCTTTACAAACTCTTAAACTCTGGACACACTGCAGCTCTTACTCCCAGTATTTTCACCCGTGTCTAACTCTGGTCTAACCCCAGTCTTTCTCTGTTCTAAACCCAGTCTTTCTCTGGTTTAACCTGGTCTCTCTCTGGTCTCTCCTAGTCCACTCGGAGGAGGCACTATACCTTTTGGCCACATGTTACTACAGATCAGGAAAAGCCTACAAAGCCTACCGTTTGCTGAAGGCCCACTCCTGCTGCAGCCCTCAGCTGCGATACCTGTTGGCCAAGTGCTGCGTGGAGCTCAGCAAGTACGGATTGAAACGGGTTGCAGGGTCTACAGGGGTCTGAGCAGGGTCTACTGGGGTCTACAGGGGTCTGAGCAGGGTCTCCGGGGGTCTGAGCAGGGTCTCCGGGAGTCTGAGCAGGGTCTACGGGGGTCTCCGGGGGTCTGAGCAGGGTCTCCGGGGGTCTGAGCAGGGTCTCCGGGAGTCTGAGCAGGGTCTCCGGGGGTCTGAGCAGGGTCTACGGTGGTCTGAGCAGGGTCTACGGTGGTCTGAGCAGGGTCTCCGGGGGTCTGAGCAGGGTCTCCGGGGGTCTGAGCAGGGTCTCCGGGAGTCTGAGCAGGGTCTCCGGGGGTCTGAGCAGGGTCCACGGGGGTCTCCGGGGGTCTGAGCAGGGTCTACGGGGGTCTACAGGGGTCTGAGCAGGGTCTACAGGGGTCTGAGCAGGGTCTCCGGGGGTCTGAGCAGGGTCTCCGGGAGTCTGAGCAGGGTCTCCGGGGGTCTCCGGGGGTCTGAGCAGGGTCTACGGGGGTCTACAGGGGTCTGAGCAGGGTCTACAGGGGTCTGAGCAGGGTCTCCCGGGGTCTGAGCAGGGTCTACAGGGGTCTGAGCAGGGTCTCCGGGGGTCTGAGCAGGGTCTCCGGGGGTCTGAGCAGGGTCTCCGGGAGTCTGAGCAGGGTCTCCGGGGGTCTCCGGGGGTCTGAGCAGGGTCCACGGGGGTCTCCGGGGGTCTGAGCAAGGTCTACGGGGGTCTACAGGGGTCTGAGCAGGGTTTAGAGGGGTCTCGAGTGCTTTGAATGAAGTTTTAGCAGGTTTTAAGTATATTTGAACCTGTTTTAGTTGGATTTGATCAGGTATTTGATGGATTTTAAATGTTTTTTGACGTGTATCTCTTTTTCACTTGCTCCTGAACTGGTTACACTCTGGTTTTACCTGGTTTTACCTGGTTTTCAGGCTGGCGGAGGGGGAGCAGGTGCTGGTGGGAGGAGTGTTGAACAAACAGAAGACTCAGGACGACATTATCTCAGAGTTTGGAGACTCAGCTCCGTTCACTCTGTCTCTGCTCGGACACATCTACTGGTAACACCTGTCCCCTGTCTGTCTCTGAACCCCCGTCTGTCTCTGAACCCCCGTCTGTCTCTGAACCCCCGTCTGTCTCTCAACACCCGTCTGTCTCTCAACACCCGTCTGTCTCTCAACACCCGACTGTCTCTCAACACCCGACTGTCTCTCAACACCCGACTGTCTCTCAACACCCGACTGTCTCTCAACCCCTGTCTGTTTTTCAGTAAAACGGATCGAGCGGCGAAAGGAGCAGAGTGTTTCCAGAAAAGTCTCAGCCTCAACCCGTTCAACTGGGCCCCGTTCCAAAATCTCTGTCACCTGGGTAAGAGCTGAACCGGATCAGAACCAGGACTAACACTGGACTAAAGACAGGACTAAACCGGACCTCTGTCACATGGGTAAGACCCGAAACGGACAGGAACCAGGACTAAAATCGGCCTGACCCAGTTTTCCTCTGGTCCAGGAGAGAAGCCTGATCCGGACCAGGTTTTCCGGTTGTCGTCTGTGGCCCCGCCCCCTCCGTCTGTAAGTCCCGCCCAGAACCAGAATCCTAGTCACCGCTTGGACACGGCCCTAATGGAGACGCCTCAGGACACTCTGGTATTTATTACTTTAAACGTTTATGTAAGACTAGACCAGACCTGGTTTTAGCTGGACTGACTCTCTCTCTGTGCAGGTTTATGCTGGATCAGACCTGGTTTTACCTGGTCTAACTTTCTCTCTCTCTGCAGGTTTCAGTTGGATCAGACCTTGTTTTACCCGGTCTCTCTGCAGGTTTCAGTTGGATCAGACCTTGTTTTACCCGGTCTCTCTGCAGGTTTCAGTTGAATCAGGCCTGGTTTTACCTGGACTAACTCTCTCTCTAACTCTTCTGAAGGAGCTAAACCGTCTGAACCTGGAGTCGTCCAACGGGAAGCTGACTTCTGACCTCTCCGTCTCCTACATCGACTCCTCCCTCATTTCCCCGGAGACTGTCTCTGTGGCGACTGCCGCCTCACTGCTTAGCAACAAACAGAATAAGCCCAAGAGTGGGCGGAGCCTGCTGGGAGGACCGCCCACCCTCAGCCCGCTAACGCCCAGGTAAGACCGGTTTAACCAGGTTTACGTGGTCTAAGACCGGTTTAACCAGGTGTACGTGGACTAAGACCGGTTTAACCAGGTGTACGTGGACTAAGACCGGTTTAACCAGGTGTACGTGGACTAAGACCGGTTTAACCAGGTGTACGTGGACTAAGACCGGTTTAACCAGGTTTATGTGGACTAAGACCGGTTTAACCAGGTTTACGTGGACTAAGACCGGTTTAACCAGGTGTACGTGGACTAAGACCACTTTAACCAGGTTTACGTGGACTAAGACCGGTTTAACCAGGTTTACGTGGACTAAGACCGGTTTTTGTGTTTGTGTAGTTTTGGAATCCTGCCCCTGGAGCCCAGCCCTGGAGACCCCTCGTATCTGCAGAACTACAGCAGTGGCATGGACTCTCAGCCGAGTGGCCCCAACAAGAAGGTAACGCCTCCCAATACGCCTATAAACCGGTTTTAGATGGATTTGAACAGGTTTTAGATGGATTTGAACAGGTTTTAGATGGGCTTGGTCTGGACCAGTACTTCTTGTTGTGTTTTTTTGCTTCCAGACCGTGTCCAGGATAAACCAGTCCAAGTCGGTTTTCTCTCAGAGTGGAAACAGCAGAGAGGTCCTACCCATTCCCTTCAACCAATCACAGCAGAGCTCCGCCCCCCACACCAGGTAACTATGGCAACAGGTCACCGAGGACAGGCCAATTGCAGAGCTCCAAACGTCCACCGCTGTTCCTGGAATAAATACAAAATGTCTGCCACAAAAAGAATAATAAAAACAAGGTGGAAAAAAAACTATAAAATAAGACCAGGAAACGCGTCTGATCGTAACTAGCCAAATGTGAAACTGTCAGAGAGAACTGGAATAGGTTTTAATAAGAGTTACCCGTTTCTAGTTTAATGTATTGTAAGTATTTGCTTATTGCTCTGTTCTTAAAGGACTTAAAGGAACTTAAAGGAACAAGTTCTGATTGGTTTTGGTTGGACTTTAAAGGGACAGTGGTGAAAATGTGGTGGGGAAATCTATTGGTGTTATTCCAGGTTTTAAATGTCAGCTTCTGTGATTCCTGACTCTCGTGTGTCCCACAGTGGATCTCCTCAGGTCCTCAGTCCGTCTGGTCCTCCCAACGTTCAGCCCCGAAGGAGCTCCAGACTCTTCACCAGCGCCAGCTCCACCGCAAAGGTTTACACACCTGTAACACCCAAAAACACCTGGCCTACCACTCACCAAGGACTGCTCACTGTGGGAACCCTGCTGAAGAACAAAATCAGCTCTACATGACTAAATACTGTATTAAATAGTGTGTTTATCCTGAACCAGTGCTGTTTAAGCTTTGTTTACTCCCTCTAGTGTCAGCGAGCAGAATTACACTGAAACAAAAATAACAAATCAACAGGCCTCAGTTTCATGGAAAACACTGCAGCGTCTTCAGATTTTATATATATCTCCACAAAACTTTAGTCCCTCAGAGACACAGACCTCAGACTTTAGTCCCTCAGAGACACAGACCTCAGACTTTAGTCCCTCAGAGCCACCAAAAACACCGTTTTTGTCTTTTTCAGGAGAACAGTAAGAAGCTCAAGATGAAGTTCCCCACAAAGATCCCCAACAGAAAAACCAAGTGTAAAACGGCCAAGTCCTCCACCAACACAAACCTAAACGAGAGCCTGGACATCCTCCGCCTGGACCCTGCCCTAGGCCTCCAGGACTCCAAGATCCAGCCACACCAGAGGGCTGCCACAGGTAGGACCGGTTCAGCAGGGACTAGAACAGATCTAAGAGGGACCAGAGGGCCGCCACAGGTAGGACCGGTTCAGCAGGGACTAGAACAGATCTAAGAGGGACCAGAGGGCCGCCACAGGTAGGACCGGTTCAGCAGGGACTAGAACAGATCTAAGAGGGACCAGAGGGCCGCCACAGGTTTTAGTGGGTTTCTGTGTGTTTCAGACAGCATCATGGCGGTCCTGAGGGAGATGGGTGTGGTTCTAGCTGGTCTTGAACAGGTTTTAGTGGGTTTCTGTGTGTTTCAGACAGCACCATGGCGGTCCTGAGGGAGATGGGTGTGGTTCTAGCTGGTCTTGAACAGGTTTTAGTGGGTTTCTGTGTGTTTCAGACAGCACCATGGCGGTCCTGAGGGAGATGGGTGTGGTTCTAGCTGGTCTTGAACAGGTTTTAGTGGGTTTCTGTGTGTTTCAGACAGCATCATGGCGGTCCTGAGGGAGATGGGTGTGGTTCTAGCTGGTCTTGAACAGGTTTTAGTGGGTTTCTGTGTGTTTCAGACAGCATCATGGCGGTCCTGAGGGAGATGGGTGTGGTTCTAGCTGGTCTTGAACAGGTTTTAGTGGGTTTCTGTGTGTTTCAGACAGCATCATGGCGGTCCTGAGGGAGATGGCTCGAGGATACCTGCTGCTCTGCTCGTATTCCTGCAGAGAGGCCATTAACGTCCTGTCGGCTCTTCCTCCTCATCACTACAACAGCGGCTGGGTCCTGAGCCACATCGGACGGGCCCACTTCGAGCTCGCAGAGTACTCCCAGGTGAGAATGACACTCTACAGAGTACTCCCAGGTGAGAATAACACTCTACAGAGTACTCCCAGTGAGAATGACACTCTACAGAGTACTCCCAGGTGAGAATAACACTCTACAGAGTACTCCCAGTGAGAATGACACTCTACAGAGTACTCCCAGGTGAGAATAACACTCTACAGAGTACTCCCAGTGAGAATGACACTCTACAGAGTACTCCCAGGTGAGAATAACACTCTACAGAGTACTCCCAGTGAGAATGACACTCTACAGAGTACTCCCAGGTGAGAATAACACTCTACAGAGTACTCCCAGTGAGAATGACACTCTACAGAGTACTCCCAGGTGAGAATAACACTCTACAGAGTACTCCCAGTGAGAATAACACTCTACAGAGTACTCCCAGGTGAGAATAACACTCTACAGAGTACTCCCAGGTGAGAATGACACTCTACAGAGTACTCCCAGTGAGAATGACACTCTACAGAGTACTCCCAGGTGAGAATAACACTCTACAGAGTACTCCCAGGTGAGAATAACACTCTACAGAGTACTCCCAGTGAGAATGACACTCTACAGAGTACTCCCAGGTGAGAATGACACTCTACAGAGTACTCCCAGGTGAGAATAACACTCTACAGAGTACTCCCAGTGAGAATGACACTCTACAGAGTACTCCCAGGTGAGAATAACACTCTACAGAGTACTCCCAGGTGAGAATAACACTCTACAGAGTACTCCCAGTGAGAATGACACTCTACAGTGTACTCCCAGGTGAGAATGACACTCTACAGAGTACTCCCAGGTGAGAATAACACTCTACAGAGTACTCCCAGTGAGAATGACACTCTACAGAGTACTCCCAGGTGAGAATGACACTCTACAGAGTACTCCCAGGTGAGAATAACACTCTACAGAGTACTCCCAGGTGAGAATAACACTCTACAGAGTACTCCCAGGTGAGAATAACACTCTACAGAGTACTCCCGGGTGAGAATAACACTATACAGAGTACTCCCGGGTGAGAATAACACTCTACAGAGTACTTCCGGGTGAGAATAACACTCTACAGAGTTCTCCCGGGTGAGAATGACACTCTACAGAGTACTCCCGGGTGAGAATGACACTCTACAGAGTACTCCCGGGTGAGAATGACACTCTACAGAGTACTCCCGGGTGAGAATGACACTCTACAGAGTACTCCCGGGTGAGAATGACACTCTACAGCAGACCTGGGCATTTTAAGGCCCGGGGGCCACATCAGGCCCTCGACCCTCCTCTGTCCGGCCCTCAGGAGGCTTGTGTCAGAAAAGGAAATAATGCAGGAGTGTAAACCATGTACAGAACAGAATACAAACATAATACTTTTATGGTGAGGGGAAGCTGGAATAGACCGTTATCGTTAAAAGTGCCTGGTAAATGTTGAGGATAAATTCTGATTTCTTGGTTCAGGCCTTGTTTGGAAGGAGCTGTTATCATCAGTGTTTCTGCAGGAGACTAGACTTAACTTTAGTGTTTTTTGAGTCATTTTCTCAGGTGTCAATAACATGTTGAGCCAGGCCTGGTTTTAGAACAAAATGGAAAGAGTAGATCTTAAACAGAGGACGATATAACTGTTACGGTGGCATATATTTGACATATTTTTGCTTATAGTTTAAACTTGAAAGAATATGTCTTTTTATTAAGCGTGAGTTGACTGTGTTGGTCCGGCCCACCACAAGAGTCCCAGGTTCTAATGTGGCCCTCGGAGAAAAATAATTGCCCGCCCCTGCTCTACAGAGTACTCCCGGGTGAGAATAACACTCTACAGAGTACTCCCGGGTGAGAATGACACTCTACAGAGTACTCCCGGGTGAGAATGACACTCTACAGAGTACTCCCGGGTGAGAATGACACTCTACAGAGTACTCCCGGGTGAGAATGACACTCTACAGAGTACTCCCGGGTGAGAATAACACTCTACAGAGTACTCCCAGTGAGAATGACACTCTACAGAGTACTCCCGGGTGAGAATAACACTCTACAGAGTACTCCCAGTGAGAATAACACTCTACAGAGTACTCCCAGTGAGAATGACACTCTACAGAGGAGCAGAGCGAGTGTTCTCTGATGATGTCACGGTGATGTCATGTGTTGTAGGCGGAGCGAGTGTTCTCTGATGATGTCACGGTGATGTCATGTGTTGTAGGCAGAGCGAGTGTTCTCTGATGATGTCACGGTGATGTCATGTGTTGTAGGCGGAGCGAGTGTTCTCTGATGATGTCACGGTGATGTCATGTGTTGTAGGCGGAGCGAGTGTTCTCTGATGATGTCACGGTGATGTCATGTGTTGTAGGCGGAGCGAGTGTTCTCTGATGATGTCACGGTGATGTCATGTGTTGTAGGCGGAGCGAGTGTTCTCTGAAGTGCGGAGGATAGAGTCGTTCAGAGAAGAAGGGATGGAGATCTACTCCACGACTCTGTGGCACCTTCAGAAGGACGTGGCTCTGTCTGCGCTTTCCAAGGAGATGACCGACATGGACCGCAACTGCCCCCAGGTGAGACATAACTGCCCCCAGGTGAGACATAACTGCCCCCAGGTGTGACATAACTGCCCCCAGGTGTGACATAACTGCCCCCAGGTGAGATATAACTGCCCCCAGGTGGGATATAACTGCCCCCAGGTGAGACATAACTGCCCCCAGGTGTGACATAACTGCCCCCAGGTGAGACATAACTGCCCCCAGGTGGGATATAACTGCCCCCAGGTGGGATATAACTGCCCCCAGGTGGGATATAACTGCCCCCAGGGGAGACATAACTGCCCCCAGGTGTGACATAACTGCCCCCAGGTGAGACATAACTGCCCCCAGGTGAGACATAACTGCCCCCAGGTGAGACATAACTGCCCCCAGGTGGGATATAACTGCCCCCAGGTGGGATATAACTGCCCCCAGGTGGGATATAACTGCCCCCAGGGGTGACATAACTGCCCCCAGGTGTGACATAACTGCCCCCAGGTGAGACATAACTGCCCCCAGGTGGGATATAACTGCCCCCAGGTGAGACATAACTGCCCCCAGGTGAGACATAACTGCCCCCAGGTGAGATATTACTTCCACCAGGTGAGCTATAAACCTGGTCCAGACCCGGTCCTGATCCGGTCCAGACCCGGTCCTGTCTCTAAAGTCCTGTCTGGTTCTCGTTCTCAGACCTGGTGTGTCGCGGGGAACTGCTTCAGTTTACAACGAGAACACGACATCGCCATCAAGTTCTTCCAGAGAGCCATTCAGGTGAGACCCAATCAGAACCAGAACCAGAACCAGCTCAGAACCAGAACCAGCTCAGAACCAGAACCAGAACCAGAACCAGCTCAGAACCAGAACCAGCTCAGAACCAGCTCAGAACCAGAACCAGCTCAGAACCAGCTCAGAACCAGAACCCGCTCAGAACCAGAACCTGCTCAGAACTAGAACCAACTCAGAACTAGAACTAGAACCAGCTCAAAGGAATTACTTTTGGTCTTAAATCACTCAAGAGTTTTTCGCTGTGATCTGTTCCAGTCCTGGTCCAGTCCTGGGTCAGTCTTGGTCCAGTTCTGGTCCAGTTCTGGTCCAGTCCTGGTCCAGTCCTGGGTCAGTCTTGGGTCAGTCCTGGTCCAGTTCTGGTCCAGTCCTGGTCCAGTTCTGGATCAGTTCTGAGCTTCAGCTGGTGCTGATTTGCTTAACTTTTGTGTTGTTTATTCTTCAGAGGTGTGTGTGGGTCTAAACCAGTCTAACCCGGTCTGACCCGGTCTAACCCGGTCTGTGTGTGTTCCAGGTGGAGCCGGGCTTCGCCTACGCCTACACGCTGCTGGGACACGAGTTCGTTCTGACGGAGGAACTGGACCGAGCTCTGGCCTGTTTCAGAAATGCCATCAGAGTCAACAACCGCCACTACAACGCCTGGTACTGGACCGGGCTAGACTAGGGTCAGACCGGGTTAGACTGGGGTCAGACCGGGTTAGACCGGGTTAGACTGGGGTCAGACCGGGTTAGACTGGGGTCAGACCGGGCTAGACTGGGGTCAGACCGGGCTAGACTGGGGTCAGACCGGGTTAGACTGGGGTCAGACCGGGCTAGACTGGGGTCAGACCGGGTTAGACTGGGGTCAGACCGGGCTAGACTGGGGTCAGACCGGGTTAGACTGGGGTCAGACCGGGTTAGACTAGGGTCAGACCGGGTTAGACCGGGCTAGACCGGGCTAGACCGGGGCTAGACTGGGGTCAGACCGGGCTAGACAGGGCTAGACTGGGGTCAGACCGGGCTAGACAGGGCTAGACAGGGCTAGACTGGCTTTAACAGTCTATTGGATTGTTCTGGTCTCTGTTGGACTGTAACAGGTTCTATCAGGTTTTAAACAGGTTTTTCTCGGTCTTGTGCAGGTACGGTCTGGGGATGATCTACTACAAACAGGAGAAGTTTAATTTGGCCGAGATCCACTTCAAAAAGGCTCTGAGCATCAACCCTCAGAGCTCGGTCCTGCTGTGTCACATCGGAGTGGTACGGTTCTGTTTATATGAAGATAGACCATGATAATATCATCAGGAACAGTTCATCTGAGTGAGAGGAACCGGGGTCAGGGGTCGGGTCACAGAGAGGCCACAGCTAAAGTCCAATCATCACCCAAATCACCGAGGACAGAGTGATGAACTACACAATAACAGCATAGGACTATTTTCATTGGGTTTAATTGATAGATACAACTGGGTGTCGACAGCGTAGCAGTGGAAGTTAATTCCATGTTTTGTGATTGCCTAAGGGGAGCATGTATAATGTAAAAAGTACAGGACCTAATACAGAGCCCTGTAGTACTTCATGACTGAGTACTGTGCACACTGATGATGACTCTTCTGGTCCAGGTCCAACACGCTCTGAAGAAGTCCGACGCTGCTCTGGAGACTCTGAACCGAGCCATCAGCATCGACCCCAAGAACCCGCTCTGCAAGTTCCACCGAGCCTCCATCCTGTTCGCCAACGACAAATACAAGGTTATTAGAATTAGATTAGATTATTATTAATAATAAACGACAAATACAAGGTTATTATTAATAATAAACGACAAATACAAGGTTATTATTAATAATAAACGACAAATATAAGGTTATTATTAATAATAAACGACAAATATAAGGTTATTATTAATAATAAACGACAAATATAAGGTTATTATTAATAATAAACGACAAATATAAGGTTATTAATAATCTGCAGCAAATATATGGTAATTAATCAGCGGCGCTGCAGGAGCTTTATTGATTATTGATTATGTGAAGGCGGCGCTGCAGGAGCTTTATTATTGATTATGTGCAGGCGGCGCTGCAGGAGCTTTATTATTGATTATGTGCAGGCGGCGCTGCAGGAGCTTTATTATTGATTATGTGCAGGCGGCGCTGCAGGAGCTTTATTATTGATTATGTGCAGGCGGCGCTGCAGGAGCTTTATTGATTATTGATTATGTGAAGGCGGCGCTGCAGGAGCTTTATTATTGATTATGTGCAGGCAGTGCTGCAGGAGCTTTATTATTGATTATGTGCAGGCGGCGCTGCAGGAGCTTTATTGATTATTGATTATGTGCAGGCGGCGCTGCAGGAGCTTTATTGATTATTGATTATGTGCAGGCGGCGCTGCAGGAGCTTTATTGATTATTGATTATGTGCAGGCGGCGCTGCAGGAGCTTTATTGATTATTGATTATGTGCAGGCGGCGCTGCAGGAGCTTTATTGATTATTGATTATGTGCAGGCGGCGCTGCAGGAGCTGGAGGAGCTGAAGCAGATTGTTCCCAAAGAGTCTCTGGTGTATTTTCTCATCGGAAAGGTACAGTTTTTATTTCAATGTTGTTAACGTCAGACTTTATTAAATCTGTCAGAGACTGGACTCAAACACCACACGCTGCACCCTGCCCTGGACTCAGACGGTCTAACGGACCCTGCCCTGGACTCAGACGGTCTAACGGACCCTGCCCTGGACTCAGACGGTCTAACGGACCCTGCCCTGGACTCAGACGGTCTAACGGACCCTGCCCTGGACTCAGACGGTCTAACGGACCTGCTCCTGTGTTTACCTGTGTTCTCAGGTGTATAAGACTCACCTGTGTTTACCTGTGTCCTCAGGTGTATAAGACTCACCTGTGTTTACCTGTGTCCTCAGGTGTATAAGACTCACCTGTGTTTACCTGTGTCCTCAGGTGTATAAGACTCACCTGTGTTTACCTGTGTCCTCAGGTGTATAAGACTCACCTGTGTTTACCTGTGTCCTCAGGTGTATAAGACTCACCTGTGTTTACCTGTGTCCTCAGGTGTATAAGACTCACCTGTGTTTACCTGTGTTCTCAGGTGTATAAGACTCACCTGTGTTTACCTGTGTCCTCAGGTGTATAAGACTCACCTGTGTTTACCTGTGTCCTCAGGTGTATAAGACTCACCTGTGTTTACCTGTGTTCTCAGGTGTATAAGACTCACCTGTGTTTACCTGTGTCCTCAGGTGTATAAGACTCACCTGTGTTTACCTGTGTTCTCAGGTGTATAAGAAGCTGGGCCAGACTCACCTGGCTCTGATGAACTTCAGTTGGGCCATGGACCTGGATCCGAAAGGAGCCAACAACCAGATCAAAGAGGCCATCGACAAACGCTACCTCCCAGAGGACGAGGGTAAGACCAGAACCTGTTCTAGGCCAGGACTGGGACTAGAACTGTAGCAGGACCAAGGTTTAGAAGGATTGTAACAGGTTTTGTCCGGTTTTAGGGCCGGAGGAGAGCAGTATGACGGACGCAGATGACACTCAGCTCCAGACGAACGAAAGCGACGATGTGCTCTAACTTTCTCCGACTCAGCCTTTTTATCTTCTTTTATTCTCAAAATAAATCAATAAAACCTGAAACTCACCGAGTCCTGCTTCTGTTCATTCACCTTCTACTGTCTTTAAAGTTTTAAATATTTAGTTTTATGTCTTTATAAAGAGACACTTCTAAACTGTTTTGTTTGGGATTAAAGTGTTTTGGGTTGAATTTTGACAGGTTTTATTTGAACTAAAGTAAGTTTATTTCTGATTAAAACTGATGTGAAGACATTTAGATTTTGAACTGGTTTTAGATGGATTCTGAGAACGTTTTGGAGCCAGGTCTGGATCTGATCTCGGTCCCGTCGGGTTAAATGTCCAGACGAAGATGGAGCTGTTTGTGACGATAATAAACTGAAAAGAACTGGAGCTGCTTCTGTGATTTACTCCAGGTTCAACAGAAACAAACTGATGGACTCAAAACAGAAATATAAATGCGGTAGCTTCGTTTTATAAAACTATTTTAATGAGAATATTATTCTACGAAAAACACTCTCGACATGAATCAAATGGCAACCTCTGATAAAACCTTTTCCATCAAAACCATCCTTCAGCGTAAAAACATTTACACTGTGATTTTTTAATATTTTCGGCACAATTATTAATGTATTACCAGTCATTTAGTTTTAGACTTAAGAACTGGTCTGGACATAATATAACCTTAAAATTAAAAATATGGAGAAAGAAAAGCTCACATAGAATATGTTGTTACAGATTTGTTGTGTTATTGTTCATTTTAATCATTTTTTAAAATAAATACATGTTTTCAAAAGTACAACTGTATCATTCAGTTTATCAAACTTTTTTCAAAATCAGAATCACAGTAAAAATCATAAAATAACTTCAGTTTGAACAAAAGGAGCTGCAGTTCCACAGAGACACCACCAGACTGTGCCTGTTTATGTTCATATTTATTTATTTAAGGCACAAAACAAACTCTAAATACATTATTTATTCATTATTTCCAAAATTTAGACTACACTTTAAACAACTCTCCAAAACATAAAAGATTTATATTAATTTTTAAGTTAATTTGTAAATTATTTACTAATTATTTTATTAACTAATTTACTTTCATACATCAGTGTCACATTTATTCAAAACTAAAATATATTCAGCTGGTTCAGACCCGGTTCAGACCCGGTTCAGGGTTCAGCTCAACCTGGTTCAGACCTGGTTTAGTCCTAGTCTTGGATCAGAGGAGGAGGAGGGATTTCCAGATCTGAAAAAGACAGAAACCAAAGTTTAAGAATAGTCCAGTTTCAAGGTTTTAGTTTGAAATAGAATCAAATCCACGCCAATCCAGACCCAGACCTGGTCCAGACCCAGACCTGGTCCAGATCTGGTCCAGATTGAACAGATTTTAACATTTATCTTAAAAATGTGAAGAAGAGTTGTATGAGAATTTAAAGAAGAGGCGGGAGCAGCTGAAAAAGGGGAACTACAACCCTTTTCTCAGCCTGAAGCTGAACTGGACAGAATTTAAACGGTTGAATAGAAATAAAAGAAATGAAATAAATCCCCAGATTCATAACTCCACTCAGGTGCCTTCTTCTTTAAGCCTTCAGTTTATTGTTGCTTGAGCTATTCTTGTTATTTATCAGCGTCTGGGTTAAGTCTGGATGGAAACCCCCACAGTCCTGCGGGGGGCGCTCTTACCCAGGTGCTGCAGCCGCGCAGGTAAAGCCACAGGTGAAGCAGCTCCAGGTGAGAGCGGGGGGGCACAGGGGGGAGGGAAGGGGGGAGGAGGGGGGATCATCACTGACACAGACAGAGAGAGGAGTGAGAGCTCTGCAGCAGAGACCAGCTCAGACACCAACATCTGTTTTAGCTTCACTTTCATCTTTGTTAGTATTTTGGTCATTTTCAGCTGTTTGTTCTTTTCTAGTGTTATTTTATCTGTTTTCTTACAGTTTAAAGCCCCTAAACATTACCTCTTTACAAAAGCACTGCTCTACACTACTCTGGGAGCTGCCCTTACGTGATTGGCTGAGAGGCAGGAAGAGGGAGTGCGTAAAGCAGCGGGAGGCGGGGCCAGAGCGGACTCTGAGCGAATGGGAGCGAGCGGTGGGCGGGGCTCTCTGGCGGCTCCTCCTTGAAGCTGAAACAGAGACATGTGACTCCAGCGTCACTCACACACACAAACAGAGCGTTACCATGGTTACCGTTCTCCTCTGGGATTGGTGGAGGCGGCGGAGGGGGCGGGGTCTCAGTCCTGTCTTCAGGAGGAGGAGGCGGGGTTTCAGCAGCGTCCTCAGGTAAAAGGGGAGGGGGCGGAAAACTGACCTCCTCCAGAACTGTGGGAACAAAACCCGTTCAAGACAGGCTGGAACCTGGTCAAATCCAACTAAAAACTGTTTAAATCCATCTAGAACCACTCACCTGTCTCCAGGTGAGGTGTTGGGGGCCTGGCCAGCGTCAGAGTGGGTGGGGCTTCAGGTGGAGGTGGAGGCGGTGGAGGAAGAGGTGGGGCCACAGCCTCTGAAGAGCCAATCAGATCCAGAGTTTCAGCTGGACTTTCATTGGTCGGAGGCAGTGGAGGAGGAGGCGGGAGCTCGGCCTCAACTGGGCTCTCATTGGCTGCTGCAGGAGGAGGCGGGGCATCGTCTGTGACGTCATACGGAGGTGGGGGTTCGTCAATTACATCACAGGAGGGTGGGGCTTGCCAGGACGAGGGGATGGAGGGCGGAGCCACAGGTTTCCCAAAACTGAAGCAGAACAGAGACTGGGTCAGACCTGGACCTGGACTGTAGACCGGCCAGGACCCAGACCCGGCTGTAGACCTGGACCTAGACCCGGACCAGGTTTTATGTGCGTGTGTGTAAAGCCTCTCACCTGCCAACAGCAGGGGGCGCTGTGGGGCACTGCACCGGCTCCAGAGGCTTGTTCCTGAAACAAAGACCTCAGACTTTTATTTATTATTTTATTAAATTAATCTCTTTATTTTAAAGTAAAGCTGCAACATGTTAAAAACTGAAATAAAATGTGACCATAAAGTTTAATAAACTATTTTTATTTCTAAATGTGATCTTTATTTCAATTAAATTTATTGATGAAAGATTGATGTACTGTGTTGTATTTAAAAACCTGTATTTAATTTCTGCCCATATTTGGCTCTGTATTTACTTGCTGTTTGTGCTGAAAGAGAAAACAGGAAGTGAACCTGAAAGAAGAGCCCAGTTTCCGGATCGTTCCACTTCGTTCAGCCTTCGCCCCGACCTAAAACCCAGTAAAACCAGGTCAGATCCGTACAGAACCAGTTAAAATCTGAGTAAAACCAGGTCAGACCTTACAATCAGTTAAAAATCTGACAAAAAACAGATAAAATTAATCTAAAACCTGTTCATATCCCTCTAAAACCTGTTCAGATCCCTCTGAAGCCAGTGCAGAGTGGTATTTCTGGGCAGAGGGGCCTCAGGAGAAACAGGGGCAGTTTTCGTGAATGAACAGAATAAAGAGAGGGTTGAAAAGAGGAGGGGCTTTAATTAGAGCCATTCATGAGTCTCAGCAGTTCCCACGGTTTTACAAAGACCAGGACCAGACCAGGACCAGACCAGGACCAGTTTATAAACATTCGAGAAGGGATTCTTCAGACATATTTCTTGTAAATGTATTGTATTAAATATACAGGTGTTTCCAGTTTCAGCTGCAGCCGGGATTGTCCTCTCAGGGCTTCGGTAGAAATCTTTCACTCTTCAGTTAAACAGTCGACCACAACAGGAAGTGCCCCTGTCTGTGGTCGCATCACTTCCTGTTTACGTTGCTTCTGTCTCACAATGTCAGAGAGAAATAAACCCAACTAAAACCTGTTCAAATCCAACTAAAACCTGTAAAGACTGACCTTGACCCCGTGCCCGACGGCGTCCAGCTGCTGGAAGTTGATTGGCTGTCGGGAGTACGGGGGGCGGGGCTGCACCTGAGCAGGTGGGAGGAGCTTATGCCAACGAGGAACTCGTCTCGACGTCGTGAAAACTCCAATCTCACGACGAGACACTTTCTCCCTGTGCATCTCCACAGACTGTAGGAGGTAGGAGACGAGGAGGTAGGAGACGAGGAGGGAGGAGACGAGGAGGTAGGAGAGGAGGAGGGAGGAGACGAGGAGGTAGGAGACGAGGAGGTAGGAGACGAGGAGGGAGGAGGCGAGGAGGGAGGAGACGAGGAGGTAGGAGAGGAGGAGGGAGGAGACGAGGAGGTAGGAGACGAGGAGGGAGGAGAGGAGGAGGTAGGAGAGGAGGAGGGAGGAGACGAGGAGGTAGGAGACGAGGAGGTAGGAGACGAGGAGGGAGGAGGCGAGGAGGTAGGAGACGAGGAGGGAGGAGAGGAGGAGGGAGGAGACGAGGAGGGAGGAGAGAAGGAGGGAGGAGAGAAGGAGGGAGGAGACGAGGAGGTAGGACACGAGGAGAGAGGAGAGGAGGAGGGAGGAGACGAGGAGGTAGTAGACGAGGAGGTAGGAGACGAGGAGGGAGGAGAGGAGGAGGTAGGAGAGGAGGAGGGAGGAGACGAGGAGGTAGGAGACGAGGAGGGAGGAGACGAGGAGGTAGGAGAGGAGGAGGGAGGAGACGAGGAGGTAGGAGACGAGGAGGGAGGAGAGGAGGAGGTAGGAGACGAGGAGGGAGGAGACGAGGAGGGAGGAGAGGAGGAGGGAGGAGACGAGGAGGTAGGAGACGAGGAGGGAGGAGAGGAGGAGGGAGGAGACGAGGAGGGAGGAGAGAAGGAGGGAGGAGAGAAGGAGGGAGGAGACGAGGAGGTAGGACACGAGGAGAGAGGAGAGGAGGAGGGAGGAGACGAGGAGGTAGTAGACGAGGAGGTAGGAGACGAGGAGGGAGGAGAGGAGGAGGTAGGAGAGGAGGAGGGAGGAGACGAGGAGGTAGGAGACGAGGAGGGAGGAGACGAGGAGGTAGTAGACGAGGAGGTAGGAGAGGAGGAGGGAGGAGACGAGGAGGTAGGAGACGAGGAGGGAGGAGAGGAGGAGGTAGGAGACGAGGAGGGAGGAGACGAGGAGGTAGGAGAGGAGGAGGGAGGAGACGAGGAGGTAGGAGACGAGGAGGGAGGAGAGGAGGAGGGAGGAGAGGAGGAGGGAGGAGACGAGGAGGGAGGAGAGGAGGAGGGAGGAGACGAGGAGGGAGGAGAGGAGGAGGGAGGAGACGAGGAGGTAGGAGACGAGGAGGGAGGAGACGAGGAGGGAGGAGAGGAGGAGGGAGGAGACGAGGAGGTAGGAGAGGAGGAGGGAGGAGACGAGGAGGTAGGAGACGAGGAGGGAGGAGAGGAGGAGGGAGGAGAGGAGGAGGGAGGAGACGAGGAGGGAGGAGAGGAGGAGGGAAAAGACGAGGAGGGAGGAGAGGAGAAGGGAGGAGACGAGGAGGTAGGAGACGAGGAGGGAGGAGACGAGGAGGGAGGAGAGGAGGAGGGAGGAGACGAGGAGGTAGGAGACGAGGAGGGAGGAGACGAGGAGGGAGGAGACGAGGAGGGAGGAGAGGAGGAGGGAGGAGAGGAGGAGGGAGGAGACGAGGAGGGAGGAGAGGAGGAGGGAGGAGACGAGGAGGGAGGAGACGAGGAGGTAGGAGAGGAGGAGGGAGGAGACGAGGAGGGAGGAGACGAGGAGGGAGGAGAGGAGGAGGGAGGAGACGAGGAGGGAGGAGAGGAGAAGGGAGGAGACGAGGAGGTAGGAGACGAGGAGGGAGGAGACGAGGAGGGAGGAGACGAGGAGGGAGGAGACGAGGAGTGAGGAGACGAGGAGGGAGGAGACGAGGAGGGAGGAGAGGAGGAGGGAGGAGACGAGGAGGGAGGAGAGGAGAAGGGAGGAGACGAGGAGGTAGGAGACGAGGAGGTAGGAGACGAGGAGGGAGGAGACGAGGAGGGAGGAGAGAAGGAGGGAGGAGACGAGGAGGTAGGAGACGAGGAGGGAGGAGAGGAGGAGGGAGGAGACGAGGAGGGAGGAGACGAGGAGGGAGGAGAGGAGGAGGGAGGAGACGAGGAGGGAGGAGAGGAGAAGGGAGGAGACGAGGAGGTAGGAGACGAGGAGGGAGGAGACGAGGAGGGAGGAGAGGAGGAGGGAGGAGACGAGGAGGGAGGAGACGAGGAGGTAGGAGACGAGGAGGGAGGAGAGGAGGAGGGAGGAGACGAGGAGGTAGGAGAGGAGGAGGGAGGAGACGAGGAGGTAGGAGACGAGGAGGGAGGAGAGGAGGAGGTAGGAGACGAGGAGGGAGGAGACGAGGAGGTAGGAGAGGAGGAGGGAGGAGACGAGGAGGTAGGAGACGAGGAGGGAGGAGAGGAGGAGGGAGGAGAGGAGGAGGGAGGAGACGAGGAGGGAGGAGAGGAGGAGGGAGGAGACGAGGAGGGAGGAGAGGAGAAGGGAGGAGACGAGGAGGTAGGAGACGAGGAGGGAGGAGACGAGGAGGGAGGAGAGGAGGAGGGAGGAGACGAGGAGGTAGGAGAGGAGGAGGGAGGAGACGAGGAGGTAGGAGACGAGGAGGGAGGAGAGGAGGAGGGAGGAGAGGAGGAGGGAGGAGACGAGGAGGGAGGAGAGGAGGAGGGAGGAGACGAGGAGGGAGGAGAGGAGAAGGGAGGAGACGAGGAGGTAGGAGACGAGGAGGGAGGAGACGAGGAGGGAGGAGAGGAGGAGGGAGGAGACGAGGAGGTAGGAGACGAGGAGGGAGGAGACGAGGAGTGAGGAGACGAGGAGGGAGGAGAGGAGGAGGGAGGAGAGGAGGAGGGAGGAGACGAGGAGGGAGGAGAGGAGGAGGGAGGAGACGAGGAGGGAGGAGAGGAGGAGGTAGGAGACGAGGAGGGAGGAGACGAGGAGGGAGGAGAGGAGGAGGGAGGAGACGAGGAGGGAGGAGACGAGGAGGGAGGAGAGGAGGAGGGAGGAGACGAGGAGGGAGGAGAGGAGAAGGGAGGAGACGAGGAGGTAGGAGACGAGGAGGGAGGAGACGAGGAGGGAGGAGACGAGGAGGGAGGAGACGAGGAGTGAGGAGACGAGGAGGGAGGAGACGAGGAGGGAGGAGAGGAGGAGGGAGGAGACGAGGAGGGAGGAGAGGGAGAAGGGAGGAGACGAGGAGGTAGGAGACGAGGAGGTAGGAGACGAGGAGGGAGGAGACGAGGAGGGAGGAGAGAAGGAGGGAGGAGACGAGGAGGTAGGAGACGAGGAGGGAGGAGAGGAGGAGGGAGGAGACGAGGAGGGAGGAGACGAGGAGGGAGGAGAGGAGGAGGGAGGAGACGAGGAGGGAGGAGAGGAGAAGGGAGGAGACGAGGAGGTAGGAGACGAGGAGGGAGGAGACGAGGAGGGAGGAGAGGAGGAGGGAGGAGACGAGGAGGGAGGAGACGAGGAGGTAGGAGACGAGGAGGGAGGAGAGGAGGAGGGAGGAGACGAGGAGGGAGGAGACGAGGAGGTAGGAGACGAGGAGGGAGGAGACTGTTGTTTACTTGTTTTTGTTTTGTTGCAGTTTTACATTTGTACAATAAAATAAATTTTACCCAAAATAATCAAAGAGTAAAAAGTGAAAAAGACTGTGTCAGTTTTGAGTCTGGGTTGTGACCGTTTTTTATGCAAAAAAACAAAACAGACAAATGGTAAAGACACATTATGAACATGTTAAAAACATGCTAAAGACACAATAAGAACACGTTAAAGGCGTGACCTGTCCTAGCAGCAGCACGGACGACTCCAGACTCTTCAGATCCAGACTCTGCAGATCCAGGAGCCGCAGGAAACTTGACGAAACCGAACTGATCTGGAACGCCACCGACGCCAACGACTGCGTCAGGAGCGCTTTGGTCTGCTCCAGCGCCACACTGCCCCCGCAGGCCTGGAGGAACACAACACCAGAGTTACACTGCCCCCGCAGGCCTGGAGGAACACAACACCAGAGTTACACTGCCCCCGCAGGCCTGGAGGAACACAACACCAGAGTTACACTGCCCCCGCAGGCCTGGAGGAACACAACACCAGAGTTACACTGCCCCCGCAGGCCTGGAGGAACACAACACCAGAGTTACACTGCCCCCGCAGGCCTGGAGGAACACAACACCAGAGTTACACTGCCCCCTCAGGCCTGGAGGAACACAACACCAGAGTTACACTGCCCCCGCAGGCCTGGAGGAACACAACACCAGAGTTACACTGCCCCCGCAGGCCTGGAGGAACACAACACCAGAGTTACACTGCCCCCGCAGGCCTGGAGGAACACAACACCAGAGTTACACTGCCCCCTCAGGCCTGGAGGAACGCAACACCAGAGTTACACTGCCCCCGCAGGCCTGGAGGAACACAACACCAGAGTTACACTGCCCCCGCAGGCCTGGAGGAACACAACACCAGAGTTACACTGCCCCCGCAGGCCTGGAGGAACGCAACACCAGAGTTACACTGCCCCCGCAGGCCTGGAGGAACATGACGTCACAGGAATACCCCAGTCCAGACCTGGTCCTCACCTGGAGGTAGTTGTCGGAGCAGTATTCCGCCACATTCAGCAGGTTTTGGTGGTTTTCAGTCAGAGCCTTTAGAGACTGAGGAACCTGCTTCAGGATCTGGTCTATCTCCATCTGAGACCAACTAGGACCAGGACAGGACCAGACCAGAGTACGAATAGGGCTGGAACTAGAACAGGACCACAGCACGACCTAAACCAGGACCAAAGAAAAAAAACAAGGTTACATCCCGTTTAAACCAGGTCTAAACCAGGTCTCAGACCTAATTCAGGTTTAACTGAAGGAAACTCTATAAAACTGTGTTAAACATGAAAAATAAAAATAAATAATAAATGTGTTTCTCAGATTTACCCTAAATAAATAAAAGGCAGAAGAAGACGTGTTAAAGTCGCGTTTAAAAAGTGGAAGTGTCTCGAACAGGAAACACTCTTTACAGATTAAACATTATTTAAATCAATAAAACTCAACAATCAGCGACTAAGCGCATACACGAGCGCGAACTGAGAGAGTTTACTGAGAAAAGAGGAAAAAGGAGAAAAAGGAGAAAATTCTCACCGAAAACAAATACTCCGTAAAAAGGCTCAGAAACAGGTCCCGTTCAGCAGAGATCCACTGTGAGAAAGAGGCGTCACTCCGGAGAGAAAACACGGACCAACACCACAGAGATCAGGAATGAGACAGAGGCGTCACTCCAGATACAGTTCTGTGCACAGGCTTTGTTCAGGTGAGAAAATAAAAAATGTTACAAAATGTAAAGTGAAAGAAAAAGACAATTCTAAATCAAATCAATATTTGGACTGAACTAAACCAGACCATGTACTCCCAGCCAAACCCCACCCCACCCCACTTAAACCCCCACAATATTTGGACTGAACTAAACCAGACCATGTAATCCCAGCCAAAACCAGACCAGATTGGACTAAACCAGACCATGTAATCCCAGACTAAACCAGACCAAACTGGACTAAACCAGACCATGTAATCCCAGCCAAAACCAGACCAAACTAGACTAAACCAGACCATGTAATCCCAGACAAAACCAGGCCAAACTGGACTAAACCAGACCATGTAATCCCAGCCAAAACCAGACCGAACTGGACTAAACCAGACCATGTAATCCCAGACTAAACCAGACCAAACTGGACTAAACCAGACCATGTAATCCCAGCCAAAACCAGACCAAACTGGACTAAACCAGACCATGTAATCCCAGCCAAAACCAGACCAAACTGGACTAAACCAGACCATGTAATCCCAGACAAAACCAGACCAAATTGGACTAAACCAGACCATGTAATCCCAGACAAAACCAGGCCAAACTGGACTAAACCAGACCATGTAATCCCAGCCAAAACCAGACCAAACTGGACTAAACCAGACCATGTAATCCCAGACAAAACCAGACCAAATTGGACTAAACCAGACCATGTAATCCCAGACTAAACCAGACCAAATTGGACTAAACCAGACCATGTAATCCCAGACAAAACCAGACCAAATTGGACTAAACCAGACCATGTAATCCCAGACAAAACCAGACCAAACTAGACTAAACCAGATACGTCAGGAGGATGTTGCTCTGGGATCACTCTCAAAAGAACCCTCCTCTGAACACCCGAGGGACCCTCCTCTGAACACCCGAGGGACCCTCCTCTGAACACCCGAGGGACCCTCCTCTGAACCCCAGAGGGACCCTCCACTGAACACCCGAGGGACCCTCCTCTGAACCCCAGAGGGACCCTCCACTGAACACCCGAGGGACCCTCCTCTGAACCCCAGAGGGACCCTCCACTGAACACCCGAGGGACCCTCCTCTGAACCCCAGAGGGACCCTCCACTGAACACCCGAGGGACCCTCCTCTGAACACCCGAGGGACCCTCCTCTGAACACCCGAGGGACCCTCTACTGAACACCCGAGGGACCCTCCACTGAACACCCGAGGGACCCTCCTCTGAACACCCGAGGGACCCTCCTCTGAACCCCCGAGGGACCCTCCACTGAACACCCGAGGGACCCTCTACTGAACACCCGAGGGACCCTCCACTGAACACCCCACAGAGAGACTCCAGTCTGTTTGGGTTGGGGTCTGTTCTCTTTATTTTAAACAGATTTAAATCTGAAGAAAAGGAGTTGTGTCTGATGCAACATTATCAAAAATAATTATGTTTAAATTAGACTTAGACTTTATTTCTTTTAAAAATGTTTTTAATGTTTGTGTTTGTAATGTTCTGTGCCTAAACTGTTGTTTTTAAAGTTGATGCATTACAAAAAGTCTTTGTTTCGTTCCTTTAAAACTATAAGGACCTGGCTAAAGAGGCCAATGCAGTGCACTCTGGGAGCTGTAGTCCTCTTTGTTCGCTGTGTTTTTTACAGTTTTTCACCATTTTGTCAGACTCAGCAGAATCGTTTCCTCGACTCTTGTTGTGACTCGAACCTGCCAAGCACTTCCTGTTTCCTGTCGGATCTGGAAATAGAAACTCAGACCAAAGAGAAAATAGAAACTGCTTCAGTCTGAGTCATTTGAAAAGGCTCATTCTGACTCTTTCACAATAAAAGGCTCTGATTTCACTCGAAAACAGAGTGTGAAGCTTTTGTGGCAGAAAAACTGAGAATAATCCAGGTCTGTTCTGGATGAGGTCACTTCTTTGTTGTTGATTTCTGCAGATTTTGTCTTTATTAACGTTTGAAAATCAATAAAGATCAAATATTTCAGCTGAAAGTGGAAAAGGACAAACTTTACTTTTTTTTTAATTATAGCACCTCAGTGGCTCACCTGGAAGAGCCCATACCATCACTCGGGAGACCCAGGCTCTATTCCAGCATGGACCCTTAGCCCACTGTTGTTCCCCTGTCTCTTAAACTGGAGCCAAGCTGTGACTTTGGAGATTCTGTGTTTTACTGAAATACACTTCAGAAAACACAGATTTTGGCTCAAAAAACAATTAACTGTGAAATATTAGAATGATCCGTCTTAAAACTGCTCACACTGGAGTTAGATGAACAGATTCTTCCAGCTTTAAACTGTCTGCACTCGTCAAATGAGGTTGAAACGTCAAAAACAGACAAATTAAGAGATGCTTTGGAGAATTTGTAAAAACAACCCTCAGTTCTGATCAGGAAAAGATCCCCGTCGACTGAAACGGTTGTGAAGGGAAGGGTCTCAGACCCTGATCTGACAGTAGCTCGAATATAAACCTACAGCAGCAATATTCACCTAGTTTTCCTCAGAGCCACACTTTTATTTTAATAATGTCACTTTTATTTGTTGATGTTGCTCAAACTAATTAAATCTGATTCTGTCCCATTTATTTTTCCTTCATAAACATGTTTCAGTTTTCTTCAGATTCAGTTTTGGGCTTTATTCACATTGTTTTAAAGTAAATCCCAAAAGTCAGACCTTGGTTTGTGTGATTTACAGTCGACGGAGAATAAACTGTGAACGGAATTCATTTTTTAAAATGTTTTAATTCATTTAAAATGTTAAAATAAGAAGAAATACAAAGTAAAATTTTGAATCAGAATTAGAATACAAATGGAGAATCCAGTGTGACTTCAGCGTCAGGTTTTCACTAAGTTTAGAGATGAGTCTTTTACAGTTTCAGTTCCAACAGGACTTTGTGGTTTTACTCTGGTCTCATTCATAGTGTTGGGTCTTAGTTTGAGGAAAAAAAATCTAAATGAAAATCTGAAATTAGAAAAAGTGAAAAAAGGGGAAGTTCCAGTGAATCTGGTGGAATTCAATTTGAAAACATCACAGTTTCATTTTCCTCCTCAAACTCAGCTATTTATATGAGACCCTCCCCAGACCAGACAAAACCAGGTCTGAACCAGGTCTGAGCCAGGTCTAACCAGGACTAAAGAGAGGTCAAGACCGGGACTAAATCGGGACTAAACCGGAGCTAAACGAGGATCTGTTTGAAGGTAAGTGTCTGTTTTTACATTCTGGTCCAAGACCAGCACTGCACCAGGACCAGGTCTAGACCAGGACCAAAACTTTGTCCCCCTCGATGTTTTGTCTCGTTGCAGAATTAGAAATATGACTCCGACATTAATCTCAATTTCATCATAAATCTGAAAATTAGAAATGAATTATGAAAGGTTCATGAAAATATTTATAATGTAATTTAAGGACAGATTGAAAATATAATATTTATAAAAAATAAATCTTGTTCAGAAAAAGAAGTCTCTGATAAAAATAATAATCATAATAAATGTGGGTTAAAATCATAAATTTCACTTAAATTTTTCAATTTCTCAATTTCAAATCAGTCCAAACACAGAATTTATTATAATCTATCTTTTTTTTAATATGAAAGTCTTTATTTCAGTCTCAGGTGATGTTTGATTCTGTGACGTAGTGATGTCACTGCGTCGCTGGAGGCTCCGTTTTCTGTTTCTTCACCGAGCGCTTTTTCTACCGCTTTATTTTTTCCATGAATTAAAGCGAGAGCAAACGTTAATGACCGCAGCGTTTCTCGGAGTCAGCGCTGAGTCAGAGACCACAGTGACGCAGTGACATCACTACGTCACAGCCCAGAGCTCCGTCTCTGTTCCGTTTGATTCCACTGTGGTTTATTCTGTGACTAATAAATTGCTGAGGTTTGACCTTTAGAGGCCACCGTACGACGAGATCCCGCTCAGACCCGACTCTGACACGTTTTAGTCAAATTCAGTTTATTTTGAGAAGTAGCGCTGCAGCTGGAGACGCACAGAGGTCAAAGGTAAAAGGTTCAGTTTTGTTTCAAATTAAGCTAAGAGTTAAATTCAAACCGATTTGAGCAAAAGAAGAGTTTAAGAGTTGAATATTGACTTTGATCGAGTCTGATTTAGAAACGGAGAGAATCAAAGAAAACAAAGAAAACGAAGACTCAGGTCAATGTTGTGTTTTAAAACCACCGACAGTTTCATTTTTTATCAGACTTTGAGTAAAAGTGTTTTATCGTGAATTGAAACCTGTTTGAAAATGATTGATTAAAAAGATGAATATGACTCAGAGATAATTATAACAATAAACGAGGTTTAACAGAGCTGCCAGTTTCAGTTCAGACAAAAACACCAGTCTGATGCTATTTTATATAAGACAGACAAGTCACAGCAGAGGGGCGGGGCCTGTGGCCAGGTGTGGGCGGGGCCTGTGGCCAGGTGTGGGCGGGGCCTGTGGCCAGGTGTGGGCGGGGCCTGTGGCCAGGTGTGGGCGGGGCCTGTGACCAGGTGTGATATAAACTGATATAAAATAATGAGTCTGAGGAGTTTGATTTTAGACTGAGGTCAAAGTGAGTTTCTACTGTTTGAGTCCTGGTCCTGATCCTGGTCCTGATCCTGGTCCTGATCTGGTCCTGATCTGGTCCTGATCCTGGTCCTGATCTGGTCCTGGCCTGGTCCTGGTCTGGTCCTGGTCTGGTCCTGGTCTGATCCTGGTCTGGTCCTGGTCTGGTCCTGGTCTGGTCCTGGTCTGATCCTGGTCTGGTCCTGGTCTGGTCCTGGTCTGATCCTGGTCTGGTCCTGGTCTGATCCTGGTCTGGTTCTGGTCTGATCCTGGTCTGGTCCTGGTCTGGTCCTGGTCTGGTCCTGACCTGGTTCTGTTCCAGATGAGACCCCCTGCTGCTGTTGCTGTGGTGCTGATGCTGCTGGCTCTGACCCGTCTCCACGGCGATGCCCAACCGCGTCTCCGTGGTAACGCCTGTTCTCCTCCTGGAGCCATGGTCCGAGAGGCGCTCACTCTGCTGCGGGACCTGGTGAGAACTCTGAATTACACACACTCTTCCACAAGGGGTCCCACTGAGGAGTCCTACTGAGGGGTCCTACTGAGGGAGGAGGGGTCCTACTGAGGGGTCCTACTGAGGGAGGAGGGGTCCCACTGAGGGGTCCTACTGAGGGAGGAGGGGTCCCACTGAGGGGTCCTACTGAGGGGTCCTACTGAGGGAGGAGGGGTCCCACTGAGGGGTCCCACTGAGGGGTCCTACTGAGGGAGGAGGGGTCCTACTGAGGGGTCCTACTGAGGGAGGAGGGGTCCCACTGAGGGGTCCTACTGAGGGGTCCTACTGAGTAGGGAAAGGGGTCCCACTGAGGGGTCCTACTGAGGGAGGAGGGGTCCCACTGAGGGGTCCCACTGAGGGGTCCCACTGAGGGGTCCTACTGAGGGAGGAGGGGTCCCACTGAGGGGTCCCACTGAGGGGTCCTACTGAGGGAGGAGGGGTCCCACTGAGGGGTCCTACTGAGGGAGGAGGGGTCCCACTGACCTAGCAGAGCTGGAGTTTTAATCTCATTCCTGTGTGTCCTGCAGGGGGCGACGTTCCCTGATTCCTGTCACTTCTTCAACAACAACATGACTCTGCCCAGCAACATCTCGACCAATCAGCAACAGGTACTGCTCCGCTTCAGCCAATGAGAGCAGAGCAGGGTTACACTTTACAGGCTTTAGGTTTTGAACAGGTTTTAGTGGGTTTTGAACAGGTTTTAGTGGGTTTTGAACAGGTCTCTATTAAAGTCTAAACGCTCTTCTCTGATTGGTCCTTAGTGCCGGCCCGCGCTGCGATTGGTCCTGGAGGCACTGCAGGGGGCGGGGCGTGTCTTTGAAGAACAGGATCCTTATTTGGGTGTGGGTGGAGTCTCGTGGGACAACAGGAAGTTGGACGACTTCCAGAACATTCTGTACCAGCTTCTGGAGCAACGCTGCGTGAGTCCAGCACCATTTTACATATTTTCAATAATTCTCTTTTAAAAAATCATTCTTCTTCTTAAACTTTTATTTTCGAAACAAAACAAAATGGAACCAAGTAATAAAAAATAAAAACATTACATTTCAGATGAAAAAAAAAGTAAATAAATACATAATTTAAAATGTCTTTAAATTTTAAATTAAATAAATTACTCACTTAACTGAACTTACAATTATTAATTAGGCATTATTATTATCATATGGTTTTTGAGGTTGTTGATTTTTTTTTAAGTCCCAATAAAACCGGTCTCTCTCTGTAGTCCTAGTAAAACCGGTCTCTCTCTGTAGTCCTAGTAAAACCGGTCTCTCTCTGTAGTCCTAGTAAAACCGGTCTCTCTCTGTAGTCCTAGTAAAACCGGTCTCTATCTGTAGTCCTAGTAAAACCGGTCTCTCTCTGTAGTCCTAGTAAAACCGGTCTCTATCTGTAGTCCTAGTAAAACCAGTCTCTCTCTGTAGTTCTTGGACCTGAAACCGTCCCGACTCCTGACGACGTACTTCAATAACGTCACAGTTCTGATCCAAAACCAGGTCTGTGTTTTATTCAGATTTATTCAGTTTTATTCTGATTTATTTATATTTATTTATATTTATTTATATTTTCCTTCAGGACGACTGTGGATGGTACGTTCTTCGCCGAGACCTGCTCTGGATCCTCAAGACCGCCCTGAGGAGACAGCACCAGTGTTTCACCTGGCCCCGGCTCTAGTACCAGACCAGGACCAGACCAGGACCAGACCAGGACCAGACCAGGACCAGGACCAGACCAGGACCAGACCAGGACCAGACCAGGACCGGGACTAACCCAGAGCCACAGTTTCCTCTGAGCCTTGAACCAAAGCAGTGTTTTTTGTTATATTTATTTATTAAACTATTTATTTTTATAAATTATTTTTTATTTATTTTGTTCTGATGTTTTCAATAAAAATCTTTCTGCAACAGATTTGAGTTTTTATTCAACTCTTTCACATAAAGCTGCTGTTTTTATTTTTGTGATATTTGGAGAGAGTCAGGTTTGAGGCCCCAAATAGATCTATTATTGAAAATAGTCTTATTTAAAACAATTTGAGAATAATTTTTAGTTTCTTTATACATTTAAGTTTCTGTTGAAGTCTCAGTTCATTTGAAACAAAGACACTGTGTTCCTCATTAATCCCAGGTTTAGTTTGGTTTTATTTACTTTAATCCAGAATAATCTCTAAATGAAGCTGGATTATTCCAGAGACAATCAGACTCTGACTCAGTTTCAGACAAAGACAAATAAAATGTCTTAATTTCATAAAAAATAAAAACAATGTGTATTTGAGACGAGTTCATTTTACAATTTTTTTTTTTTTTTATCACTTTATTGTTATTTCTATCAGTAATTATTGTAAAAATGATCCTGATAAATGTGACTGTGTTTAAGATAAAGATGCTTCAGGATCAGATCCAGATGAAGCTCAAATCCTTCTTGAATCAGGTTTTCTCTGGATTCTTTCTCAGCTGCAGTTTATAAAAGAGTCTGAGTCACAGGAGTCAAACTGAGTCTGACTCAGGTGTGTTCTGTAAATAAACACCACTCACAGACGTTTGTCCCGAGGCAAAACTGGACCAGGACCAGACCTGCCTCAGACCTGGACCAGACCTGATGCACCTGAGGAGAGTAATTCCAGGTGAGTCACTCTCAGCTGCATTTGACTCATCGACACATTTTCTCTGAATCAGTTTTTCTCTGAGTCATTGTTTAGTGTTTTTTTGTTTTGTTTGCTGATGCGGATTTAAATGAGACTTAAACAGTTACCATTTTATATATATATATATATATATATATATAGGCGGGGTTCACTCTGGACAATAGACAGTCAGTCGCAGGGTTAACACTTAGAGACAGACACTGACAGACATTCACTCTCACATTCATCCAATGTAGAGTCACCTGAACCTGCAGGTGTTTGTTTAAAAACTTTTAAAAATGCATTAAAAAACAAACTTTCTTTGGTGATTTTCAGCCGAGAACCAAAACTTCCTGGTTTTTTTTTTTTTTTTAATTTTGCCTTTATTTTGAAGAGATATTTCCTGTTTTAGCGCTTTAAGTAAAATAACTAATAACTTAACATCGAGAAGAAAAGGTTCGTTTTTTGAGGCTTCTTCAAATAAAAAGCGGGGTTACAGCGCCCTCTGATGGAGACTGACAGAACTACAGCTGAAGGAAACGAAAGGGGAAAAGGAAACAAGGGAAAGGAAAAGGAAACAAGGGAAAGGAAAAGGAAACAATAGCTTTTGTTTTATGTTTATTGATAACATTTCTTCACCTCTGAGTCACTTTATCAGGATCAAACTCAGACAGTTACAGTTATTTTGTAATTGCTTAGACTCTAAAGTTCAAATAAATGCATTAATGCATTTGCAATGAGCAAAAGGTCCCAAAAAAACACACATTTTCAGCATCACACTTTTTGGAGAACATTACACATGAGTCAGAACTGTGTGTGTGTGTCATCAAAGCATGAGTTTCAGAAATTCAGAAGTTTCAGAAAACACACTTTAGCCATTAGAAAAAGTATATGTATAACACTCTCAGCCCATCGGCCTTTTCTGTCAGAGCTGCTCTGTGATTGGTGGATGAGGTTTGGAGGCGGGGCTTAGAGCGAGGACTTCAACAGTTTACAACAACTCCAACACTTTAGAGAAAAGAACTGAGACTAGACGGAACCAGGTCTAAACCAGGACTTTAGGTTGGTGAATTTTAGTATTTTTTTATGATTCATGATTATATTGCAGAAGCATACATTTTCCCCAGGGGCAGAGTATGAGTGTGACCCAGAGAAGAGGCTGTGTTTGAGGGTGAACTCTGAGGAAGGTCCCCCTCTTGCTCCTGGACCTCTTCAGGGGACTGTGCTCAGGAGCTGCCCAGGGACGGAGCTCTGTTTGTGGGTGACAGCTGCAGCAGGGTTCCTGGAGCTAGAGGTCTGAAGGAGGCAAGGAAGGAAGGAAGGAAGGAACGTAAGGATGGAAGGATGGTCTGAATGGAGCTGTTGTTGAGCGGCTCATGAGTCTCTCAGCTGACTCTCTGAGGTTTAACGGGTCACAGGAGTTTTTCTTTTAAACATCAGCCGCTCTCAGTCACAGAATAATCCTTTAACTGAAATATTTACACATTTCATTCTGGTTCTGTTTGGTTCTGTCTGTGTCTGGAGCCATTACTTTAATAAAAACAGGGTCTGTTCTGGGTCTGTTCTGGGACCGTTCTGGGTCTGTTCTGGGACCGTTCTGGGTCTGTTCTGGGACCGTTCTGGGTCTGAGGTGTATAGATCTGTAAATGTCATGAATGTGGCCTTAATGTGAGTCATACTGTGTCTGTGACAAAACCCAGGTCTGACTCAGAACAGAACAGGCTTTTATTCATGTTTTATTTTGCAGCTACTGCCTTTTACAGTTTTTCACCAAAACCAAAAGAATAACAATATTTTACAACAATATTTATTTCATCTGTCAGTGTTTTCACTTTTTAACCAATTCTGTGCCGTGTTTTTCAGATTAAGCTGGACTCTCTGTTGGATCTAGGTCTAAGACTGGGCGGGGTCTGTGCAGAAGTGGGCGGAGCCTGAGCCGAAGTTGGCAGAGTCTGGACTGAGGCGGGCGGAGTCTGGACTGAAGTAGGCGTGTCCTTAGTGAACGTGGCCCAATGGAGGCCTACGGCGCGGGGAAAGCGGGCGGAGCCTTTGACCTGATAACGTTCCTGAAGCAGCCAATCACAGCGCTGCGTCTCCTCAGCTGGGTCTGTATTATTTCAGTTCCGTTGGTTCCGTTGGTTCCTCAGTTCTTCAGAGACAGATTTGCAAAACACCAGCTTTAAATTTTGTTTTTGTTTGTTATTGTAAATCTTGATATTATTGGTTCTTGATTGAAATCCGTTGTTATCGTTAAAACATTTGTTGGTTTGTTCGAGGAACCAGTGCAGCTTTTTGGATCGAGTAGAACTGGGCCTGACACGACGGATCTGATCAGTAATCCTCAGTGATCCGGGTCAAGTCCTGTGAGGATACTGGTTCTGGTCGGTCTGAGTGGTCTTGGTGTGGTCTCAGAGGTTTTTGTTGGATGGTTCTGTGTGAGTTTGTCTTTGGTCACGGATTTGGTCTGAACTGTGTCATGAGACTGGATTAACATTCCTCTGAGTCTGACTCCAGGACTCTGATTGGTCCGTTTCAACAGGACGGCTCTGATTGGTCCGTTTAAATCAAATACTAAACCTGTGCCATTTTATTGTTGGAGTAAAAAAAGGTTGTGATGTGTTGGGCTCAGGGACCGGTGTCAGGAGCACTTAGACCCTGGTCTAACTCTGGTCTGACCCTGGTCTAACCCTGGTCTAACCCTGGTCTAACCCTGGTCTAACCCTGGTCTAACTCTGGTCTAATTTTGGTCTAACCCCGGTCTCTCTCTGGTCTAACCCTGGTCTAACCCTGGTCTAACTCTGGTCTAACCCCGGTCTCTCTCTGGTCTAACCCTGGTCTAACTCTGGTCTAACCCTGGTCTAACCCTGGTCTAACTCTGGTCTAACCCTGGTCTAACTCTGGTCTAACCCCGGTCTCTCTCTGGTCTAACCCCGGTCTCTGCAGGTCTAACCCTGGTCTAACCCTGGTCTAACCCCGGTCTCTCTCTGGTCTAATCCTGGTCTGGTTCTGTCTGGTCTAACCCCGGTCTCTGCAGGTCTTCGCGGTCGTGGTTCTGGGATGTGTGACTAACGAGGGCTACGTGAACCGGTCGGACTCGGACCAGGACTTGTGCATCTTTAACGGAAACGCTGCGGCCTGTCGTTACTCCGTCGCCACGGCAACGCTCAGTCTGGTCTGGACCTCAGTCTTTCTGGGTCTGGACCTGTACTTCCCCCGGATCAGGACCGTCCAAGACCGGAAGAGGACCGTCCAGGCCGACATTCTCATCTCAGGTAAAACCGGGTAAAGCCAGGTCTGAACCAGGTCTGAACCAGGACTAAACCTGTTGTAACCAAATGTTTGTTTTGTTTTGTGGACTTGTGTACTCATGACTCTGACTTGTGTACTCATGACTAGACTTGTGTACTCATGACTAGACTTGTGTACTCATGACTAGAGTTGTGTACTCATGACTAGAGTTGTGTACTCATGACTAGAGTTGTGTACTCATGACTCTGACTTGTGTACTCATGACTAGACTTGTGTACTCATGAGTCTGACTTGTGTACTCATGACTAGACTTGTGTACTCATGACTCTGACTTGTGTACTCATGAGTCTGACTTGTGTACTCATGACTCTGACTTGTGTACTCATGACTCTGACTTGTGTACTCATGACTAGACTTGTGTACTCATGACTAGACTTGTGTACTCATGACTAGACTTGTGTACTCATGACTAGACTTGTGTACTCATGACTCTGACTTGTGTACTCATGACTAGAGTTGTGTACTCATGACTAGAATTGTGTACTCATGACTAGAGTTGTGTACTCATGACTCTGACTTGTGTACTCATGACTAGAGTTGTGTACTCATGACTCTGACTTGTGTACTCATGACTCTGACTTGTGTACTCATGACTCTGACTTGTGTACTCATGACTAGACTTGTGTACTCATGACTAGACTTGTGTACTCATGACTCTGACTTGTGTACTCATGACTCTGACTTGTGTACTCATGACTCTGACTTGTGTACTCATGACTAGACTTGTGTACTCATGACTAGACTTGTGTACTCATGACTCTGACTTGTGTACTCATGACTAGACTTGTGTACTCATGAGTCTGACTTGTGTACTCATGACTAGACTTGTGTACTCATGACTCTGACTTGTGTACTCATGACTCTGACTTGTGTACTCATGACTCTGACTTGTGTACTCATGACTCTGACTTGTGTACTCATGACTCTGACTTGTGTACTCATGACTCTGACTTGTGTACTCATGACTAGACTTGTGTACTCATGACTCTGACTTGTGTACTCATGAGTCTGACTTGTGTACTCATGACTCTGACTTGTGTACTCATGACTAGACTTGTGTACTCATGACTCTGACTTGTGTACTCATGAGTCTGACTTGTGTACTCATGACTCTGACTTGTGTACTCATGACTCTGACTTGTGTACTCATGACTAGACTTGTGTACTCATGACTAGACTTGTGTACTCATGACTAGACTTGTGTACTCATGACTAGACTTGTGTACTCATGACTCTGACTTGTGTACTCATGACTAGAGTTGTGTACTCATGACTCTGACTTGTGTACTCATGACTAGACTTGTGTACTCATGACTCTGACTTGTGTACTCATGACTAGACTTGTGTACTCATGACTCTGACTTGTGTACTCATGACTCTGACTTGTGTACTCATGACTCTGACTTGTGTACTCATGACTAGACTTGTGTACTCATGACTGACTTGTGTACTCATGATACTTGTGTACATGACCTGACTTGTGTACTCATGACTCCTTGTGTACTCATGACAGACTTGTGTACTCATGACTAGACTTTGTACCATGACCGACTTGTACCATGACTAGACGTGTACTCATGACGACTTGTGTACTCTGAGAGTTGTGTACTCATGACTCTGACTTGTGTACTCATGACTCTGACTTGTGTACTCATGACTCTGACTTGTGTACTCATGACTCTGACTTGTGTACTCATGACTCAGACTTGTGTACTCATGACTCTGACTTGTGTACTCATGACTCAGACTTGTGTACTCATGACTCTGACTTGTGTACTCATGACTCTGACTTGTGTACTCATGACTCTGACTTGTGTACTCATGACTCTGACTTGTGTACTCATGACTAGACTTGTGTACTCATGACTCTGACTTGTGTACTCATGACTAGACTTGTGTACTCATGAGTCTGACTTGTGTACTCATGACTAGACTTGTGTACTCATGACTAGACTTGTGTACTCATGACTACTTGTGTACTCATGACTCTGACTTGTGTACTCATGACTCTGACTTGTGTACTCATGACTAGACTTGTGTACTCATGACTCTGACTTGTGTACTCATGACTCTGACTTGTGTACTCATGACTCTGACTTGTGTACTCATGACTCAGACTTGTGTACTCATGACTCTAGACTTGTGTACTCATGACTCTGACTTGTGTACTCATGACTAGACTTGTGTACTCATGACTCTGACTTGTGTACTCATGACTCTGACTTGTGTACTCATGACTCTGACTTGTGTACTCATGACTCAGACTTGTGTACTCATGACTAGACTTGTGTACTCATGACTCGACCTTGTGTACTCATGCCTCATGTCTCTGCCTTCCCCCCCTCTTCTCTTCTCTTTAATTTTTGACTCGTGTACTCTGACTTGTGTACTCATGACTTGACTTGTGTACTCATGACTAGACTTGTGTACTCATGACTCTGACTTGTGTACTCATGACTAGACTTGTGTACTCATGACTCTGACTTGTGTACTCATGACTCTGACTTGTGTACTCATGACTCTGACTTGTGTACTCATGACTCTGACTTGTGTACTCATGACTCTGACTTGTGTACTCATGACTCTGACTTGTGTACTCATGACTCTGACTTGTGTACTCATGACTAGACTTGTGTACTCATGACTAGACTTGTGTACTCATGACTAGACTTGTGTACTCATGACTCTGACTTGTGTACTCATGACTAGACTTGTGTACTCATGACTCTGACTTGTGTACTCATGACTCTGACTTGTGTACTCATGACTAGACTTGTGTACTCATGACTAGACTTGTGTACTCATGACTAGACTTGTGTACTCATGACTAGACTTGTGTACTCATGACTCTGACTTGTGTACTCATGACTCAAAAACTAGTGACTCGACTACAACGCTGCTTTAAAGACTTGTCCGTCCTCTGGTCCTGGTCTAACCCGGTCTTGCTCTGGTCTTGGCAGGTCTCTAGTCCGTCCTCTGGTCCTGGTCTAACCCGGTCTTGCTCTGGTCTTGGCAGGTCTCTGGTCCGTCCTGTGGTTCGTGGGGTTCTGTTTTTTGGCGAATCAGTGGCAGGTTTCTCGAAGCAAAGACAATCCTCTGAACGAAGGAGCGGATGCTGCCAGAGCGGCCATTTTGTTCTGTTTCTTCTCCGTCTTCACCTCGGTACGATTTTATCAAAGTATCGTCCACAGAGAGGTCTCACTCTGTTGTGTTTGTGTCGTCCTCAGGGAGGTCTCACTCTGTGTTTGTGTCGTCCTCAGGGAGGTCTCACTCTGTTGTGTTTGTGTCGTCCTCAGGGAGGTCTCACTCTGTTGTGTTTGTGTCGTCCTCAGGGAGGTCTCACTCTGTGTTTGTGTCGTCCTCAGGGAGGTCTCACTCTGTTGTGTTTGTGTCGTCCTCAGGGAGGTCTCACTCTGTTGTGTTTGTGTCGTCCTCAGGGAGGTCTCACTCTGTGTTTGTGTCGTCCTCAGGGAGGTCTCACTCTGTGTTTGTGTCGTCCACAGGGAGGTCTCACTCTGTGTTTGTGTCGTCCTCAGGGAGGTCTCACTCTGTGTTTGTGTCGTCCTCAGGGAGGTCTCACTCTGTGTTTGTGTCGTCCTCAGGGAGGTCTCACTCTGTTGTGTTTGTGTCGTCCTCAGGGAGGTCTCACTCTGTGTTTGTGTCGTCCTCAGGGAGGTCTCACTCTGTGTTTGTGTCGTCCTCAGGGAGGTCTCACTCTGTGTTTGTGTCGTCCTCAGGGAGGTCTCACTCTGTGTTTGTGTCGTCCACAGGGAGGTCTCACTCTGTGTTTGTGTCGTCCTCAGGGAGGTCTCACTCTGTGTTTGTGTCGTCCTCAGGGAGGTCTCACTCTGTTGTGTTTGTGTCGTCCTCAGGGAGGTCTCACTCTGTGTTTGTGTCATCCTCAGGGAGGTCTCACTCTGCGTTTGTGTTGTCCTCAGGGAGGTCTCACTCTGTTGTGTTTGTGTTGTTCTCAGGGAGGTCTCACTCTGTTGTCTGTGGAGAGAATGAAGCGCGTCACATTTGAAGAAGAATACAACAAACTCTTCAGTCCTCCTCAGGCCTGACCCTGTCCTCGTCCAATCAGAGCACAGCAGACCTGTCCTCGTCCAATCAGAGCGCAGCAGACCTGTCCTCGTCCAATCAGAGCGCAGCAGACCTGTCCTCGTCCAATCAAAGCATACAAATCAGATGTTTATTTTCTTAAACGACAGATATTTGAAATTAACACATGTCATTAATGCAGCCATGTGCCTGTTTACAAAACACACAAAAACCCCAATAACTGGTTTTGACTCAGGACGAACAGGAAACTGTCTGAATCTGAGGACAACACCAAATAAACACATTTCCATCTTTTATTAATGTGTTATTTATAAAAACAAGACAAGAGGCCTGTATCTTCAAACTCTGCCCAAATATTGACATTTTTATTGTTGTTGCTGTAATAAACGTCTCAGTCTCAAGTAGATTGTTTGTGGAAATAGATTTAAACCTGGTTTATTAGGATTAGTTGTAGATCATTTTCAGACTGAAGTGTGATGAAACGTGAGGAAACGTCCTGTTATCGTGTGATGGAAATAAACTCATATCTTTAACAGTTTAATGTTTGAGTAAAATGTAACAAAAATACTCAAAACTCAGTCTTTCTGTGAGGAGTCTGCTGGTCCTCCTCCTGTTACTCTGGGCTCTCTCCAAACACCTGCAGGTTCAGGTGAGCTGGTGACTCTACACTGCCCCTAGTGGATGAATGTGAGAGTGAATGTCTGTCAGTGTCTCTTCGTGTTAACCCTGCGACTGACTGCCTAATGTCCAGCGTGAACCATGAGCTGCTGGGATAGTCTCCAGCCCCGAGACCCCAACAAGAGGCAGAAGATGAATAAATATTCATATATTTTATTTGAACTTTGAGTTAGCAAAACAATTTTTATTCACAACAAACTAAAATGACATTAAAAACTGTGGAGGCTCAGGACACAGCGCCCCCCTGTGGAGGCTCTGTGGAGGCTCAGGACACAGTCAGGTTCCACTCTTCTTCCTCCTCTTCATCGGGAGGAAGGTGGAGCACGTTCACCTGAACAGACAGAAACAGACGAACAGATATTTACTTCATAAAACTGATTCAAAGAAACGTCCAAAGAACTACGCGCCTCGTCTCGAAACAAGCTTGTTTATTTTCAGGTGAGATTCATTAAAGGTCCCATATTATGCTAAATCGACTTTTCTGAGCTTTTAACCATGTTCTAACGTTGTTTCTACCTCAAACACATACCCAAAGTTGTGTTTTGTTTCATTCGCGCATGTTTAAGTAATTTATTTAGTTTGAGCTACAGTCCTTTCAACGAGCCGTTTCACGCAATGACGTCAATATGTGAAATAAACCACTCCTCTCCAGGAAGTGCTCCTCCACACTCCTCCTGCCCCTCTCTCCTGCACTGTCAACAAGTGCCGTGCTCTGCAGCTCAGACACAGAGAAGCATCGCTGCTGCTGTGTTAGCTTACTAACAGTCAGCAACATTATTGTATTACTAACAAGCATTACTGCATAGCTCTACATATTGCTAGGCTACTTTATTATACTTCTTTCAATACACTGCACACCAGCTACCTTAGGAGTCTCCAGGCAGCATATACATTCTCAACTTCAGTAGGCATTGTACGGTCATTTCCACATGTGCACCGATAAACAGAAGCAGTTAACACGCGCTATGCTACGGGCTACACCATAGAAACATACACAATAAATAGTTTTTCATTTACCAAGCAGAAACGTCTTGTAGAAGCCTTCGAGGTCTTTGTGTTTGCTCATGTTCTTAAACTCAGAATCAGACTCTGGGTCGAAGATATACGGCTCATTTACTCTCAAAGCTATTGCTGAAAAAGTTATTACTACCATTTACCGTGTTTACCTCAGTCTGTTTCCAGCGTAGCTCGCGTAGATATAGCGTGACGTCATGAGTGGGCGGGGCCAACACGGGAGAGCTGAGCCTTAAAGTGACAGCGCCAAATCAGACCGTTCACTTTGGACTCATGATGAGAGCTCATCCAAACCGCTTGTATAAGATAAATATTGTGTGTTTCATGTTGCAAAATGTGATATGGAAACCTAAATGTATCCAAAATGCACTGTATAATGTTCAAAATAGTATAATATAGCACCTTTAAGACTCGACGGAGCAGTACCTGCACTGGCCACAGGGGGCACACTTCTAAAGTCCAGACCTGCTCAGATCCCTTTAAAACCTGTTTATATCCATCTAAAAACTGCACGGACTTGTTCCAGAGAAACTCCCTTCGAGGCGTGATGCGTTCAAAGACGCTCAGACAAAGTTCTTTCTGCAGAAACTGAAGCTTCTCCAGTGTCGCCCCCTACAGGCCGACTGTGACCGGGACATGAGCCTTTACCTGAAGAAGAGTGTCCTCCTCTTCGTCTACAACAAACTGAGGCGAGTCTGGCTTCAGCTCCAGCATCACTTTACCGTTTCCTACAGACACAAAAATCCAGCTAAAACCAGTTCAGATCCATGTTGAACCAGTACAGATATTAGTCCAGATACAGACCGAGTAAAACCAGGAGCACGGAGCTGAAGGCCTGGACCAGAGCCTTCTCTTTCACCGCCTTCATCAGTTTACAGCGCCTCTGCATCAGCTGCACTGGATCTGAACAAAACAAGAACCAAACACTAACAAAACTTAGAAACCTGTTCAAATCCCTCTTAAACCTGTTTAAATCCCTCTTAAACCTGTTTAAATCCCTCTTAAACCTGTTCAGATCCCTCTAAAACCTGTTCAGATCCCCTTAAAAACCTGTTTAAATCCCTCTAAAACCTGTTCAGATCCCTCAAAAACCAGTTTAAATCCCTCAAAAACCTGTTTAAATCCCTCAAAAACCTGTTTAAATCCCTCTAAGACCTGTTCAGATCCCTCTAAAAACCTGTTCAGATCCCAGTAGAATTAGAACTCTTTTTCCAAACTGGAGCTCAAAGCTGCCACAGGAGCAGGATCTGAACCCTGCAGTTACCGGAGCAGGTGAGTGTGTCCTGCAGCACTGCAGCGCCCCTGGTGGACAGGTGGTGTAAGGGGAAGTGGATCTGCAGTAAACAGCCGAGCCTCAGAGTCCGAGCCTCTTCCTCGTTCGACTCCAGCTCCTTCAGCTCAAACACAGAACAGTTCGATCTGTAAAATCACTGCAGACACATCTTTAAAATCTGAAAAACACTTCAACAAAAGCTCATATTCAAACAGTTTTTTTTTTTGTATTTTTGTTCATTTCCATCATTTGAATAAACCTGAAATAAATGTTATAACCTGAAAATGAAACTCATTAATTAAAGCAAAACATATTTAATATTAATTAAAATAAATAAATGTGGAAAAACACAAAAAACATTAAAATCCATTAAATTGAACAGAAAACTGTGTGTCTCACTGTGATGATGTCAGAGGTCCAGCCGTTAAATCCCAGGCTCTGATTGGCCAAATGCAGGCAGTGGGCGTGGCTTAGTGGTCTGCGGTTGGACAGGAAGTGAGGCGTCTGTTTGGAGCTTAGCCTGACCTGGTTAACCAGATAAAAGCCTGTTCAAAACCAACAAATCCAACTAAAACCTGTTCAAATCCAACTGAGACCTTGAGCGGCTCGTTCTGAAACAGTGGTTTTCCGTCGGTCTGCCTCTGGGCGCTTGCCGCCTGAAGAGAGCTGTAGTATTTGACCAGAGCGGAGAAGAAACCAGGAGCAGCGTCGCAGAGCTTCAGCAGATACAGGGGCCCGAAACCAGAGAAGACCAAGAACAAGTCTGACTGGAACCAGAGCAGAACAAGAGTTTAAAGTGACATTTTCATCATGACTTGTAAAACCTTTGTTTAGTCTTTTTCAGATTGTTTTGTTCGCCCTTTAAAATAAAGTAAATAACTTTACTCGTCCAGGAGGATACTTTAAAATATATTCACAGAAAATGTTTAAATTTGCAAATGTTCCTTAAATCTTGCCCTCTTTAGACATTTCATTATTTGTTATGTGACGTTTTGTTCAATTTTTAAAATATTTTTTATTCACTCTTTTTAATATCTGTCTAGGTTTAAACTGGTTTATCCTGTTTTTCCCCCCAGATTTTAAAGTTATTTATTTATCCTGGTTTTAAACTGGAGTAACAGTGAAAGGACTGACATAGATTTGAGCCTCTGAGCGACAGGCCTCAATGTTCCAAACAAAAACCGTCTTATTGTTCTCCACCGGAACCAGGAACTCCACCACCTCCGCCTCCATCACAGAACCCCACCGGATCAGGACCAGAACCGGACCAGGGCCAGACCAGGATAGGGACCAGACCAGGGCCCGGACGGGTTCCAGGACCAGCACCTGGACCAGGACCAGGAGAACTCCTGAAATTACTCAATCCTGTAAAACGAGTAAAGTGAGTGTAGTTTAGTTTATATATATATATATATATATATATATATATATATATATATATATATATATATATATATATATATATATATATATATATATATATATATATATTTGTCAGGACCTTGTACAAACACATTCATGTCTCAGAGTGAACATAACACTGTATTTATTCAGGTACACTGCTGTTTACATTTTAATTAATATATTTTTTCACCTAAACTGTTAACTGTTAACACCGAGAGGAAATGTAAATGTTTTCCACAAAACTGAACCAGACTCCGATTGAAAACACGACTATTATAACATCATTTAGGTTTAATTCCAAACACAACGAAGTAAGAGGCTAATTAAGGCTTTCTGGTTCCAAATGGAAATCAACAAAATATTCGGCATTAACCAGAACATGTTACAAAAAAGATTTAATGTTAAAATAAAACGTTTTGTTAAAGAATGACCCAAAGAAAACGCGTCAAAAACGAGACACGAACATGTCTTGAATAAAATTAGTTAAAACAAATCAAATTCAAATAAAATCGGTTTTCAGTCTCATTTAGTTGTTTTTTTCTTATTGTTTTATTTTACTCACAAAGTCGTTTATTTTCAGAGTGACATCTTTCACTGTTGTCTTCCCGCGGTTCCGCTTTGTGACGTGAGTGGCGGAACCGCGAGAAGTGTAAACCAATAGGATTTCAGCGAGTGGTGACTGACAGGTGAACCTGCCAATCAGAGCTAACTCCTCTAAAACTTCCGCTAAAGCTATGGTGAAGTTGGTTTTCAACAGAGAATAGCCATTTAACTGCACTTTAGGGACAGAAAAACACCTTTAAAAGACACGAATATACTATAAAAGCACATATATGTATATGTATATATATATATAAATAAAAAATATATATATATATATATATATATATATATATTATATATATATATATATATATATATTATATATATATATATATATATATATATATATATATTATATATATATATATATATGTATTGATATGTATATGTATATTATATATATTTATTTTTTATTTTTATTATATATAATATATATATATATATACTAAATATATAATATATATATATATATATATATATATATATATATATATATATATATATATATATATATATATATATATATATATATATATATATATATATATATATATATATATATATATATATATATATATATATATATATATATATATATATATAAAATGGTAATTTACTGGTTTCCGGAACTTGTGTGGAGTCTGTTTGTCCTCTAGAGGGAGCCATTGTTCCACTTCGTCTTGGACAGATTTGTAAATCAACAGAATGATATTAAATAAAAAGTAAGGACAGTAATGGCTCTGTTTGCGCGACAGGTCACAAGAATAATAAAGAAAAGAGACACACGATAAAAGACAGTGTGAAACAATGAGTTAAGGGAGGACAGAGCTGGGACGCCATTTTGAACTTGAAAACAATTAAGAAAAAAATACATTGTTTTTGTTCTTTTGATTTAAGAACATGTACGAAGTGTAAATTCAACAATTTCACAAGAATAATCATAAATAGGAAGAATTTACTTCGAAACACAGATCACATGCAATCACATTTGGGGTTTTAAATACATTCATATTACTACTATTATTCAAAATTTAAAACCAGACACAAACTTGAAAATCACACCTTTATTTTCATAAATCCAACAGTTTGACGTTTCAAACAAAAGTGCAGTAAATGCCTCACACAGCGCCCCCTGCTGACACTGTACACAAACCACAGGCTGTAAACATATTTACACTTTATAAATTATAAATATATGTAGCCTACAGATCTGATTTCAGCTATTTTAAACATTTTCATGTGATTTCACTTTATTCTATAGAAATTAACAAAAGAATTAAAATTAACAGCAGCAGTATTTTAGGAATATTAAAAAAATCCCTGAAATTATCAGCTCTTATTCAGTTTAAACAGCAGAAAGGCCTCAACATAAAGTGTTCTGTCAGGTTTGAACAGGTTTTAGTTGGACCTGAACAGGTTTTGGTTGGACCTGAATGGGTTTTATTTGGACCTGAACAGGCTTTAGTTGGAGTTCATTAGTACTGTTGTAATGTTCTCCAAAGGCTTTAATGTAAACTGCTGTGAACAGACTTTAACCTGAGGAGAGCGCCCCCTGGCTCCAGCCTGTGTGACAGACTGCAGAGGTGCATGCTGGGAGTCGCAGCCCCCTCTCTACACATTGGGCCTGATGGCGGCGTAGTTCTTGACGACTCCAGAGAATCGCACAAGTTGGATCTCGGGGTTTCGGGGTTTAAAGTCCTGCCACAAATATTCAGGAGACAACAGCTTCGATGGTTTGTTCTGCCACAAATATCTGCAGGAAACACATATTACCCGGGTAAGAACACGTTGAACCTGGGTCAGAACACGTTGAACCCGGGTCAGAACACGTTGAACCCGGGTAAGAACACGTTGAACCCGGGTAAGAACACGTTTAACCTGGGTCAGAACACGTTTAACCCCGGGTAAGAACACGTTTAACCTGGGTCAGAACACGTTGAACCCGGGTAAGAACACGTTGAACCCGGGTAAGAACACGTTGAACCCAGGTAAGAACACGTTGAACCCGGGTAAGAACACGTTTAACCTGGGTCAGAACACGTTGAACCCGGGTAAGAACACGTTTAACCCGGGTAAGAACACGTTTAACCTGGGTCAGAACACGTTTAACCCGGGTCAGAACACGTTTAACCTGGGTCAGAACACGTTTAACTAGGGTCAGAACACGTTTAACCTGGGTCAGAACACGTTTAACCCGGGTCAGAACACGTTTAACCCGGGTCAGAACACGTTTAACCCGGGTCAGAACACGTTTAACCTGGGTCAGAACACGTTTAACTAGGGTCAGAACACGTTTAACTAGGGTCAGAACACGTTTAACCTGGGTCAGAACACGTTTAACTAGGGTCAGAACACGTTTAACCTGGGCCAGAACATGTTTAACTTTAAATGTGTTCTGACCCGGGTTAAACTCGTGTATTTAAGGTTTGTTCAGGTGTGTCTCAGGTATATCTCAGGTGTATCTCAGGTGTGTCTCAGGTGTATCTCAGGTGTGTTCAGGTGTGTTCAGGTGTATCTCAGGTGTATCTCAGGTGTGTCTCAGGTGTATCTCAGGTGTGTCTCAGGTGTATCTCGGGTGTGTTCAGGTGTGTCTCAGGTATATCTCAGGTGTGTCTCAGGTGTATCTCGGGTGTGTTCAGGTGTGTCTCAGGTATATCTCAGGTGTGTCTCAGGTGTGTCTCAGGTGTATCTCAGGTGTGTTCAGGTGTGTTCAGGTGTGTCTCAGGTATATCTCAGGTGTGTCTCAGGTGTGTCTCAGGTGTATCTCGGGTGTGTTCAGGTGTGTCTCAGGTATATCTCAGGTGTATCTCAGGTGTGTTCAGGTGTGTTCAGGTATATCTCAGGTGTGTCTCAGGTGTATCTCAGGTGTGTTCAGGTGTGTTCAGGTGTGTCTCAGGTATATCTCAGGTGTGTCTCAGGTGTGTCTCAGGTGTATCTCGGGTGTGTTCAGGTGTGTCTCAGGTATATCTCAGGTGTATCTCAGGTGTGTTCAGGTGTGTTCAGGTATATCTCAGGTGTGTCTCAGGTGTATCTCAGGTGTGTTCAGGTGTGTCTCAGGTATATCTCAGGTGTGTCTCAGGTGTATCTCAGGTGTGTCTCAGGTGTATCTCGGGTGTGTTCAGGTGTGTCTCAGGTATATCTCAGGTGTGTCTCAGGTGTATCTCAGGTGTGTTCAGGTATATCTCAGGTGTGTCTCAGGTGTGTCTCAGGTGTGTCTCAGGTGTGTTCAGGTATATCTCAGGTGTGTCTCAGGTATATCTCAGGTGTGTTCAGGTGTGTCTCAGGTATATCTCAGGTGTATCTCAGGTATATCTCAGGTGTGTCTCAGGTGTATCTCAGGTGTGTCTCAGGTATATCTCAGGTGTGTCTCAGGTGTATCTCAGGTATATCTCAGGTGTGTCTCAGGTATATCTCAGGTGTGTTCAGGTATGTCTCAGGTATATCTCAGGTGTGTCTCAGGTATATCTCAGGTGTGTCTCAGGTGTATCTCAGGTATATCTCAGGTGTGTCTCAGGTGTATCTCAGGTGTGTTCAGGTGTATCTCAGGTGTATCTCAGGTGTGTTCAGGTGTGTTCAGGTATATCTCAGGTGTGTTCAGGTGTGTCTCAGGTGTATCTCAGGTGTGTTCAGGTGTGTCTCAGGTGTTTCTCAGGTGTGTTCTGGTGTGTCTCAGGTGTATCTCAGGTGTATCTCAGGTGTGTTCAGGTGTGTTCAGGTATATCTCAGGTGTGTCTCAGGTGTGTCTCAGGTGTATCTCAGGTATATCTCAGGTGTGTCTCAGGTGTATCTCAGGTGTATCTCAGGTATATCTCAGGTGTGTCTCAGGTGTGTTCAGGTATATCTCAGGTGTGTCTCAGGTGTATCTCAGGTGTGTTCAGGTGTGTTCAGGTATATCTCAGGTGTGTCTCAGGTGCGTCTCAGGTGTATCTCAGGTGTGTTCAGGTATATCTCAGGTATATCTCAGGTGTGTCTCAGGTGTATCTCAGGTATATCTCAGGTATATCTCAGGTGTGTCTCAGGTGTATCTCAGGTGTATCTCAGGTGTATCTCAGGTGTATCTCAGGTGTATCTCAGGTGTGTCTCAGGTGTGTCTCAGGTGTATCTCAGGTGTATCTCAGGTGTATCTCAGGTGTATCTCAGGTGTATCTCAGGTGTGTTCAGGTGTGTCTCAGGTATATCTCAGGTGTATCTCAGGTGTATCTCAGGTGTGTCTCAGGTGTATCTCAGGTGTGTTCAGGTATGTCTCAGGTATATCTCAGGTGTATCTCACCTGTTCAGGTGGCTCTCCTCCTGCCAGGCCGCCTCGATGCCCTCTTTAGCGTCGTCTCTGAAGTTCTTGCTGCAGATGTGGGTCATGAGCAGGACTTGGTCTAAGGCTCCTCCAAAGGCTCCTCCGCAGTAATAGAAGTCTCCATCAGAGGGCGCCATGTAGGCTCTGGACTCGCGCCGCCGCTCGAACGGGAACCGGCTCCGGGGGTCGCGGTAGTACCCTGCAGAGACCGGGTTAGACCGGGTTAGACCGTGTTTAGTCCGGGTTAGACCTGATTTCTGATCTGTGTGACTGACCCGGATGTACGACGCCCACGAGCTCGCCCAGAGACTCGCTGCCCCAGCGACCGTGGAACTTTGAGTCCACGTCCAAACAGAAAATGTAGTGAGTGGAGTTGAGCAGCTCCTGAATCAGAGCGTTTATTAGCTCCATCCTCCGAGCAGAGATCTCCTGCCAACGATGAGAGCTGGGAACTGCTCTGACCGACACCTGAGGACCAGAGCGAGGTTTAGAGGGATTGGAACAGGTTTAAGTTGGATTTAGACACGTTATAGTTTGATGTGGCCTGGTTCTAGCCGGTTCTGGCCTGGTTCTAGCTAGTTCTGGCCTGGTTCTAGCCAGTTCTGGCCTGGTTCTAGCTGGTTCTGGCCTGGTTCTAGCTGGTTCTGGCCTGGTTCTAGCTGGTTCTGGCCTGGTTCTAGCCGGTTTTGGTGTGGTTCTAGCTGGTTCTGGCCTGGTTCTAGCTGGTTCTGGCCTGGTTCTAGCCGGTTTTGGCCTGGTTCTAGCTAGTTCTGGCCTGGTTCTAGCTGGTTCTGGCCTGGTTCTAGCTAGTTCTGGCCTAGTTCTAGCTAGTTCTGGCCTGGTTCTAGCCGGTTTTGGCGTGGTTCTAGCTAGTTCTGGCCTGGTTCTAGCTGGTTCTGGCCTGGTTCTGGCCTGGTTCCAGCTGGTCTTGTACCGTTCTGCTGGCAGCCATCTTGACTGTGGGCACGTGTTGGGGCTGGTCAGTGAAGACGTAGATGTTGACGTTAAAACCCACGAAGAAGTGCTGCTCTGCCGTCTCCAGGAAGTCCTTCAGGAACATCACGTACCTGCAGCCATTCCATCAGAACCACAACAGACATGAATAATAATACAAATATAAATAAATAATAATATAAATCGACTACTAATTCAATAATTAGACCCCAGTCAATAACCACGGCGTAAATGTCCCTGATGAGGTTTATCTGATCATTTGTTGATCATGTTTTGCTGATCATGAGTTGAACTGATCCAGAACCTTATCCATGACTCGTTTATTTATTAAAGACAGTTTGGTTGTGATGTATTCCTTGTCGACATGTTTCGGCTGCTGTCTGCGAGCCATCTTCAGAACGGTCTTGGTGGTGACGAGCCTCTTTTCAGCTACTTCCTGAGGCGTGGTCAGCTTGGCGCAAACTGACCACGCCTCCTTTCGCCCGGTTGTGTTGTAAGCTTTGTGTTTCAAGTTCCAAAAGGAAAAGCAGAAGAAGAGAACCTAAAATCAGCCATATCAGACCACTGCAAGAGAAACAACCACATTATGGACTGGGACGGGGCACGGGTCATTGGATGAGAAAACAAGTTCAAACGCTGGATCAAAGAGTCGATAGAGATTGGAAACAGAGGCACCAACAGCATTAACCGCGACGACCGGGCGAAAGGAGGCCTCAGGAAGTAGCTGAAAAGAGGCTCGTCACCACCAAGACCGTTCTGAAGATGGCTCGCAGACAGCAGCCGAAACATGTCGACAAGGAATACATCACAAACAAATTGTCTTTAATAAAGAAATAGTCATGGATAGTATTAACGAAGACAAAATGAACTGGATTGATCCAGAACCTCCACCAGGCTCAGCTCTGGTTCTGAACATAACTCTGAACATAAACTCAAAGAAGTGAACACAATCACGTGTCATAAAACCTCAGTTTAATAATGAACCTCAGACGAGAACTCGTTTGTCCTTTAACAAATGAAATTAATTATGTGATGCTGAACAAAAAAAGCCAATGAGGACCGTGCCCTGTTGCCATGGAAACAAAAAAGTAAATGGGAAGTAAAAATGTTTGCCAAATGTCTGTGGAGGTTCTCAGTCCAGGAGTTCCTTGGATGAAGATGAAAGGCCTTCACCTCAAAGCGACGTCCAGATGCCTCGTCGAAAACCTTTTCTTGTCACAGCCAAATAAATTGTGGCCCACGTCATGAAAACTGAAATTAGACATCTGTCCTTCAGCTGCAAAAGTCTCAGAAGGATTCTCGCCTCGTTCTTTAAAAGCTCCTTTTACTGTCCTTTCACTGATTACAGCTTTAACTTTAATCAGACTGAACTTGGACCAACACTGATCTAAGTTTTCATTTCATGTCATTAGGCCTCTGTGTAATCTTTATTTCACTGATCGTCCTTTTGTCTGTATTTAAAAACGAAATGAATGTAAATTAGTCTAAATTACACTTTTCTGGATAAACTAATATTAAATCTAACGGAGGTGGTCGTGTTGAAGTGAGGGGGGCACTTACTTTCCCACGGCGAACACTGTGGCTGCAATGGTGAGGTTTTTGGGTTTATAAACGGCGTCGAGCAGCGTCGGGTCAAAGGTTCCCTCCCAAACGACGGGCGCCAGCCACGGCGTCACCGTCACCACGTCAGTCCGACTGAAACCAACAAAATCAGTCAGAAACAAACTCAAACCAGACTCCAGACCTTCAGCTTTAAGTTCCATTTCACTTCTTTTATAAATGTATATCCTTCTTCAGCTTTTTCAGTTTTTTTTGTCAGCCATATTCTTCTTTCAATAATCTTCAACTGTATTTATTTCTATTCTTTATTTTAATCTTTTTTTTTTTTTTTTTTTTTTAACTAGACCTGGTTTAGTCCTGGTTTGGTCCTGAGTCAAACCCCAGAAAAACTGAAGAAGAAACAAAACTTTCACCCTTTAAACCAAATCTTCAGCCATTTTTGAGTGAGTGCCACTGTTCATCTTTAGAGTTTTTTCCAGGATTGTAAATTAAAAAGACTCTAGAATCTAAACTGAAGGCCTGTTATTTCTGAAGGTTTTGTGTCGGTGAGAACAGACCGGACTCACCCGTTTGTGATGCTCGGCTGTTTGTACTTCAGACTGAAATACAAACATCACATTAGAACTGAAGCAAAACCAGGATTCTGACACCAAAGGAGGAAAATAACCGTACTGTTCAAAGATCTGCAGCTCAGAGTCCCGCCTCAAGGTCGACTCAGATCCAACCCTGAAACGGAGACAGGTTCAATGTTAAAGCTCTACTACCCAGTCTCCTCCAAAAGCAGCAGAAGGTCCTCTCCTGCACTTAGCGTTAGCTTAGCTGTGACTTCAGCGTCAGGACGACAATTATCTCCTCCTCGTTAAACATTACGTGATTGAATTGACAATATTTATCTGTGTTTTACGTTGTCTCCCTTTTCTCTGTTGATGCTTTTCTTTTTTCAGCTGTTTCTCTGTTAAAAGACATATTCAGCTGAAAATACACTTTATCTGCAGCTATTAAACTTCCTGGAACGTCATGTGACAAGTGTCGACCAATGGGAGCGCTCCTTTTTGGAGCATGTGATTGTCCAAGGTTTTCTGTTCCTGAATAGAGGTTCTCATCTATTTCAATCCCTTAGAATAAACAGTACTATTTGTGTTTAAACCATTTTCACAATGAGAAGAAAAAATATCAGGTACCGTCTGTTTAATTTGTATTAAACTGTATAACTCCACTCCAGGCGCTACTAGACTCTGGGCTCTGGAACTGAGTATTTGGAAATGTTTCTTAATTTTGTCAGCATTTAAATGAAGGGCATAAGGGCATTAAGGACATAACAGTGTATCTTTTACTTCAACAAACCTCAGAATTCAGACTGAATTTGTTTAAGTGAAAGTGAAGCAGCTGCAGAAACGCATCTGAACAAAAATCAGAAACCTCTTCTACTAAAACTAAATCCTTCACATTTTGTTTTTCAGCTGTTTTTACAGTTTTTTTTTCTGTGTAAGTGTCTCTTAACATTGTTCTGGACGTTGCTGAAGGCTGTTTCATGTAAAAACAAGGCTCGAGGTGTTAGTCCTAAACCAGTTTAAATACGACTGAGGACTCTCAGGAGGTTAGAGGAGTAGAGAATGTCTCACAAAATGGCCGCCGGAGACAGGTTTAGAAGAGTTTCACTGTCGTCTTAGTCTTTTTGAAAGATTTATTAGACACAGTCCTGACGTGACCCCAGTTTGAGTTTTTTTGTCTTCGTCATTTGTCTCAGAACCACATTCCTCGGGATTTAATCACACCGGAAAATAAAAACTCAGGCTCTTTATTCTCTGACTTTACAGAGATGTAATGGTGTTTATTCTCTTACAGCCTCTATTTGTTCATTTAGTCTGATTTCACACTTTTACTGTTCTGCTTTTTAAAATTTTAACATTTTCATTTGACAAGAAACATTTTCAATATGTCACTTTTTTCCCCAAACCAAAAAAAGTGTCTAAACTCTTTCTTCACGTTTGAGTCAGATTTAATTGTGTTTCAGAAAATATTCAAACAAAGAACAATCACCGTCCTAAAACTGACGTTAGTTTTAGAGTATTTCAACATCTACATCATTAATTAAATAAGATAAATGCGACTGTGTTTAAACCAAAGAGAAAACTTTTACCTTCATCTATTGTTTGTTCATCTTTTGCCTTGTTTTCCTTTTGTTTTTCGTCTAAAACTAACTCTCACTACGGAGCCGACGTTTACATGTTTTATCTTTTTATCTTAAATGTTATGAAACTCATTTTTACTGGGTTTCTATCTTTCCCTCTGATTCCGTCACATCCACTCGTTTGTCGTTTCATCCTGAGTCGCCCTCCATTGTTTCAGCCTCGGTCTCAGTTTTCCTCCTTTTGTCCTCGTTCTGGCTTTGTGTCTGAAACAAAGCCCGGTGTCACATTAAAGCTCCGTTCACCTTCTGCTTTTATCAGAACGACCTTTAACCTCACACCGTCTGTTCCGGTTTAAAGAGGACTTGAACCGGTTTAAAGAAAAAGGGGCTGCAGAAAGGTCTGAATGAGTCTGAATCTTTACCGTGTGATGGAAGTCTCTCTGTGGCCGCCATTAACCTCAAACCTGAAAGACATGAGACCAGACTCAGACCAGGTCTAAACCAGGTCTAAACCAGGTCTAAACCAGGTCTAATCACGTTCTTGTTCAGGGCTAACCGGGTTTGGAGCTGGTCCTGGTCGCAGCTGAAGTGTTGATAAATCCTGGACACATAAAAAAGCCTGAAACACAAACAGAAATTAAAAAAAAAAGAAACAAAACAAAGAAAAGAAAAGAGACAAAATCCAGAAACATCTCGAGGAAAAAGTGAGTCACTAACGAACGAACAGAAGGAAAAGAAACAGGAACAGCTCAGAAGTTTCATTTTAAAGTTTGTCTTGTTATTATCCTTTCATTAAGAGAGATTTTTGAAGAAGTTTAGTTACTTTACAGTGATTCAGAGAACACTCAATTAAACAAAGGCTCTAAACTATCTATATTTGCTTTTACCGACTTTATTTTAATGTTTCATCCTGAAAAACTAACAATAGCTTAAACTAACATTAGCTTAAACCAACATTAGCGTCACTAGCATTTTGATTTCCAGAGGCTGTTGTTTTGGAGGGAAATCTGTCTCAGAGCCGACGTAAACAAAGAAACACAAAAATAAATGAGTGGGACATGTCTGGAACACCTCCCCAGGAAGGGTCCAGGGGGCTCGGAACAGATGAGCCTCAGCTGCTCCTCTCGATGTGGAGGAGCAGCGGCTCTACTCTGAGCTCCTCCTGAACTCCTCCCCTTGTCTCTAATGGAGCAGCCGTCCTGAGGAGGACACTCATATCTGCTGCTTGTATCTGAGATCTTGTCCTTTCGGTCATGACCCAGAGCTTGTGACCTCAGGTGAGAGCAGGAACCTAGATCGATGGTAAATGGAGAGCTTCACCTGCAGCTCCTTCTTCACCAGGACAGACCGGTCCATCGACTGCATCACTGCAGAAGCTGCACCGATCAGTCTGTCAATCTACCCTCTCGTTCACCGGGGTAAACTCCAACACATAGAGCTGAGCTGCACCGGGGCCATAAGCCACTCCAGCCTCTCTCCAGGAGCTTGGTTCCAGAGCCCAGGCTGTGCTGGACGTGAGCCCAGGTTCTTCTCCAGAGGGTCTCCTCCAGAGAGTCTCCTCCAGAGAGTCTCCAGAGGGTCTCCTCCAGAGGGTCTCCTCCAGAGGGTCTCCTCCAGAGGGTCTCCAGAGGGTCCCTGTGGTGTCCTGGACTCGGAAGGACTTTAATCCAGAAGAAATGCAGCTGCTGTTGGTTTTAGAGGCGTTTCTCCAACAAAAGAACATCACACATTAAATATTAACCTGAACGGAACAAAGGAGTGGAGCTGGAACTCTGGAAACAAACAGGAAACAAGTAAAGAATAAAATAAATCCACATGAATCTGTATAAATCCTCATTCTGCTGAAAATAATAATAATAATAATAATAATCTCATCTATGCTAGAAGGATTTAAATAAGTCTTTGTCCAATCACAGCTCAGTCCTGAAAAAGGAGTGCTCCTATTCCTACTGCTACAATAAGGTCAATGAGGATCCCAGGATCACAACAGTCTGACGGCTAAAACTTTACAGTCTGTGTGTTAGGATTTAGTTTTACTTTTTAATAAAATAAAAACAGGAGCGAAATAAAAGAAGCTGTTGGACTAAGCACTAAACTATTGGAGCTTTAATGTGTTTCAATAAAAACAATTTTATTGTCATTACATTTGAAGAAAGGAGGCCATCTTTTAGAAAAACTAATTCAAGGAAGAAAGTCTGTGTTTATAAGTTTAAGCCTCTGACCTTTGACCTCAGGCCTAAAATCCTGAAACAGTACAGACCAGTTTCTCCTTAATTTCTAAATCAGATTCTGATGTGATTCTCTAAAGGTTTGTTTTTTCAGTGAATTATAATTTCATCTTTTGTTGAAATGTTTATTTTATCTCCTTGACTCAAAATGACGACACGTTAATTTCTGTGACTGAACGAGTAAAGGTCTGAGCTGATCGTAAATGCAGCAGAGTTTGTTTTAGAGGCTGTTATCTTTTTATTATCATCACAAAAGATAAGACTCAAATATTCAAAGGTTTATGACGCACTTTTGCAAATAACTCACAACTATTAACTTCAGTAAAACCCGCAGGAACTGAGACGAACAAAATTCTACTTCATAATTTTAAACCAAAAACTTTTTTAAAACTAATTTCACAGATTTAGATACAGTCACATTTGGAAAAGTTTCATCAGGTTTTAAAAGGATTTAAAGTCTTTTGGAGGGTTTTCAGTTTAAAAAACAAGTGGGTTTTCCACAAATATTACTCAGAAAAGAAAGATAAGAAAGAGAAAGAAAGAAAGAAAGAAAGAAAGAAAGAACGAAAGAAAGAAAGAACGAAAAGATATTTTTAGAAATGGATAAAAATATCTGGGTGTGCCCGGACCAGAGTTCCAGCAAGGGCCAAGACAGGACTAAACAGGTTCCATGAGACTAGACCGGGCTCAGAGCCAGACTAAACCCGGTCAGACCAGATCAACTCTGAACTCTGTGTCATTCAGGGCCCAACTTCAAATTAAATTTTCAACTAAACCTGGTCTTCAACCTGCTCTGGACCAGGACCAGGTCTGGACCGGACTAAGGTTCCTTCAAACCAGACCAGAGCCAGAGTTTCCTGGTTTGAGTCGAACCCGGGTAGAACCCGTTTAAGGGACAGAAGTCTGTCTGTGAGCCTCACATTTTGAATAAACAAAGCATTTCCTCAGAATCCCATTAAATATTTAAAACCAGTTCAGCCACTTCTTGGTAAAAGCTCTTTATCAAAACAATGTGTGAAGCCTTTTCACTCGAACTGGATCAGATTTGTTTCAGGAGTTTGTCACAGTCACAGACTGAGTCGACAAAAGAAAGACTGGGACCAGATCCAGGATCAGGACTCGGTCACGTTTCACAAACACTGACTCGTTCTGCTCAACAACTTCATCAAAGACGGGTTTAACCACAGACACGCTCTGTGTTTCGGTTTAAAGTCGATGTTACAGACAAGACAAATAAAAAAATATCAGATCTTTCAAAAATATCAAAAACATAAAAAGTCAGTCTCAGGAAGAGCTTTGGATCAAATCAAACACCTGACTTTAGTCCTGAATGACCCCAACAGTCGACAGAACAGTATTATTTTAAGTTAAGTAGGCTAACGCTAATGTGTGCTAAAGCTAACGTGTGCTAAAGCTAACAGTAGTAGACTTTATTTTGACATAAGTGGCTCTGGACTGACTCTGAAAAGCTTTAAACTGAACGTCGTGTTTGTTCAGCTGCAGAACAGAAGGGTTTTCTCTGAAGTGAGTTTATCAGGTTGGACTCCGAGACATGAAGCTTTTTAAAACCTTCAGACTGAGTTTAGAAGAACAACACTGATCAAAAACACACAAAAAAGAAGATCGAAAAACAACCTGAAAAGAATCCAGTTATGTTTTCTCTCAGACACAAATTAACGGAGTCAAGAAATCAAGAGTTAAATGAAGAGGTCCAGACCCGAGCAGCGCCGTCAGGACCAGGACCACAGCCACCGCTCTGCAGCTCCACACCTGCATCTCCCCGAGACCTGGACCTGGTTCAGACGGGGTTCAGTCCTGGATCCTGTGGGGAAAAAAAGAACATGTTTAATTAGCACAGCGCTACGTGAATAACCTTGTATTTCTGTTGTTTTGTCGCTTATGAACACTTCCCACAAACTAAATCTTTATCTAATCTTTTTGTCTCATTATTATTATTTTTTAACCAAAAGGTTCCTGACTGAGATAATTCTTCATCTCTTTTGGATATTTTTCTTTTCGTTTTTCTGACCATTACACATTTACAAAAGCAGCTTTATTTACAATGAATACCCCTCGACTGAGCTTTTGGCCCAAATAAAGCCTCCCATGGCCCACTTTGGGCCCGACCCAGTGTTTGGGAACCAGAGTTGTGTGTCTGACTCAGGATGAGATGTTCCCGAGACAATAAACACTGACTATTCTAGAATCATATTTTAGAGACCATTCAGTGCACGTCTCTTGTTTAACGTTAGCCTTTAGCTGTTAGCCTTTAGCCAGCAGGGGTCCTGGTGGAATATGAGCCAGCACAGATCCTCCAGGGGGCGTTCAAACTGCGCACTTTTAGGAAAAATGTAAAATGATCTTAAAGAATAACAGTCCCGATATAATCTATTCTAAACCTGTTCAAAGTGATTTTTCTGGAGTTTTTGCTCCGTTTCCTTCTATATAAACAATTTTTGTATTAAATATCAGTAAAAAAAATGCATTTAACAAGTGGTTCTAATGTTTCCTTATTTAAATTTGTTCTGGGAGATTTGTTTTTGACTTTTTAACTAATTTTTTTACACATTCAGTAAAACATTAAAAAATGTAATGTTATGGTCCAACATTGTTTTTTCTACCATAAACAAAAACATGACTTTATCCAGAAGAGTTTCCACAAACCAACAGAACTGAAAGAGAAGGGCAATCTGAGAAGAATCTGCGAAGAACCTCAAATGTTAGCCACAAAACCTCAACCGATAGCCACAAAAACTACAAACGTTAGCCACAAAACTACAAACGATAGCCACAAAACCTCAAACGTTAGTCACAAAACCTCAAACGTTAGTCACAAAACCTCAAACGTTAGTCACAAAACCTCAAACGTTAGTCACAAAACCTCAACCGATAGCCACAAAACCTCAACTGATAGCCACAAAAACTACAAACGTTAGCCACAAAACTACAAACGTTAGCCACAAAACTACAAACGTTAGCCACAAAACTACAAACGTTAGCCACAAAACTACAAACGTTAGCCACAAAACTACAAACGTTGGCCATAAAAACTATAAACATTAGCCACAAAAACTGCAAATATTAGCCACAAAAACTACAAATATTAGCCACAAAAACTACAAATGTTAGCCACAAAACCTCAAACGTTAGCCACAAAACCTCAAACGTTAGCCACAAAACCTCAAACGTTAGCCACAAAACCTCAAACGTTAGCCACAAAACCTCAAACGTTAGCCACAAAACCTCAACCAATAGCCACAAAAACTACAAACATTAGCCACAAAAACTGCAAATATTAGCCACAAAAACTACAAACGTTAGCCACAAAACCTCAAACGTTAGCCACAAAAACCTCAAACGTTAGCCACAAAACCTCAAACGTTAGCCACAAAACCTCAAACGTTAGCCACAAAACCTCAAACGTTAGTCACAAAACCTCAACCGATAGCCACAAAAACTACAAACGTTAGCCACAAAACTATAAACGTTAGCCACAAAACTATAAACGTTAGCCACAAAACTACAAACGTTAGCCACAAAACTTCAAACGTTAGTCACAAAACCTCAACCGATAGCCACAAAAACTACAAACGTTAGCCACAAAACTACAAACAATAGCCACGAAACCTCAAACGTTAGCCACAAAACCTCAAACGTTAGCCACAAAACCTCAAACGTTAGCCACAAAACCTCAAACGTTAGCCACAAAACCTCAAACGTTAGCCACAAAACCTCAAACGTTAGTCACAAAACCTCAACCGATAGCCACAAAAACTACAAACGATAGCCACAAAACCTCAAACGATAGCCACAAAACCTCAAACGATAGCCACAAAACCTCAAACGATAGCCACAAAACCTCAAACGATAGCCACAAAAACTACAAACGATAGCCACAAAACCTCAAACGATAGCCACAAAAACTACAAACGATAGCCACAAAAACTACAAACGTTAGCCACAAAACTACAAACGTTAGCCACAAAACTACAAACGTTAGCCACAAAAACTATAAACGATAGCCACAAAACTACAAACATTAGCCACAAAACTACAAACGTTAGCCACAAAACTATAAACGATAGCCACAAAAACTATAAACGATAGCCACAAAACTACAAACGTTAGCCACAAAACTATAAACGATAGCTACAAAACTACAAACATTAGCCACAAAACTACAAACGTTAGCCACAAAACTACAAACGTTAGCCACAAAAACTATAAACGATAGCCACAAAAACTGCAAATATTAGCCACAAAAACTACAAATGTTAGCCACAAAAACCACAAACGTTAGCCAAAAACTACAAACATTAGCCAAAAAAACCTACAAACATTAGCCATCAGTTTTTGAAACACATTTTACACAAAAAGGACCAAAACTAGTTTAAGTCCTTTTTTCTTTTACTTTTTACATACATGACTCAGCATTATTTTATTTTTTACATAAAGAAATGAAATTGAACATCTACACAAACACATTCTACACATCTGAGCTTTGATCTTTGTTTTTCTTCTTCGTCCACATAATGTTCATAATTTAAACAATAAAGAAGGCTTTGAACGAGTCGTTGTAGATATTTACAAATTAATAAAGCGATAAACTAAACCATAAAAAGTCACTTTATCACATTTTATTGTATTCAAACCAGTTTTAACCAAAGAACAGTTCAATATTCTTTATTATTTTCGCAGATTTGGCTCGTTTTACTCACTTTTGCTGCAGTTTCTTCTCGTTTCGTTTGTTTAATCCTTTTTTGTTGGTTCGCTGTTTCCTTCCGCTCCGTCCTTCCTCCTTCCCTCGTTTCATCAGTCACCGTTAGCTATAAAAACCGCCCTAAATTCGGACTAAAACCGAGTTAAATGCTGATAAAACAGGGTCCGAACCCAACCCAAGCGCGCTCCCGAGGCGAACCCAGCCGTGTACGCGGGACGGGAGCGAGGCGCGCGACAGAAGAAAAACAGACAGAAGAGTCCGGACTAGAGACAGAACCGGGTCTAAACCAGGACTAAACCAGGACTTGGTCTGGACTAAACCAGGACTGTGTCTGGACTCTGGATGAGTTCCGTTAAAGACAAACAGGAAGAGGTTTGGTCTGTTTTATCAGAGACAAGCCCCGCCTATTTCCCAGGTAACGGCTCAAAACCGGACTGAACCCGGACTAAACCAGGACTAACTCAGTCCTCTGTTGCTCAGTGGCTTAGTTCCTTCCTCCTGTTCCTTGGGCAAGACACCTCACCTGCTTCCAGTGCTTACACTCATTGAGCGCCTGGTGTATGGCAGCCCGCCGCGCCACCTGCCCCAGGTGTGAATGGGGTGAATGCTTTGGGTGAGAAGGGCATAAAAAGCGTTATATAAATGCATGCCATTTATATAAAATATTTGTCTCGTTTTCAGTTCAATTTTATTTGTATAGCCCAGTATCGCAACAACAATTGCCTCAAAGTGCTTCACTAAACAGACAGTAAAATGCAAACAGGCTGAGCAGAGGTTAACATCCCCTGTCCTTAGACTCTCCATCAGGGTCAGAGGTCAGAGGTTAACATCCCCTGTCCTTAGACTCTCCATCAGGGTCAGAGGTTAACATCCCCTGTCCTTAGACTCTCCATCAGGGTCAGAGGTCAGAGGTTAACATCCCCTGTCCTTAGACTCTCCATCAGGGTCAGAGGTCAGAGGTTAACATCCCCTGTCCTTAGACTCTCCATCAGGGTCAGAGGAAAAACTCCAAAACCCAGAAAAACCTCAGGGAGAACCACAGAAGGAGGCACCCACTCCCAGGACGGACAGGCCACGCAATAGATGTGTCCAGGACAGTTACTGACAAACAGTCCATCATATGAACAGGTGAATGAAAAATGAATATAGTCCATGACAATATCATTAGGAACAGTTCATCTGAGTGAGAGGAAGTGGGTCAGGATGGGTCCATGGGTCGGGACAGGATCACAGATGGGCCACAGCTAAGGTCCAGTCATCACTGCAGACATCTGCAACAGTATCTACTCCCCCAGAGGAGAGTGGGACAGAGGGACGGTGTCCCCCGGAGGAGAGTGAGACAGAGGGACGGTGTCCCCCGGAGGAGAGTGGGACAGAGGGACGGTGTCCCCCAGAGGAGAGTGGGACAGAGGGACGGTGTCCCCCGGAGGAGAGTGGGACAGAGGGACGGTGTCCCCCGGAGGAGAGTGAGACAGAGGGACGGTGTCCCCCGGAGGAGAGTGAGACAGAGGGACGGTGTGCCCCGGAGGAGAGTGGGACAGAGGGACGGTGTCCCCCGGAGGAGAGTGGGACAGAGGGACGGTGTCCCCCAGAGGAGAGTGGGACAGAGGGACGGTGTCCCCCAGAGGAGAGTGAGACAGAGGGACGGTGTCCCCCAGAGGAGAGTGGGACAGAGGGACGGTGTCCCCCAGAGGAGAGTGGGACAGAGGGACAACTTGTGAATAGCAAAGAACTAAGCAGAGATGTAAACTATAATGTAATACGAGTATGCAAACGATTAAATCAGACTTGCTTTGAATTAAATTAGGACTCAGCTAAGAGCAGCAACTGCACAGTGTCAGGCAGACAACGAGATCCCCTCACCGGATGTGACGTCGTCAGTTCGTTTTTTTAAATTAGTAAATAACAAAAAACACACACACAAAAGACGTAAAATTATTAATGGAAGAGTTTAATTTACCTTGAAATAATATAGTGATATGATAATCTAGTTTTAATGCCTTGATGCAAACGTGAAAATATGAAATGGGTTTAAGGCAATCCTCTGCGGCAGTGACAGTTTCCGGTCTCCGCCATTGAAACAGAACCAAAGTGACTCTGCAGTTCTCATCACTCTTTCTCTTATTTTAATCTTCACCAACAAACTGTGAGAGGTGTCCTTTGTCTTTTAGATAAAACATGAAGGAAACCGCGGCCAAACGACGCGACAAAGCGTCTGCGCGGGAGAAAAAGGAACAGAAAGAAGCGAAGGGCCCCGAGCCGCTGGACGTGGAGATGCCCGAGGAAGAGGCGCCTGCTGCGGCCACGGCCAGCGAGCAGGACGCTCTCACTCTGGAGGGTAAGACCGGACTGGTGTAGAGGAGAGACCAGGTCTGGACTAGGACTAAACCAGGACTAAACCAGGCCTAACCCTGTTCATGAGTTTGACAGGAGGCTAGCATGTTAGCTTTACTGCTAATAACAAAACAGGAGACATGTTTTCTTTAACCTCTTGTTTATCATTTTCTCAAGAAAGAATTTGGGTTTAGGTTTGTCTAGGGTTGACTAAATAACGGTAAATATTTAAGGAGTCCTTTTCCATATCACTGGTGTATTCAGTTTGATATAATTTTGTTTGCATTTAACTGCGTTTTTAGCGGAGTCATTGAGCTAACCGATGCTAACGAACAGTTCATTGTAAATTTGGACTCTCTTTAACGCTGTCTTAAGTCTTCTTTTACTGATGACAGGTGTTGTAATTAGTTAAAGAATAAACGTATGAGCAGTTAGTTTTCTGAACCAATTCAGGGCTTGATATGTTCTGAAGTGTGTCTTTTGCTTATGTAAAACACTCGGCCAAAACAGAAGTGTTCCAAAACTGAACAGAGGCTGGTCAGAGCTAGTTCAAAAAGGTTTTCCATTCTTTCTCGGATCAATTTAAGACAAAGAGTTTTTTTTAATTACTCTGGGTCTCTGTTATAGCAAAAATCTGTTTCTTTTTTGTCCTGCAGCAAAAAGTTGTTTTAAATGGAAATCCATGTTTGTAAATTTTTCTGAAATTATGGTTTTTAATCAGGTTTTCATTTTTTTTGTAATAAGTCATAGATGATCATATAAATAAATAAAGTCTGACCCCAGTCTTGTTTCTTGCAGACATTAAGGAGCATGTGAAGCAGATAGAGAAGGCGGTGTTGGGGAAGGAGCCTCGGTTCGTGCTGAGAGCGCTCAGAGCTCTGCCGTCCACGAGCCGCAGACTCAACACCAACGTCCTCCACAAAACCATCTCTGGCTTCTACACCAACAGCTCCAGTGCCCGGGACTACCTGCTGGGATTTTTAGACGAGGTGAGGCCAAGTCCACCTGAACCTGGACTTAGGAGACAACTTGAATTGTTGTGGATTTGAGCCGGTTTTAGTTGGATTTGAACAGGTTTTAGTTGGATTTGAACAGGTTTTAATTGGACTTGAACAGGTTTTAATATGGTTTTGACTATTTTTCTTACTAGCCGATGGAGATGGCTGAGGGAGACGTCCAGTTCAGACCCAGAACTGGGAAAGCTGCGTCGACGCCGTTACTTCCTGAAGTCGAGGCCTATCTTCAGCTGCTGCTCGTGGTTTTTCTCACCAACAACAAGAGATACACCGAGGTACGGCACTTTACTGTCACCGTTTACACCGGAACACCGAGGTACGGCACATTACTGTAACTGTTTACACCGGAACACCGAGGTACGGCACTTAACTGTCACTGTTTACTCCGGAACACCGAGGTACGGCACATTACTGTAACTGTTTACACCGGAACACCGAGGTACGGCACATTACTGTAACTGTTTACACCGGAACACCGAGGTACGGCACATTACTGTCACTGTTTACTCCGGAACACCGAGGTACGGCACTTAACTGTAACTGTTTACACCGGAACACCGAGGTACGGCACATTACTGTAACTGTTTACACCGGAACACTGAGGTACGGCACTTTACTGTCACTGTTTACACCGGAACACCGAGGTACGGCACATTACTGTAACTGTTTACACCGGAACACCGAGGTACGGCACATTACTGTAACTGTTTACACCGGAACACTGAGGTACGGCACATTACTGTCACTGTTTACTCCGGAACACCGAGGTACGGCACTTTACTGTCACTGTTTACACCGGAACACCGAGGTATGGCACATTACTGTCACTGTTTACACCGGAACACTGAGGTACGGCACTTTACTGTCACTGTTTACACCGGAACACCGAGGTATGGCACTTTACTGTCACTGTTTACACCGGAACACTGAGGTACGGCACATTACTGTCACTGTTTACACCGGAACACTGAGGTACGGCACATTACTGTCACTGTTTACACCGGAACACCGAGGTACGGCACTTTACTGTCACTGTTTACACCGGAACACCGAGGTATGGCACATTACTGTCACTGTTTACACCGGAACACTGAGGTACGGCACATTACTGTCACTGTTTACACCGGAACACCGAGGTACGGCACATTACTGTCACTGTTTACCCCAGAACACCGAGGTACGGCACTTTACTGTCACTGTTTACCCCAGAACACTGAGGTACGGCACTTTACTGTCACTGTTTACACCGGAACACTGAGGTACGGCACTTTACTGTCACTGTTTACACCGGAACACCGAGGTACGGCACATTACTGTCACTGTTTACACCAGATCATTTTGGCCTCTGAACAGAGTGGTTCCTGGTGAATGCTGTTTACAGAATAAACTGCTCTGAAGCTCAGGCCTTCGCTGTTTTCAACAACTTTTACCATAAAAATGTAGAATAAATCAGTCAAGACTTTGACCAGCTTTAATACGTCTGTTTTTACTGGTTTGGGACACAAACTTGAAAAACATCTGGATTTATTTATGTGTTTTCCTTCCTTCTTCTCTCCAGGCTCAGAAAGTCTCAGACGATCTGATGCAGAAAATAGGGTCAAAGAACCGCAGAGCTCTGGACCTGGTGGCCGCCAAGTGTTACTACTACCACGCCCGAGTCTACGAGTTCCTCCAGCAACTGCACACCATCCGCAGGTACCAGGGTTTAGAGGGATCAGAACTGGGTCTAGACTGGGTCTAACTGGGGGGCACAGTGGCGGCAATAACCAGAAGGTTGGAGGTTCGATTCCCGCTGTCGTTGTGTCCTTGGGCAAGACACTTCACCCACCTCCAGTACTGCAGCGTTGGTTTATGAATGTGTGTGATTGTAGAGGGGAGTTTGGTGGCGGTTGGAGAAGGCTTGAGCGCCTGGTGCATGGCAGCCCGCCTCCACCTGCCCCAGGTGTGAATGTGTGTGAATGGAAGCATGATGTAAAGCGCTTTGGGTGAGAAGGGCATGAAAAGTGCTGAGGGATTTAGAGGGATCGGAACTGGGTCTCGAGGTCTAAAGAGTTTTTCCCATAGTTTCCTCCACACTCGGCTGATCTCTCTCTCTGGTTTTTCCCATAGTTTCCTCCACACTCGGCTGATCTCTCTCTCTGGTTTTTCCCCATAGTTTCCTTCACACTCGGCTGATCTCTCTCTCTGGTTTTTCCCATAGTTTCCTTCACACTCGGCTGATCTCTCTCTCTGGTTTTTCCCATAGTTTCCTCCACACTCGGCTGATCTCTCTCTCTGGTTTTTCCCATAGTTTCCTCCACACTCGGCTGATCTCTCTCTCTGGTTTTTCCCATAGTTTCCTTCACACTCGGCTGATCTCTCTCTCTGGTTTTTCCCATAGTTTCCTTCACACTCGGCTGAGGACGGCGACACTCCGTCACGACGCTGATGGTCAGGCCGTGCTTCTGAACCTGCTGCTGAGGAACTACCTTCACTTTAACCTTTACGATCAAGCTGAGAAGCTAATGTCCAAGTCTGTGTTCCCCGAGCTCGCCAACAACAACGAGTGGGCCCGCCATCTCTACTACACCGGTGTGAACAGGCTTTAGGTGGTTTTGGAGAGGTTTAAGTAGGATTTAAACAGGTTTTAGTTGCATCTTGTTTGGTTTAGGTGGCTTTAGTTGGATTTCTTAGTTCCTTTTGAGTCTCTTGTGCATGTTCTGTTTGGTTTTTGCCAGCAATAATAAGTCCAATCAGACTAACTCCAGTCAGACTAAGTCCAATCAGACTAACTCCAGTCAGACTAAGTCCAGTCAGACTAAGTCCAGTCAGACTAAGTCCAGTCAGACTAACTCCAGTCAGACTAACTTCAGTCAGACTAACTCCAGTCAGACTAACTCCAGTCAGACTAACTCCAGTCAGACTAACTCCAGTCAGACTAAATCCAATCAGACTAACTCCAGTCAGACTAACTCCAGTCAGACTAACTCCAGTCAGACTAACTCCAGTCAGAGTAAGTCCAGTCAGAGTAAGTCCAGTCAGAGTAAGTCCAGTCAGAGTAAGTCCAGTCAGAGTAAGTCCAGTCAGAGTAAGTCCAGTCGGACTCATGACTGAAAGAAAAGTTACTGCTTCAATTAAAATAACCCAAACCTGTGAAATACATGATATTCATATTAAACATTAAGAACTAACTCCAGTCTCATGTAGATTATGATGTTATTTTTTAATTTATTTTAAGCCGAGCTGGTGTTCTGGAACAGCCCTCCGGTTCTGAACAGGTTTTATTTGGTTCTGACCTGGTTTTACCCGGTTTCTGTCTCAGGCCGTATTAAGGCGATCCAGCTGGAGTATTCTGAGGCTCGCAGGACTCTGACTAACGCCCTGAGGAAGGCCCCCCAGCACACGGCCGTGGGCTTCAAGCAGACGGTAAGTACACGGAAACACACGGAAAGAACCGTAAACACACGGGAGAGAATTATGATTATTTTAAACCAAAATGAAGAGGTCTTTATTCATGTCATTTTCAGGTTCTTAAGCTGCTGATACTGTCATTTACGGTTATTTTCTGTATTTTTCAGGTTCTTAAGCTGCTGATACTGTCATTTACGGTTATTTTCTGTATTTTTCAGGTTCTTAAGCTGCTGATACTGTCATTTACGGTTATTTTCTGTATTTTTCAGGTTCTTAAGCTGCTGATACTGTCATTTACGGTTATTTTCTGTATTTTTCAGGTTCTTAAGCTGCTGATACTGTCATTTACGGTTATTTTCTGTATTTTTCAGGTTCATAAGCTGCTGATTGTGGTGGAGCTGCTTCTGGGAGAGATTCCAGATCGACTCCAGTTCAGACAACCTTCACTGAAGAGGTCTCTCATGCCCTACTTCCTCCTCACACAGGGTCAGTACTGAACCAGGACGAAACCAGGACTGAACCAAGTCTAAACAAAAATATTTTTTGCATTTTGCTGCAAAAAACCCATGGCTCTAGAGTAATCTGCTAGTGTTTTTGGATGTGCGCCCCCTGGTGGTGCTGTTCAGTGATCGCTGGCTTAAAGAGGAAAAGTACAAATTATGGCTAAAACATGGACCAACAGAAACACTTCACATGTGGAGAATAAAGTGGCTCAAAAAGATTTGGTTCTGCACCAAAACAAAATCTGACTGTAGCTCATTTTATAGATATCAGCCTTCAGTAAAAAGAGACCAAACCTAAAGGGGCGCCTCATCCAATAAAGGAACATCTTTTTGATCACACACGTTTCATTAACCCTTGTTTATACCCCAATGGATTTTATGGCAACAACAACTAATCAATTAAAATCTAGTATTAAAATTATCGGCTAATCGATCGATTGATAATCAGCGCTGGTTGTACATGTATAATTCATGGTATTAACTATAAACATACTGATCATGTGCGATCCACCAACACAACACAAAGCAGAATCAGCCAATGAGGCGCTTTGTCACGTGATAAACTTTTCCACATGTTGTGGGAGAGTACATTTGAAAACACGACAGAGGCTAACGCTAAACTGCGAAGTTAACGGTGAAAGAAAGAAGTTTGGAAGCACTTTAGATAAAACCACAGGACTCTGTAAATGTGTTTGACTCAAGACTAACTCAAATATAAACCTGGTTAAACTGGAGCAAACAGAACGGGGCCTGTTCACATTCTCAGCTGAAAAGTGAGCAGAATAATCAACACAGATTTAAGTCTCGTGCTTTTCACTTTATTTTTCTTCTGTTAATTACATAATTAATTACAAGTTACAACATAATTAACCACCAGCAGAAAACTAACACAAACTGTCCCGGTGCACTTGTAAATGTCTCATAAATCCAGACCAGGAATATGCACAAAGGAATGAATGTTTTTGAGGGGGAAAAAAACTCACGTATACTGTAATATTATTTTTGATGGTATTTCAAAATGTATTAGATTGAAGCTTATGATCTATTGGAATTCATGAACACAACCAAATATAATTAAATACCACAATCCAATTTACAATTGCTATAATACACTCCTAAAATCATATGTAGTCCTTGTGTGGCACACTTATGGAAAAACACAAATGTGTTCTAGAAGTGTGTACATTTGTGTTTCTACATACTACAGTATATTATCTCAAAATCTTAACTGGAGTCTTAAGTCCATCACGTCATCACACATTCACTTTCACATCACTATCCAATTATTAAATGATTCATCAAAAAACGAATCGACAGATTAATCGATTATCAAAATATTTGTTAGTTGCAGCCCTAATGGATTTAAATGAGAAAAACTACATATGTTACATGTATGTCAACATGTGGTTTACTGCAGTTGTAAGGTGCTTGAGTGTTGAGAGTTTGAGCCGTGTTGAGACCTGCTCAGAGTCAGTTTATGCAAATCCTGTCTGGGTTCACCTGAGAACAGAGGCACGGCCTGAATAATAACCTCATCTTTTTTACACCAGTTAAAAACAGTCAGTTTTACAGCTTACACACATTAAACAGCATTTGTATTTGTTCAACAGTATTTCTCTGTTCTTTCTGGCAGCCGTGCGGACGGGGAACCTGGCCAAGTTCAACCAGGTTTTGGAACAGTTTGGAGAGAAGTTCCAGACGGACGGCACGTACACTCTGATCATCCGACTGAGGCACAACGTCATCAAAACAGGTTTGTTCTTGAATCTGCTCAAATCTAGTTTAAAACAAGAAGTCTGTAGTTTAGTCTGGTCTAAACCCGGGGTTCCACTGCATGCGGCTCCGCTGAGGAACGCCACCGACCGACGTCACACACCCGAGCGACTGGATGTGTTTCAGATCCGCTGTGCTGCTCGAAAAAGCATGCGCGAGAAATACGAGATGGCGCAATAAAAGCAGTTGATAAAGACGTGTGCAGGACCCATACAACTGTTTATCCAGAAGGAGGACCAGAAAACAAGTTTAGTTTACCATCACTTTCACTTCACTTCCTTAAATTGGGACAAAAAAGCTTTGCTTTTGCAGATTTTACTGCATTTAATGCTTACTCGTGTATATAAACGTATAAATATTAGAAATAAGAAACTTAAGTGCATATAAATCCGTATACGTTTATATTACTTTGAAAATCCAGATGCTGTGCTTGTTTGTTTTCCGTTCTGGTGCGAACTGATCTGTGTTTATTGATGAGGACTAGCTCCGCCGTCGAAGAAAATAGAACTGCACACTGGTCTAACCTGGTCTCAGGTCTGTAGTCTGGTCTAACCCGGTCTCAGGTCTGTAGTCTGGTCTAACCCGGTCTCAGGTCTGTAGTCTGGTCTAACCCGGTCTCAGGTCTGTAGTCTGGTCTAACCCGGTCTCAGGTCTGTAGTCTGGTCTAACCCGGTCTCAGGTCTGTAGTCTGGTCTAACCCGGTCTCAGGTCTGTAGTCTGGTCTAACCTGGTCTTGGTCTGGTCTAACCTGGTCTTGCAGGAGTCCGGATGATCAGTCTGTCCTATTCTCGGATCTCTTTGGCGGACATCGCTCAGAAGCTGCAGCTGGACAGTCCTGAGGACGCAGAGTTCATCGTCGCAAAGGTAAGTTTTCAGTTTCAACCTGGGGAGTCTCTGGGACCCCGCGGGACCCCCGGGCGGTCCCGGGACCCCGGGCGGTCCCGCGCGTCCCCCCGGTCTCTGGACTGACGCTGCTGTGTTTCAGGCGATCAGGGACGGAGTGATCGAGGCCAGTATAAACCACGAGAAGGGCTTCGTTCAGTCCAAAGAAACCATGGACATCTACGGAACCAGAGAACCTCAGCTCGCCTTCCACCAACGCATCTCCTTCTGCCTCGACATCCACAACATGTCTGTCAAGGTACGCTCAAAACCTGTTCAAGTCCTGCTGGAACCTACTGTTTTTCTTCTTTTTATCACGTTTTTGTTCCTAAAACACGTGTCTCTTGTTTTTCAGGCGATGAGGTTTCCTCCTAAAGCCTACAACAAAGACCTGGAGTCGGCCGAGGTACGTGATCAATGTTTGTGATCAGTGTTTGTGATCAATGTTTGTGATCAATGTTTGTGATCAATGTTTGTGATCAGTGTTTGTGATCAGTGTTTGTGATCAGTGTTTGTGATCAGTGTTTGTGATCAGTGTTTGTGATCAGTGTTTGTGATCAGTGTTTGTGATCAGTGTTTGTGATCAATGTTTGTGATCAATGTTTGTGATCAATGTTTGTGATCAATGTTTGTTCAGGAGCGTCGGGAGCGAGAGCAGCAGGACCTGGAGTTCGCTAAAGAAATGGCAGAAGATGACGATGACAGTTTCCCATGATCCTCTCTGCTTCTTTCCATTACCCACAATCCCCTGTGTCTGTCCATTACCCACAATCCCCCGTGTCTGTCCATTACCCACAATCCCCTGTGTCTGATATTACAGTTAAACGTGGTTGACGTGAACTGAATAATTAAATAAACTCTTGTCTTTGTTTAAACCTTTTATATTTTTGATTCTTTTGTCACGAATCATCACAAACTGCTGCACTGTTAAAAATACTTAATACGGCACCAGTATAATACACTGCATTATCACTGAATCATTAAAATATTACTGTTAGGACGCATGATTCTGGTGAAGTTAATGGGAAACTAATATCTAACACCAGTAATTACTGTTATTACTACTGTTATTACTAGATGTCATTTTTAATTTACAGTAAGAAATAACACTGCGGTGGTTAATGTAAGTATATTGTAACGTATGATTTTCTTTAGGGTTAGAGCTTTATAAACTCTATTGTCTTTAATAATGTTAATAAAAAGGGTGCTGCCCGTCTCTAAATTATAGTTTATTTTTTACAGTGTAAGTCAGTGAGTTCAGAACTTAGAAGAACACGGCAGAATGTAGAGACCCAGAACCAGTTTTTATCAAAAAATGTTTCTTTTGATCTGGATTCTGTTGGTTTCTGGTCTTTTTCTCTGATGAGTTCATTTCCTCAAATATACTTTGACTTTAAAACATTTTGAAAGAAATAAATGTGATTTTGACTGAAGTAACATTTAAAAAGACGTAAAAGAATAAGAAACTTTGAGACTTCTGTGAGTCTCTGGTTTGGTTCACGTTCAGAGTGAAACTCTAGTGATTTTACAGTAAATACATTTACAGGAAAAAACTATTTCAAGTCAGGTTTTCACTGTAAAAATGACACATGAAAAAACTACAGTAATCACTGAATGCAGTCGTTAGAGTAAAAAAGAGTGTCTGACGTTTGAGTGTTTTTACTGCACATTTAAGATAGAGTATCATTTCTGAGTTTAATAACATTCTCAACTGTTGAGTGTATTTGCAATTGTCATGAACTATTTTTTACTGTTGATCCTTGAAAGGGTCCAGGACTCGTCAGTATTTCAGCGGGGCTTCAGTTGAAGAGTCCGGGACTAGACCGGACTGGACCGGACTGGACCAGACTGGACTGGAACGGACTTGATCAGACTGGACTGGACCGGACTGGACTGGACTGGAACGGACTTGATCGGACTGGACTGGACTGGACCGCATCAAACTCAAAAAGAGCCATTATTTTCGGTCTTTCACATGATTTTTTCTGCAGCGTTTGGCTCCAACTCGACTCAATAAAAATCTGGAGTCTCCAGAAGAATCTAAAATAAAGGTTTCATAATAGTCTCAGCCCTGATTACACTTAGATCCATCTAAAACCTGTTCAGATCCAGCTAAAACCTGTTCAGATCCATCTAAAACCTGTGTGTTTTGTAAAATTCCTTTGAGGAAGTGGTTGCAGGCGTGACGTCGGTTCTTTGTTGTGAATAAATGATGAAATCTGGGGCAGGTCTGAGTCAGAAGAAGCCTTTGAGGAAGAACCGCGACGGAAACATTTTGTAGTTTTAGATCTTTTCCCTGAAAATGTACAAATAAAGGCACTAACACTGAACACAGTAATAATGAAAGCACTGTTCTAGCGCCACCTGCTGTATTTCCACTGAACACACTCAACCAGACCTAACCAGACTGAACCAGACCGAACCAGACTGAACCAGACCTAACCAGACTGAACCAGACCTAACCAGACTGAACCAGACTGAACCAGACCTAACCAGACTGAACCAGACCTAACCAGACTGAACGAGACCTAACCAGACTGAACCAGACTGAACCAGACTGAACCAGACTGAACCAGACCTAACCAGACTGAACCAGACCTAACCAGACTGAACCAGACTGAACCAGACCTAACCAGACTGAACCAGACTGAACCAGACTGAACCAGACTGAACCAGACCTAACCAGACCGAACCAGACCTAACCAGACCGAACCAGACCGAATCTGTATCAAAGTAACAAAGTAAATAAGTATCAAATAAATAAATAAATAAATAAATAAATACCTTCAGTCATTTAACTCTTCTGGACCTCAGTATTAAAACCACAAAGACCTGTTTTAGTCCTGGTTCAGTCCTAGTTTAGACCTGGTTCAGACCCAGGCTCCAGTCTCGCGGTGGATTGTGGGAGTCTGAGTCCCGGTGACGCACAGTGACGCAGTGACGCAGCTGAAATCGCGGATTTTCGTGGATGAGTCGCGCGTGAGTCGGAATGGAAAGCCCACGCGCCGCGGATAAAAAGCCCTCCACGCGCTCAATGGAAGCGCGAGCCCCTGCACGGACACGCGCACGGAGACATGAGCGAGAGCACAGGTGAGCGCGCACCCATTCACGCGCTTCACTTCAGACTTTATACTCAGTTTAGTCTCTCTAAACTTTAGACCTGGGTCTGGTCCTGGTCTGGTCCAGGTCTGGTCCAGGTCTGGTTTTGGTGAGTTTTTTTAAAACCTCCTCATTTCCTTCTCTCCTTCTTTCCTCTCTTTATTTCCTCCTTCCTTCTCTGGAATGACAAGAATCTGAACCAGGACCAGACCAGGACTAAACCAGGTCTAAGCCAGTTTTCACAGCTCACACTGTAGCACTGTCGTTATTATTTTGAATGTATTTATTATTTTATCAGAGCTGATCAATAGTTCTATTGATTTAAGCATCATCAGTTAACTTTTCCTATATTAAATGAAATGTTATTCACTGTTATTTTATGGACCATTCAATATTTTTAGTTTAATTCAAGCATAAATAAATAATAATATATGTTTATGAAGTGAAAAGTGAGACAGACTGTTTTTGTGATTGAATATAATAATAATAAATGTATTGGTCACATGACTGAGATGAACCAATCGGAGAAGAGCAGGAAACTGATGGATCTGACCAAGTTTTAATTGGACTGCATCAGGTTTTACTCAGACTTCACAAGGACTGGGCAGAATCAGATCTGTTCATTAAACGACCAAATGTTAATAAAGCCTGTAATAACCATCTGAAAACAGGAATAAACATGTGACCTGAGAGGCTCAGGCCTGTAGGGGGCGCCGTCCTGGTCTCTGCTGGGACTGTGGTCCCGGCTCGGACTCTGTCGGGTCGAAGGTGGTATAACTGTGTAGTGACAGTATAAACAGTAATAACTGTTGTTATTACGACTTGTGAATGTGTTAAAAACAAAGCCCAGCCCTAGACTTGAGCCGGTTCTACTCGGTCCTGACCAGGCTTTTCTCGTCTCTCCTCAGTGCTGGTCCTTCCCTCGGTCCTGGTCTTGGTCCTGGTCTTAGTCCCGATCCACTCGGCCCCGGTCCAGACCTCCTTCAGAGACGCCTCGATTCGGGCCCAGGTCCTGGTCCAGAAGATCCTGCAGAACCTGGTCCAGGTCCACGCCTCGGTCGTCACCGCCCCCGGTCTGACCTTTGACCCTGCAGACCACGCCCCTGACCTCCAGCTGATGATGTCACAGCTGGACCTGCCCCCGGCTCCGGTTCTGAAACCTCTGTCCTCCACCTTCACCCTGGTAAGTCCGGGTTTAGACCAGTCTTAGAGCAGCTGGTTTTGTTCTGGTTCTGACCCGGTTTTGTCTGGTTTTTGCAGGAGAGCTGTGTGCAGAGGATGTGGGAGGGCTGTGAGCTGCACCAGAGGATTCTGGGAGTTTTATCGACAAAAATAAATGGACTCAGTGACCTCAACGCTGACCTCCGAGACCTGCAGAACCAGATCTCCACGGTAACCACAGCTTTTACACCTGAGTCCTACTAAAAACTTCCCAAACCTTTCCCAGACCGTCCTGAACCAGACCAAATGTCTCCAAACAAAACAAATCTGTACAGAATTTTAAAGGTTTTAGTTGAATTTGAACAGGTTTTAGGTAGATCTGAACAGGTTTCAGTTGGATCTGAATAGGTTTAAGGTGGATCTGAACAGGTTTCAGTTGGATCTGAAAAGGTTTTAGTTGGATTTGAACAGGTTTCAGTTGGATCTGAATAGGTTTAAGGTGGATCTGAACAGGTTTCAGTTGGATCTGAAAAGGTTTTAGTTGGATTTGAACAGGTTTTAGTTGGATCTAAACAGGTTTTAGGTAGATCTGAACAGGTTTTAGTTGGATCTGAACAGGTTTTAGGTGGATCTGAACAGGTTTCAGTTGGATCTGAACTGGTTTTAGTTGGATGTTGTGTGTTTTCAGATGAAGGCGTTGCTGGGTTTGATGGACAGTGGTTTGGACCAATCACAGAGCAGTGAGCTGGCGGCTCGTCTCCATGGCGACTACGAGGCTCAGGTGGCTGCTCACCTGACGCTGACGCAGCTACGATCGTTCTGTCACGACGTCAAACGCAGCCTCAGAGCCATGAGCCGCTGAGGACGGACCGGAACCGGTTTCAGACGGACCGGAACCGGTTTCAGACGGACCGGAACCGGTTTCAGACGGATTTAAACCGGTTTGACGAAGCAGAAAAAGTGCCATTTCCTGTTGTTTTCTGTCACATTTTTCATTCTCCAAAACACTGAAACAAAGACTGGTTAAAGTGCCTCCCCCTGAACCCTGTGCTCCTCCTGGTGGACCCTGACGGTACTGCAGCTCTAGTTAAACCAGACCAGTGCCTTCATCCAGCTCTTCGTCACATTTCTACAAACGCTGCCTCGTTTTTTTTCTCCATGTGCTGTTTTTTTCTGCTCTAGCGGTTCTTGAGGAATGTCTGGGGCCGGTTCAAACCTGCCGTAGTTTCTGTCGAGGCCTGTGTCTTTGAGCTGTATTTATTATTTATTACATATTTATTCATGATTTTAATGCTTTATTTATAAAATATTTATACTATTTATATTTTTATGTGAAAATGTTTATTTTATCAGAGTTTATTTTAATAAAGTGTTTTTTACCAAAGACTTCTTTGTTCAGTTTTTATTTTCTTAAATTCTACAAAAAACAAATGGTACCTTCACAAACAAATACAGTTTCTTAGATGATCATTTTGAAATAGTTTAAACTTCAGCTGCAGCTCGAGGAACAGCTTTAGAATAATTCTGCTAAAAAGACCAGAGCCATCTTTTCAATAAAACACAGTCAAAAAGATTTTTCAGTCAAACTCACTCTTTCTCAGTTTGTTGAAAGCATTAGTCTTTATTCTTTGATAAGAACATAAAAATAAAGTAAAACACAACACGCTCAGTTTTTATTTTTATTTTCCATAAAAGTCTGTAAATAGTCTCTGCAGAAATATTCCTTATAAAACCTCTGTTTTTATGGCTCTGTACAAACTCAACCCAAAAACTGCTCAAAATAAAAATAAAACACATTTATAAAAAAAACCCAGACCTTTTTGATCGACTTTTACATTTGATCTTTTTAATACGACATGGATTTATCAGAAACAAGGAAGGAAAGAGGGAAGGAGGGAGGAAAGGAAGGACTGGTTTAAAGGCTGTAGTTGTTCCTTTGGAGCAGGTTCTTTTGTGAATGTGGCTCCATCCACACTGCAGCATTTTCACTTTAAAACAAAAATAACAACACATCCAGTTCTAAACCAGGACTTAACCAGGTCTAAACCTTTCTCTTGATTTAGTCCATGTTTTTGTTGAAGCAGGACGTGAACATTCCTCTGCAAGTGTGTCTTTGAAAAGGAGAACTGAGCAGTTCTTTAAAAAGGCCCCAAGCTCATTATTTTTTGTAGAAGATGGTGATATTCCTTGGTTTTGTAGAAGATGGTGATATTCCTTGGTTTTGTAGAAGATGGTGATATTCCTTGGTTTTGTAGAAGATGGTGATATTCCTTGGTTTTGTAGAAGATGGTGATATTCCTTGGTTTTGTAGAAGATGGTGATATTTCTTGGTTTTGAAGAAGATGGTGATATTCCTTGGTTTTGTAGAAGATGGTGATATTCCTTGGTTTTGTAGAAGATGGTGATATTTCTTGTAGAAGAAGCTGTAGAATCTATTTTTTGGAGAAGACGGCACTGAACTCGTTGAGCAGCAGCTCCACGATCTGACTCTGGAAAACCATGTGGACCGTCATGTTGGACTCGACCTGAGGCCGGAGCAGAGTTGGGCCGAAGACGATGGCGAGGCTCTGGATCGACATCCGGTTACTGTCTCTGTGCTCCACCACTCTGCAGAGGAGAGAGAGGGATCAATAATCAATCAGGTGAGAGTCACAGGTGAGAGTCACAGGTGAGAGTCACAGGTGAGAGTCACAGGTGAGAGTCACAGGTGAGAGTAACAGGTGAGAGTCACAGGTGAGAGTATCAGGTGAGAGTTACAGGTGAGAGTTACAGGTGAGAGTTACAGGTGAGAGTTACAGGTGAGAGTCACAGGTGAGAGTCACAGGTGAGAGTTACAGGTGAGAGTCACAGGTGAGAGTCACAGGTGAGAGTCACAGGTGAGAGTAACAGGTGAGAGTTACAGGTGAGAGTAACAGGTGAGAGTAACAGGTGAGAGTTACAGGTGAGAGTTACAGGTGAGAGTTACAGGTGAGAGTTACAGGTGAGAGTCACAGGTGAGAGTCACAGGTGAGAGTCACAGACGAGAGTTACAGGTGAGAGTTACAGGTGAGAGTTACAGGTGAGAGTTACAGGTGAGAGTTACAGGTGAGAGTTACAGGTGAGAGTTACAGGTGAGAGTTACAGGTGAGAGTTACAGGTGAGAGTTACAGGTGAGAGTTACAGGTGAGAGTAACAGGTGAGTGTTACAGGTGAGAGTTACAGGTGAGAGTTACAGGTGAGAGTTACAGGTGAGAGTTACAGGTGAGAGTTACAGGTGAGAGTCACAGGTGAGAGTTACAGGTGAGTGTTACAGGTGAGAGTTACAGGTGAGAGTTACAGGTGAGAGTCACAGGTGAGAGTTACAGGTGAGAGTTACAGGTGAGAGTTACAGGTGAGAGTTACAGGTGAGAGTAACAGGTGAGAGTTACAGGTGAGAGTTACAGGTGAGAGTTACAGGTGAGTGTTACAGGTGAGAGTTACAGGTGAGAGTTACAGGTGAGAGTTACAGGTGAGAGTAACAGGTGAGAGTAACAGGTGAGAGTTACAGGTGAGAGTTACAGGTGAGAGTTACAGGTGAGAGTTACAGACGAGAGTTACAGGTGAGAGTTACAGGTGAGAGTTACAGGTGAGAGTTACAGGTGAGTGTTACAGACGAGAGTTACAGACAAGAGTTACAGACAAGAGTTACAGGTGAGAGTTACAGGTGTCTTTACCTGCGCAGGTGTTTGAAAAGCAGCTCCATGGTGTCGTGGTTCGGCAGCGGCAGAGTCTGTACCAGGTCTTTAATGTATGACACTCTCTGAGAGTAATCAGGCAACTCTGGAAGAGAGTAACTCTGTCACAGTCATATTAACTCTGGAGTAACCCTTTCAGAGTCATATTAATTCCAGAGGAGAGTAACTCTGTCAGAGTCATATTAACTCTGGAGTAACTCTGTCAGAGTCATATTAATTCCAAAGGAGAGTAACTCTGTCAGAGTCATATTAACTCTGGAGTAACTCTGTCAGAGTCATATTAATTCCAGAGGAGAGTAACTCTGTCAGAGTCATATTAACTCTGGAGTAACTCTGTCAGAGTCATATTAACTCCAGAGGAGAGTAACTCTGTCAGAGTCATATTAACTCTGGAGGAGAGTAACTGTCAGAGTCATATTAACTCCAGAGGAGAGTAACTCTGTCAGAGTCATATTAACTCTGGAGGAGAGTAACTCTGTCAGAGTCATATTAACTCCAGAGGAGAGTAACTCTGTCAGAGTCATATTAACTCCAGAGGGGAGTAACTCTGTCAGAGTCATATTAATTCCAGAGGAGAGTAACTCTGTCAGAGTCATATTAACTCCAGAGGAGAGTAACTCTGTCAGAGTCATATTAACTCCAGAGGAGAGTAACTCTGTCAGAGTCATATTAACACTGGAAGACAGTAAATCTTACGTATGGCTGCAATGAAGCGGTCGTAGGAGCTGAAGGGGAACAGAGGCTCGGGCAGTTCTCTGAAGAACAGTTTCAAAGCTCCAGTAACGACATGGATCTCTGTCCACTGTCCGTCCTCCAGGTCCAGCTGCTCCTCTAAAAACAACACCAGCTCAGAGTTAAATCCTCTTTAACGACACTACCTCAGAGTTAACTCCTCTTTAACAACACTACATCAGAGTTAATCACAAACAGACCTGTCTCAATGTGTTTTTAATGTGTTAGAAAATATCTCAAAGTTGTGGCCAAATAAACCTAAAGCTTTGCTGCTGTTTGCTTTGAAAACAAAACCTGCTGTTTTTAGTTTTAACTGTGGATTATTTTGAATATATTAAACCAGTCCCACCAGTGTCCACCAGGGGGACCACCGGGGCTTTATAGAGACCCTAATTCAGTCCAGTCCTGGTCCGGTCTAGTCCCAGTCCAGTCTAGTCCCGGTCCAGTCCCGGTCTCACCGTGGTCGGCCTTGTGCCTCAGTCTCTGGATCACGGCCAGGTTTCCCGAGACCCGGTAAATCCCGTCTGAGTCCAGTCCTCGTCTCTCGACCGAACGAACACACTTCTCCACAAAACGAGGCACCGTGGAGTTCTCTCTGTGGCACAGAGTGTCCAGGTGACAGCCGAACACGTTATCTACAAAACCAGAGAAAACCAGGTCAAGTCCTGTTCAACTAACAGAACCTGGTCTGGTTCAAATAAAACCTGTTTTAGTCCAATTAAAAACATGTTTGAATTCACTTCTAGTTGGATTAGAACAGGTTTTACTACAATTTGTGCAGGCTTCAGTTGGATTCGAACTAGAACAGGTTTCCCTGGACTCGAACAGGTTTCCCCGGACTAGAACAGGTTTTCTCCAGCCTTGCCTCGGATGTAGCCCTTCTCCTTAACGCTCTGCAGAGTGGGTCTTCGCTGCAGGAACCGTCTGAGTTTGGTTCGGACTCGTCTTTGTTCAGAGTCGGCTCCAGTCGAGCCTCTCGACGCTGAAACAACACGCTGTAATATTAAAATATTTTAAGTGTAATATGTTATTAAAGTGTTTTATTCATGTGTTTAACTCACAGCTTCTCTTTTGGTCTTTATCGTCTTTGTCCGAGTCGTCAGAGTCGTCCGACGTGTGATCCCACTCCTGCAACAGACCAATAAGAGTGGAGCGTGAGACGGCCAATCAGAGAGGACCAATCAGTGAGGACCAATCAGAGAGGACCAATCAGAGAGGACCAATCAGAGAGGACCAATCAGTGAGGACCAATCAGAGAGGACCAATCAGAGAGGACCAATCAGAAAGTACCAATCGGAGAGGACTAATCAGAGAGGACCAATCAGAGAGGACCACTCAGAGCAATTAGAGAGGACCAATCAGTGAGGACCAATCAGAGAGGACCAATCAGAGAGGACTAATCAGAAAGTACCAATCGGAGAGGACCAATCAGAGAGGACCACTCAGAGAGGACTAATTAGAGAGGACCAATCAGAGAGGACCAATCAGAGGAGACCAATCAGAGAGGACCAATCAGAGAGGACCACTCAGAGAGGACTAATCAGAGAGGACCAATCAGAGAGGACCACTCAGAGAGGACTAATCAGAGAGGACTAATCAGAGGAGACCAATCAGAGGGGACCAATCAGAGAGGACCAATCAGAGAGGACCAATCAGAGGAGACCAATCAGAGGAGACCAATCAGAGAGGACCAATCAGAAAGGACCAATCAGAGAGGACCAATCAGAGAGGACCAATCAGAGAGGACCAATCAGAGAGGACTAATCAGAGAGGACTAATCAGAGGAGACCAATCAGAGGAGACCAATCAGAGGAGACCAATCAGAGGAGACCAATCAGAGGAGACCAATCAGAGAGGACCAATCAGAGGAGACCAATCAGAGGAGACCAATCAGAGAGGACCAATCAGAGGAGACCAATCAGAGAGGACCAATCAGAAAGGACCAATCAGAGAGGACCAATCAGAGAGGACCAATCAGAGAGGACCAATCAGAGAGGAGTGTGAGACAGTCTCAGCATGTGCAGAGCAGGATTCATTTCTTGTGTAAAGGTGCAGTACCTGCAGTTGTCTGATGGTGGCGCTGATGACCTTGAACCAGTCACTGATGATGCTTTCAGTGTCGTACTGCATCAGATACTCACATCCCAGACGGGTCTTCAGCTGAAACGACCAATCAGAGGAGAGCAGGGGGAGGAGCCAATCAGAGGAGAGCAGGGGGAGGAGCCAATCAGAGGAGAGCAGGGGGAGGAGCCAATCAGAGGAGAGCCAATCAGAGGAGAGCAGGGGGAGGAGCCAATCAGAGGAGAGCCAATCAGAGGAGAGCAGGGGGAGGAGCCAATCAGAGGAGAGCAGGGGGAGGAGCCAATCAGAGGAGAGCAGGGGGAGGAGCCAATCAGAGGAGAGCAGGGGGAGGAGCCAATCAGAGGCGAGTAGGGGGAGGAGCCAATCAGAGGAGAGCAGGGGAGGAGCCAATCAGAGGAGAGCAGGGGGAGGAGCCAATCAGAGGAGAGGAGGGGGAGGAGCCAATCAGAGGAGAGCAGGGGGAGGAGCCAATCAGAGGAGAGCCAATCAGAGGAAAGCAGGGGGAGGAGCCAATCAGAGGAGAGTAGGGGGAGGAGCCAATCAGAGGAGAGCAGGGGGAGGAGCCAATCAGAGGAGAGCAGGGGGAGGTCTGGACTCACCTCCAGGACGTTCTTCTTGGACGACTTGTTGCAGGCCCAGGACACAGAGGCTCCTCTCAGATCCACCGTGAACTCAGGCACAATCTGAGACGCTTTACTCTGTAACAAAACAAGACCAGGTTAGACCAGAGTTAGACCAGGGTTAGACCAGAGAGAGACCGGGTTAGACCAGAGTTAGACCAGGGTTAGACCAGAGAGAGACCGGGTTAGACCAGAGTTAGACCAGGGTTAGACCAGAGAGAGACCGGGTTAGACCAGAGTTAGACCAGGGTTAGACCAGAGTTAGACCAGGGTTAGACCAGAGAGAGACCGGGAACAGACCAGCGAGAACAGGGTAGACCAGAGGGGTTAGACCAGGGTTAGACCAGAGAGAGACCGGGTTAGACCAGAGTTAGACAGGAGTTAGGGAGAAGGGTTAGACAAGAGAGACCGGGTTAACAGAGTTAACCAGCGAGAGACCAGGGTTAGACCAGAGTTAGACCAGCGAGAGACCAGGGTTAGACCAGAGAGAGACCGGGGTTAGACCAGGGTTAGACCAGAGAGAGACCGGGGTTAGACCAGAGTTAGACCAGCGAGATACCGGGGTTAGACCAGGGTTAGACCAGAGAGAGACCGGGGTTAGACCAGAGTTAGACCAGCGAGAGACCAGGGTTAGACCAGAGTTAGACCAGCGAGAGACCAGGGTTAGACCAGAGAGAGACCGGGGTTAGACCAGGGTTAGACCAGAGAGAGACCGGGGTTAGACCAGAGTTAGACCAGCGAGAGACCAGGGTTAGACCAGAGAGAGACCGGGGTTAGACCAGGGTTAGACCAGAGAGAGACCGGGGTTAGACCAGAGTTAGACCAGCGAGATACCGGGGTTAGACCAGGGTTAGACCAGAGTTAGACCAGCGAGAGACCGGGGTTAGACCAGAGTTAGACCAGCGAGAGACCAGGGTTAGACCAGAGTTAGACCAGCGAGAGACCAGGGTTAGACCAGAGTTAGACCAGCGAGAGACCAGGGTTAGACCAGAGTTAGACCAGCGAGAGACCGGGGTTAGACCAGGGTTAGACCAGGGTTAGACCAGAGAGAGACCAGGGTTAGACCAAAATTAGACGGTCTGACCCGGACTTAACGGGTCTAAAGAAAGACAGACTCACGCTGGTTCCGGTCGGGGCAGATTTAGGATCTTTGTGGAATGTCAGGATTCCTCCATGAAGCACCGTCCAGGACTGAGACCAGTTCTTTCTGAAACAGACAAAACTGGGTTAGAACCAGGACTGAACCAGGTCTAGACAGAATTATATCTGCGCTTTGTTGTTTATTGAATATACTACTCAATTAAAGCTGGTCCTAAACAGTGCCCCCTCCTGGACTAAACCAAACTGAAAACAGCTTTATGAGATTCAGACCTGAGTTTCTTGCCGTTGTCACAAACTTTGGTTTTGTTGAGGATCCCCGCCTTCTCCAGCAGGTGGCCCTAGGGACACACAGGAAGTACAGGGGTAAACAGGAAGTACAGAGAGTAAACAGGAAGTACAGAGGAGTAAACAGGAAGTACCGAGTGGTAAACAGGAAGTACAGCGGGTAAACAGGAACTACAGAGAGTAAACAGGAAGTACCGAGGAGTAAACAGGAAGTACCGAGTGGTAAACAGGAAGTACAGCGGGTAAACAGGAACTACAGAGAGTAAACAGGAAGTACAGAGGGTAAACAGGAAGTACAGTGGGGTAAATAGACTCCACTTTAGTCAGACACCAAGAGTGACCTGACAAAACTGAGAAACAATAGAGACCAGAAATTTCCTGAAAATGAACCAACAAATCCCTTTTAAAAAACATAGATGTTAGTCTTAGTTTCATTTGTCCAGGTTTTAGTTGAATTTGAACAACTGAAAAAAAATGGTGTTAGTGGTGACTCCAGAGAGAGACCCTCGTCCAATCAGAACTCAGAGAGAGACCCTCGTCCAATCAGAGCTCAGAGAGAGACCCTCGTCCAATCAGAGCTCAGAGAGAGACCCTCGTCCAATCAGAGCTCAGAGAGAGACCCTCGTCCAATCAGAGCTCAGAGAGAGACCCTCGTCCAATCAGAACTCAGAGAGAGACCCTCGTCCAATCAGAGCTCAGAGAGAGACCCTCGTCCAATCAGAGCTCAGAGAGAGACCCTCGTCCAATCAGAGCTCAGAGGGAGCGCCTCGTCCAATCAGAGTAGGACCTACGTGCTGCTGGTGAGAGTCTGTGCTGCGATTGGACAGGTTCCTCTTCAGTTTCAGCCTATCAGGGAGCTTCAAACACATCACATGATCAAAAACACAGAAACGCAGGACACTCTGGGCCAGATTTTGTGGATCTAAAGCGAAAGTCGACTGGAATAAAGTGCAGTGCGTTCAGAGGCGGTAGCGGAGATAACCCTGGGGCTTCAGCTGCTGTTACTGCTCTGTTCATTTGGACACATCAACATGACATTAACTCAGGTACTACTTCAGATCTGTAGAAGAGCAGCAGCAAAACAAGCCTTTGTTTTGAATTTCCTATATAGCCTTTAATGCTGCTTAAATTTATTCTCATTAATAATCTGTCTGTTGTAATTATTCAGTAACTGGCACAGATATTTAATGTTACTTAACAAAGACAGTTGTTGAAGCAATGAAAGGATTCGTCAGCATCATGCAGCACATTAATATAAGCCACCACTAACAATAGTGGTGGCTGAGACCAAAGAATCCATGAACAGGTGTGGAGTCATGTGACCTTCTCACCTGTAATGTGTCCGGGGCGTGGCCTTTAGAGCTGAAAAACTTCTGCAGAAAATAACAAATCTGATTAAAAAAGGAGCAGAAGCAGGACTGGACTACAGAGCAGAAAAACAGTTCAACTCACGTCTTCGGCGACGCTGTGTCTCCAGGTTCGGTTTGACGCTCCTCCTTCGTCAGAGACTCCATTTCCCATCATCCTCTGGGGCATCGCTGGCAGCTGCAGGACAGTGTCAAAGGAAATCACAGTTTGGACATATTTTAAGTGGTTTCAGTTGGATTTAAAATAATTTTAAAAAACAGGGAAACAAAGCTTTTTTTAGAACAAAAACTAAATAAAGCAAGATTTAGCGTTGTATAATGAAATATGTCAAAGCTGTGACAAAAAACAAAAAGCACTGATAAAAGCATAAAATAAGTCACCAGAAAAGCAGATTCCTGTGGGTGGGTTTAAGTGGACTCCTGTCTCTGAGCTCTTTAATTTTCTAGATTGTCTAGATTAACACTGGTTTGTTCAACTGTTACCTCAGAGATTCTGCGGACAGCGTCATGTTTGGAGTCGAGGTGAGCTCTGGGGATCAGCAGCTGAGGATTCTGAGAAAATATACAAAACAAAAATCACAAAAAGATCTAAAGAAGTCTTTAATCAGCAGTAGATCAAACTGTACTGATCCTGGAGTCCACACAGACTTATGCTTTTGGTTTATTTAATTTGAGACGTACTGAGGTGAAGACGCTGTCGTCCTGTGAATCCTGAAGGTAGTCCTCGTCCGGCAGCGGCTGCAACACAACAGGACCAGGCGGGTTTTAAGTGGGTTTAGTTGGACTAAGTTCCAATTCTGGTTCCTTTTAGTCTACAGTTGGTTCTAACCAGTCTGGAACTGGTTCTTTCCGGTCTGGACCTGGTTCTTTCCAGTCTGGACCTGGTTCTAACTGGTCTGGACCTGGTTCTAACCGGTCTGGAACTGGTTCTTACCGGTCTGGAACTGGAGGGGGTCTGAGGCTCAGGTAAAGACCAGGACGTGGCTCCCGTCGTCGGGTTGAAGAAGTAGAACCTCCCTGAGACTTCATCCACCAGACGCTCCCACTCCCAGGACTGAACCGGACCGGACTGAACCGGACCGGACCAAGGCAGGAAAAATATTTTTTTTTAAAACTAGGCATTGTCTTTGGGCGGAGCATTTCCAAAACTGAAAAACCAAGCAATGACCCTGAATATGAGGGGGCGGGGCCTATGTCCAGGTGAGTGTTACCTGTGAGGGGGTGGGGCCGGGGGCGGGGCCTGTAGGCTCCAGGTGAGCCCCTGCAGGTGGAGGCTGGGTCCAGGTGGAGCGTCGAGTTAAAGGATGGAAATAGAAGAGTTTCCCAGAGTCAGCGTCAGTGTGAGCCTTTATCAAACACAACACATTCACATCAGACAACAGTGACCTCTGACCCATTCACCTCTGTTCCTTCCTTGGACCATTTTTGATATTTTTGATAGCAGCAGAAGAGTCGTCGTGTTCAGTCCGAGTCCGAGGCCTCATTAGTCAAACTGTGGGTTATTTTAGTTAATTTCAGACAAATTACAATAAAATTACTCTAAAGTGAAAAGGATTTATGAACAAAATACACTAAACAAGGTCTGTCACAGCCAATCACAAGATTCTCGCCCTGAACCAGTCCAGAACCGGACCACAACTAGTCCAGAACCAGTCCAGAATCTGTCCAGAACCAGTTGAGAGTGAGGGGCCTAAAGACCACAGCCGTAAACACATTACTATAGAACTTAGACATTCAGACGGCTTTTTCACAGAGCTTCATTAAAGTTTGAAGGTAATGTGATGCCTTCAGGTTCACATTACTCTGTTTTAATATTTAACCTGCTCCTGAACGTACCTCTGAGTCTGGATTCCTTCACAACCGTTAACAAGGATCTGAACAGGTTTCAACTGAATTTGACCAGGTTTTAGTTGGATTAGAACAGGCTTTAGTTGGATTTGAACAGGTTTTAGATGGATTTGAACAGGTTTTAGATGGATTAGAACCACTGTGTGAATGACCTACCTGCCATTCTTCCAATGGGCTGAGAGGAGAGGCGGGGCTTAGACCTGAAGAGGAGGAACCTGAAATAGACGGGGCGGGGCCTGGTGCAGCAGGGGCGGGGTCAGAGGGGGGGGGGGGATGATGAGTGGTTTCTTCATCGAGACGTTGGCGTAGATTGGAGTTTCAGACGATTTTTTAGACGGACAAGCCCCCTCCTGCACAAACACAAGACGGTCATTTCAGCAAATTTTAGCATTATTTCAGCTAATGTTAGCATCATTTCAGCTAATGTTAGCGTCATTTTGGCTTATGTTAGCGTCATTTTGGCTTATGTTAGCATAATTTCAGCTAATGTTAATGTCATTTTGGCTTATGTTAGCGTCATTTTGGCTTATGTTAGCATAATTTCAGCTAATGTTAATGTCATTTTGGCTTATGTTAGCGTCATTTTGGCTTATGTTAGCATAATTTCAGCTAATGTTAATGTCATTTTGGCTAATGTTAGCATAATTTCAGCTTATCTAAGTGTCATTTTGGCTAATGTTTGTCCAACATTTCTTTTTTTTAAAATTTATTTATGCTCTACAGAACTTTACAATCATTCACACTGTGTCAGCTTAACAGGGCAAAAAAAAGACTACACAACATCTTTCAAAAGTATAAAACATGATTCACTGTGATGAATTAGACTCTAAGGGGTTTTGTTACAAAAATGAATCTGTATCAAAATGACAAAAAACCTGAACCTAAATCTGAGCAATCAGTCTGAGTGCGGCGTGTGGTGGGACAGGAAACGCCTGTTGCTGCTTCCTGTTCAAACAGGAAGTGACTAAGACCTTTTCTTTTGTTTAACCCTCACTGTTTCCTGTCTCTGCCTCAGACTGAGTCCACATTTTTCAGCTCAAGGTTTATCAGCTCTGGCTTAGTTTAGGCCTCGTTTTAGACCTGGTTTAGGCCTAGATTTTTTTCTTACATTAGTCCTCGTTTAGTCCATGTTTAGTTTAGGTTTAGTTCAGGTTTTGACCGGTCTCAGTCCTCATTCAGACCAGAGTTAGTCTCAGGTTTCAATGGTTCTATTAAACTGAGTGAAGCTAGTTCTAAGGTGGATGGTTGTGGTGTTACCTGTGGAGGGGGCGGGGCTTCAGCCTCCACTTCCTGTTTGTGACTGCTGCCTCGTCCAATCAGAGCATCCAGATCGATGTTCAGGTCCTGGATGGACTCGTAAATGTGCGAAGAACTCTCCTCTTTCTCCTCTTCGCTCTCACTTGGCTCCTCTTCCACCATTTCCTCCTCTTCCTCCACTTCTACTTTTATGGTCACCGTTTCCTGTTGTCCTTTTACAGTCACCTCTTCTTGTTGTCCTTTTTTGGTCACCGTTTCCTGTTGTCCTTTTACGCTCACCTCTTCTTGTTGTCCTTTTTTGGTCACCGTTTCCTGTTGTCCTTTTACGCTCACCTCTTCTTGTTGTCCTTTTTTGGTCACCGTTTCCTGTTGTCCTTTTACAGTCACCTCTTCTTGTTGTCCTTTTTTGGTCACCGTTTCCTGTTGTCCTTTTACAGTCACCTCTTCTTGTTGTCCTTTTTTGGTCATTGTTTCCTGTTGTCCTTTTTTGGCCATAGTTTCCACCTGAGGGATAAAGATATCAGAGTTTGTCAGACATTCTCAGCCTCAGTCCGTTGTCATTTGTGTGGACAGACTCATTTTATTCAACTCAAAAACACTAATCATCCTAAACCTGGTCCACAGCTGCCATTACTGTTTATGTGGTTACCATGGATACGCACAGCTAATTTACATAAAACCTCACATGTGCGAAAAGAGGAGTAACATTAAGATATAATTTATATCTTATAAATAATTTTCTGGTGATAATTTCCTTTGACACAACAACATTAACGCTATTATTAACAAATCTCAAGTTCAGACGTTTACTGCTTTGGTCGGCGCCAGCAAATATTCCAGACGAGGAGCCTTCAGACCAACGCTAAAATTATTTGCTCATTACTGTTATCTGTGACTGTTCTTTTCTATCTCATCTGTCGCTCGGCCTCAGAGCTCTGATTTCTGTGAAAAGTGTGGACTACACACTGCTGTGGACCTTTTGATGACAAAATAACCATTAATATTCTGTAGCCTGGTTTTAAATTGGATTTTGGAAATCAATAAAAATTAAGCTGTTTATCTATATTTTCTATTATTTAAAACAGCTATTATTCGACCCGACGTGGCTTTTACTGTGTTCAGCTGAACACAGAAGTTTGTCGTGTATAAGGTCTGTTCTGTCACAGGCCGTTCGACTTAGTGGAGATGAAGAGGAATGGACTGAGTTTTGTTTGTGATGAAGAACAAATAAATCGATCGACAGATTATCGGCGCCGATATTTGGAGTTTTGACGTATATCGGCATCGGCCTTTTTTTAAATCCGACGGTCCGATATCAAGAAATCAATTTAAACCTGGGTTATTTCAGCTCAGATGCAGCCTCTCTCTCTGTCCTCACACACAGAGGGAAAGTATTCTGGTGTGGAGAAGCTCCGGAGAGCAAACACACGTGTCGAAGGTAAACGCTGAAAACTCTCCCGAAACTGTAATAAACATCCCAGTGCTCTACATCTCACAACTACTACTAACGTTACAGTGAGCAGCAGAATAATGTAAGAGTGGAGTAAACATTAGCGATGGGGAGAATGTATGTAATGTGGAGAATAGTGTGCGTTTGTGTGAAAAACTCTACAACTCACGACTACTAACGTTTCTGTGAGATTTCTGGTCCTATGATCTGAAAATGTTAAAAAAAAAAGTGAAAATGAGGCTATTTAGTGTTTAATAGTTGGTTTAATCCCTTGCAACAAGGCTGCTGATAATATTGATATGGAAATAGTGATAGTAGTAAGAAGTAGGGCTGGAAGGTTAATCGCATTTGCGATATAATCGCGATTTTAAAAAGCACAATTTCCAAATTGGTTTTTGGTCACATAACATTAGCGAGAGTTGCACTTCTATTATTCCCTTTCTGATAACACTCGTCCTTTCTCACTCCAGCCCTTTAGGTGGCGGTAATACGCTTAATGTGGGTTTGCCGCCACACGGAAGGGAAGAGTGACCCTGGGGTTCCACTGCGGCTCCGCTGCAGAACGCCGCCGACTGACGTCGCACACCCGAGCCACTGGATGCGTTTCAGATCCGCTGCAGAGCCCTGAGCAGCTGGAAAGAGCATGAGCGGGAAATACGAGATAGCGCAATAAAAACAATTGATAAAGACGTGTGCAGGACCCATACAACTGTTTATCCAGAAGAAGGAGGACCAGAAAACATAATCGTGTATATAAATGTATAAATATTAGAAATAAGAAACCTAAGTGCGTATATTTTTGTATTACTTTGAAAATCCAGATGCTGTGCTTGTTTGTTTTCCGTTCTGGTGCGATCTGATCTGTGTTTATTGATGCGGACTAGCTCCGCCGTCGAAGAAAATAAAACTGCTGTGTATCTCGTTCGCTGCGCACTGTCGGATCGGAGCCGCAACGCAGCGGCTGCAGTGGAAATGCTCTCATTGAAAACAACGGATGCGTATTTGCTGCGGAGTGCGTGGCGGAGCCTCAAGTGGAATCATGGGGTGAGAGTTGCAGATAGCGGACAGACCCATGCTTGTTGGCTAGAAGAGCTTGCAGTTTTCCACATAACAAACTTATAAGCCTCTAAAACAAAGCAGAGGGTTGCTCATTTTGCACTAAAGTCTGTGTAGTTCTTTGTTACTAGAATATTATATTGTTAATACTGGTGTGAAGTATTTAATAATTTATTTAATGTATTATAGGTATTTAATTTTATTTCATTTTTATTAGTAGTTTTATGTCCTGAGGGAGAGTTTTATTTTCAAGTTCACTCAATGTTACCAATAAGTACTTCAGTTCAGTTTTTACTGATTGAAGATCAGTGAAATAATTTAAGCCACTTGGTTTAGAGTTTATTATATCAATACTTCATTAACAGAAACATTCACAAATTTTACCATGGCATTAAGTACCAGTAAAACTGTTTAATACACAGACTTGTTACAGTAGCTGCACTCTGCACTTTTATGTTCAATAAAGAAGATTGATGTTCAACTCAACAAGCGCTTCTCTTGAATAAAAATATTCTGATTGATAGAAACAGTTCTGTTTCTATTTTTAAATAGACCTTCTCTACAAACTTGTACATTTATAGGTCATTTTTGTTGCTTTTGGTCAATGCAGAGAAAAATTGAAATAAAATTGCAATCGCAAAATTGGTTAAAAAAAAACAACGCAATTTTGATTTTTGGCAAAATCGCACAGCCCTAGTGTTTGTATTATTCAACATTTTAAACCAATTTTTACACTTTTACTGCAAATGAATATCGGCCTCATTAACTACTAATAATCGGTATCGGTCCTGAAAAACTCATATCGGTCGATCTCTAAAATGAACACATGTTGTTGTTGCCAATGTATTTGATATTCTGTGATATAACTGTGAGACTGTATGAGTCTGGTCGGGCCCTCGACGGGGCCCTCACTGGCTCCATGTTAAAGTCTTTAATTCTTCATTTTCATGTCTGAGGTTTGGAGAGAAAAAAAACTCACAGTGAAACCTGGTAAAGCCACTCACCTTCACTTCCTCACTTCCTTTTTTGGTCACCGCTTCCTGTGTGACATCATGTGTGGGCGGGGCTCTGGGCGTCTCCACAGGGATTGGCTGATGACGAGCCACTGGAGCCGGATCACGGCTCTTCCCAGAATCACCCTGGGCTGGCTCTCTGAGGCCTTCGGACATTTTTGTAGTCCCGGAGCCGTTTGTAGTCCTCGGGCCTCGGGTCGGAACCACAGTCACGTCCTGAAAATCCAGAGGGACTCCGAACGTCGACATCCGGTTCTCCTGTTTCCTGTAGCCGTCAGGACGGAGCCGGATCGTCACCTGAGGACCAGACCCGGTTAGACCTGGTTAGAACTGGTTTAGTCCTGTTTTAGTCCCAGTTTAGATCTGGTTTACTCCTGGTCTAGTCCTGGTTCAGTCCTGCATTAGTCCCAGTCTAGACCCAGTTCAGTCCCGGTTCAGTCCCAGTCTTGTCCTGGTCTAGTGCCGGTCCAGTACCGGTCTTACCTCGTCTGAAGGTTTGCTGCGGGGTTCCTCCAGGGTTTTAGGGACTGGAACAGGGACGGGGACAGGTAAAGGGGTGGGGCTTACAGCAGGTGAGGTCTCTGGACCAATAGGATCAGAGAAGAGCAGGGGCGGAGCTTCAGGGAGCTGGCGGACATATTTGGCCGGGATGTAGAAAGGTCTGGCCCCGGGGCCAGTCCGGACCTGCCACCAGTGAGCCGTGGTCTTCGACAGCAGCTCGTAGCGTTCGTTCGGTTTGATCGAGATCATGGCCCCGTCCCGACCCTCGTACTGGTACTCGAACTCCACCAGGACCAGCCCCAGACCGGGACCAGGCGGGACTACAGGGGAAGACCAGGAAAACCAGGTCAGGACCAAGTAAAACCAGGTCAGGACCAAGTAAAACTTGTTGAAATATGACTAAAACCTGTTCAAATCCACCTTGAACATATTTAAATCCTACCAAAACCTGTTCAAATACATCTAAAACCTTTCTGAATCCAACTAAACCCTGTTCAAACACATCTAAAACCTTTCTGAATCCAACTAAACCCTGTTCAAACACATCTAAAACCTTTCTGAATCCAACTAAACCCTGTTCAAACACATCTAAAACCTTTCTGAATCCAACTAAACCCTGTTCAAACACATCTAAAACCTTTTTGAATCCAACTTAAAACTGTTCAAATACAACTAAACCTGTTCAAGTCCATCTGAATCCTGTTAATGTGTGTTTAATCATGGTTATCTGTGATTCTGACCTGTGCCGATCATTGTGGAGGTAGTTGCCATGGCGACAGGCGTCTTGGGCCCCACCCCTCGCGGGGGTCACCAGCAGGTCAGAGATCAGGGGTCAGAGGTTACACCTGGGCGGACAAAACAAGTTCGCAAGTAAACATCGAGCCGTGGGACTCTGCTCTGAGAGAACGCACTCGAGTTTCTGCTTCAGTTCCGCTCTGCTCCAGTCTGGCTCAGTCTGGATCAGTCTGGATCAGTCTGGTTCAGTCTGGTTCAGTCTGGTTCAGTCTGGTTCAGTCCGGTTCAGTCCGGATCAGTCTGGTTCAGTCTGGACTGGATCATTCTAGACTGGTCCTGGACTGGTTCTAGACTGGTCCTGGACTGGTTCTAGACTGGTCCTGGACTGGTTCAGGACTGGTCCTGGACTGGTTCAATCTGGATCGGTCTGGTTTGGTCTGGATCAGTCTGGTTCAGTCTGGACTGGATCAGTCTGATTCAGTCTGGATCAGCCTGGTTCAGTCTGGATCAGTCTGGATCAGTCTGGATCAGTCTGGATCAGTCTGGTTCAGTCTGGTTCAGTCTGGATCGGTCTGGTTCAGTCTGGATCGGTCTGGATCAGTCTGGATCAGTCTGGTTCAGTCTGGACTGGATCAGTCTGGTTCAGTCTGGTTTAGTCTGGATCAGTCTGGTTTAGTCTGGATCAGTTGGGTTCAGTCTGGTTCAGTCTGATTTAGTCTGGTTTAGTCTGGTTTAGACTGGTTTAGACTGGTTCAGTCTGGTTCAGTCTGGTTTAGTCTGGATCAGTCTGGATCAGTCTGGTTCAGTCTGGACTGGATCAGTCTGGTTCAGTCTGGATCAGTCTGGTTCAGTCTGGATCTTTTTGGATCGGTCTGGTTCAGTCTGGATCGGTCTGGATCAGTCTGGTTCAGTCTGGTTTAGACTGGTTTAGTCTGGTTTAGTCTGGTTCAGTCCGGTTCAGTCTGGTTTAGACTGGGTCAGTCTGGTTTAGACTGGTTTAGACTGGTTTAGTCTGGTTCAGTCCGGTTCAGTCCGGTTTAGACTGGTTCAGTCTGGGTCAGTCTGGTTCAGTCTGGTTTAGACTGGTTCAGTCTGGGTCAGTCTGGTTCAGTCCGGTTTAGTCTGGTTTAGACTGGTTCAGTCTGGGTCAGTCTGGGTCAGTCTGGTTCAGTCCGGTTCAGTCTGGTTTAGACTGGTTTAGTCTGGTTCAGTCTGGTTTAGACTGGTTCAGTCTGGGTCAGTCTGGTTCAGTCCGGTTCAGTCCGGTTTAGTCTGGTTTAGTCTGGTTTAGTCTGGTTCAGTCTGGGTCAGTCTGGTTTAGACTGGTTTAGACTGGTTCAGTCTGGGTCAGTCTGGTTCAGTCTGGTTCAGTCCGGTTCAGTCTGGTTTAGACTGGTTTAGTCTGGTTCAGTCTGGTTCAGTCTGGTTCAGTCCGGTTCAGTCTGGTTTAGTCTGGTTCAGTCTGGTTTAGACTGGTATAGTCTGGTTCAGTCTGGGTCAGTCTGGTTCAGTCTGGTTTAGATTGGTTTAGTCTGGTTCAGTCTGGATCAGATGTTGATAATTCATGTAAAAATCAGAGTAAATCCTGAATCCAAAAATAAAATTGAACAGATTTATTGAAATAACGAGCTCAGACTCACTTGGACTTAAGCTGGACTTTTAAAAACCGACTGTGAACCGGTCTGAACCCGAGGAATGAGAGTTATTTGAAGCTGAGTCTGAGCAGGTTCAGGCAGGTCTCAGCTCGGTCTTTCTCAGACTTTCACAGGACTTTAACAACTCAAGAGTCAGAGTCTCAGGAACAAATCCGTCCTGAACCAGACTTGGTTTCCTGTCTTTGTCTCAAAAACAGACCCTCCCTCTGCTTCAGCACGACGGATAATCCTGACAAAACCGGGTCTAAACCGGGTCTAAACCAGGACTAAAACTGGTCTTCAGTGTAAAATAAATCCAGCTCAGATCCACAGACGGTAGCCGACTGTTTTTTGATCAGTTTGTGATTATTCTGTTAAAACACTGGCTCAGTGTTAAATCAACACTGTTATCACAGACCTGTCCAGGACCAGTCCAGGACCAGTCTAGAACCAGTCCGGGACCAGTCTAGAACCAGTCCAGGACCAGTCTGGAACCAGTCCAGGACCAGTCTGGAACCAGTCCAGGACCAGTCTGGAACCAGTCCAGGATCAGTCTAGAACCAGTCTAGAACCAGTCCTGAACCAGTCCTGAACCAGTCTAGAACCAGTCTAGAACCAGTCTGGAACCAGTCCAGGATCAGTCTAGAACCAGTCTAGAACCAGTCCTGAACCAGTCTAGAACCAGTCTAAAACCAGTCTGGAACCAGTCCGGGACCAGTCTAGAACCAGTCTGGAACCAGTCCGGGACCAGTCTAGAACCAGTCTAGAACCAGTCCAGAACCAGTCCAGGACCAGTCTAGAACCAGTTCTGACCCGGTTCTGGTTCTGAGTGGACCTGGGTCTCTGAACAAACCAAGTTTAAATTAAATCATTTACGTTTGACCAGATCCAGACCAGATCCCGGCCCAGACCCAGACCAGATCCCGGCCCTGACCGTATCCCGGCCAAGACCCAGACCAGATCCCGGTCCAGACTAGATGCTGGCCCAGAGCAGATCCTGGCCCAGACCAGATCCCGGCCCTAACCAGATCCTGGCCCAGACCAAGACCAGATCCCGGCCCAGAGCAGATCCTGGCCCAGACCAGATCCTGGCCCAGACCAGATCCCGGCCCAGACCCAGACCAGATCCTGGTGCAGTGTAGGACCAGAACACCAGAGCAGAGTCCACATTACTGCTGTAACACTGGGACTACAGGTACCATCATGCTCTGCTCTGAACAGAATACAGCTCAGCTTAAGCCAACAATAAAAAGTGCTTTACAAATGCACACTATTATTCTGTGTTTACCTGCACAGGTGAGGCCCAGCTAAGGATCAGGCCACACCCACAAACTGGCACATACAAAAGCAGGGCTAACCCAGGACTAACCCAGGACTAAACGGGACTAAACCCAGCTCCCAGTGTCAGAGGACGGTCCCAGCTCTGATCTAAATCCATCTCAGACAAACCACAAAATAACACAGCTGTCAATCAGAGGACACACCCAGACAGCCAATCAGAACACAGCTCTGAGTCACATGACCAGCCAGAACACAGGTCTGAACCAGGTCTGAACCAGGTCCACACCAGACCCTGGACCAGGAGCAGGTCTGAACCAAGTCCAGGTCTCAGCGTTTTCAAGTCTCTGCCGAATTAAGTCATGTGACCTCATAAACCAATCACACACCGACCTTTAGACTTCAGCCCAAAACCAGGACTAGACCAGGACTAGACCAGGACTAAAGCAGGTCTTGAGTTAAAAACAAATTTTAAACTAGAAACTAGACAGTGCCACATTTATTTCAGAAACAAAAAAGTTAAAAGTAAAATTGTGAAAGGAAGCGCGGAAAAGAAAGGGAGGACTCTGGAAAACAGCATTAAACGGAAATAACCCGGGTCAAACCGCGCTAAAAGCGGCGGGAACTCTGTGAGACGCACGTGACACGGGCCACAGGCGGGACCGGTCCGGTTCGGCGGGTTTTACCTGGACTTTTCTCCGCGAACAGCCATGGTCCAGCGCCGCTTCACAAACGGGTTCCTCTCAGACCTGACGCAGCCGCACTTCCGCCTCTCACCTGAGCCCCACAGCGCAGCGGCGCCCCCTCACGGCGAGCAGAGAGAGGTGCAACTGCAGCCTGAAAAATCCATCCAAAACCTGTTCAAATCCATATAAACCCTGTTCAAATCTAAATAATACCTGTTCTCTTGTGTAAAATATTTAAATTGTTTTATATAAACACATTCACACTGGACAAAAACTAAACAATACAAATATTATTTAACCATAAATCCATTGATTGAAGTGTTTATTTCGATTTTCATGGAAGGACCGGGGCCACTGCATGGTGTATCGGGCAATGGTCGATCTCTGGACACGCAAACTGTCTCTGGGGACGTGGACCTCGCTGGGGGAAGGAGGTCGAGATGGTCGAGCTCTGGAACCCACCTCCACCTCCTGGATCTCCAGGGAGAGATCCTGGACTCTCCACTGCTCGAGGTTCGAGGTGGGAACTTGTGGAACAGTTAACCACTGACATTGAGAGAAAACAGCTCCTTCAAAGCACAAACAAAAAACTGACTATGGTCAAATCAGAATTGTTCTCATTTGTGATAATCTTCCTTAGTATGAATTTTGACTGTGTGGGTCAGCACGTGGGACGAATGCTCAGAATACTTTTGATGTGTGTGTATGAATAATTTATGACTGGGATGCGAGCATTAATTATAAACTTGCGCGCAGGAACTTTAAAATACTTGTATCCATAACATGCACTTGATGATGATATTTAAAGTAAGAGGGCAATGGTTTCACGCTGCATTTTTGGAGAGGTCTCTCAGTGTCGCGTGTGCTTCCATAAGGTCTCCCGTTGGCTCCATCAGACCAGGACCTTCAGAGTGTGAACCGGCTGGGGCCGAGGCCATGGTTCTCAGCCAGAAGGCTTGCCCCCTTCAGGTTCAGGACAGTTCCTGCCTCAAGTGGAGGAGTATATCTTGGTCTTGTTCAGAGTGATGGAGGGAGATGGACGGACCGGTGCAGCTTCTGCAGTGATGCAGTCATGGACCGGTCTGTCCTGGTGAAGAAGGAGCTGCAGGTGAAGCTCTCCATTTACCATCGACCTAGGTTCCTGCTCTCACCTGAGGTCACGAGCTCTGGGATCAGAAGAAGAAGACGGATGTGTGAAAGGACCTGTTTCTTAAACAGATAAATAGTCTAATAATATAATATATATTAATGTATAAATGATATTATTTGTACTTTACAAAGAAAATGACACATCTTTTATTTTTCTTCTTGCTTTGTTTTAATTTCAAATGCTGACAACAAAAGACCAAAAGAGGGCGCTGTTTCATTAAATCATTCTAGAATCAACAAAACAACACATGTCAAATAAACCTTTATTAAACTGTAAGATTTATTAGTTATTACTGTTTGTATTAAATAAACTCAGCTCCAGATTTATTCAGATTCATAGAAACTTTATTACATCTCCACTTGATCAATTTTACAGTTTTTCAATTAAAATTGAGATATTGGTCTAGTCCTGGTTTAGTCCTGGTCTAGTCCTGGTTTAGTCCTGGTTTAGTCCTGGTCTAGTCCTGGTTTAGTCCTGGTTTAGTCCTGGTTTAGTCCTGGTTTAGTCCTGGTTTAGTCCTGGTCTAGTCCTGGTCTAGTCCTGGTTTAGTCCTGGTCTAGTCCTGGTCTAGTCCTGGTTTAGTCCTGGTTTAGTCCTGGTCTAGTCCTGGTTTAGTCCTGGTCTAGTCCTGGTTTAGTCCTGGTTTAGTCCTGGTTTAGTCCTGGTCTAGTCCTGGTCTAGTCCTGGTTTAGTCCTGGTCTAGTCCTGGTCTAGTCCTGGTTTAGTCCTGGTTTAGTCCTGGTCTAGTCCTGGTTTAGTCCTGGTCTAGTCCTGGTTTAGTCCTGGTTTAGTCCTGGTTTAGTCCTGGTCTAGTCCTGGTCTAGTCCTGGTTTAGTCCTGGTCTAGTCCTGGTCTGGTCCTGGTCTAGTCCTGGTCTGGTCCTGGTCTGGTCCTGGTCTAGTCCTGGTCTGGTCCTGGTCTGGTCCTGGTCTGGTCCTGGTCTAGTCCTGGTCTAGTCCTGGTCTGGTCCTGGTCTAGTCTGGTCTAGTCCTGGTCTGGTCCTGGTTTAGTCCTGGTTTAGTCCTGGTCTAGTCCTGGTCTAGTCCTGGTTTAGTCCTGGTCTAGTCCTGGTTTAGTCCTGGTCTGGTCCTGGTCTGGTCCTGGTCTGGTCCTGGTCTGGTCCTGGTCTAGTCCTGGTCTGGTCCTGGTCTAGTCCTGGTCTGGTCCTGGTCTAGTCCTGGTCTGGTCCTGGTCTGGTCCTGGTCTAGTCCTGGTCTAGTCCTGGTCTAGTCCTGGTCTGGTCCTGGTCTAGTCTGGTTTAGTCCTGGTCTGGTCCTGGTTTAGTCCTGGTTTAGTCCTGGTCTGGTCCTGGTCTGGTCCTGGTCTAGTCCTGGTCTAGTCCTGGTCTGGTCCTGGTTTAGTCCTGGTCTGGTCCTGGTCTAGTCCTGGTCTGGTCCCGGTCTGGTCCCGGTCTGGCCTTGGTCTGGTCCTGGTCTGGTCCCGGTCTAGTCCTGGTCTAGTCCTGGTCTAGTTTGGTCTAGTCCTGGTCTGGTCCTGGTCTAGTCTGGTCTAGTCCTGGTCCTGGTCCTGGTCCTGGTCCTGGTCCTGGTCTAGTCCTGGTCCTGGTCCTGGCCCTGGCCCTGGTCCTGGCCCTGGTCCTGGTCTGGTCCTGGCCCTGGCCCTGGCCCTGGCCCTGGCCCTGGTCCTGGTCCTGGTCTAGTCCTGGCCCTGGCCCTGGTCCTGGTCTGGTCTTGGTCTAGTCCTGGTCCTGGTCCTGGTCCTGGCCCTGGCCCTGGCCCTGGCCCTGGCCCTGGCCCTGGCCCTGGCCCTGGCCCTGGTCTTGGTCTAGTCCTGGTCCTGGTCCTGGCCCTGGCCCTGGTCTGGTCTTGGTCTTGGTCTAGTCCTGGTCCTGGCCCTGGCCCTGGCCCTGGCCCTGGTCTTGGTCTAGTCCTGGTCCTGGCACATGTGCATGGTCTTGATGTACTGCAGGTGGCGCTGTGCGTGGACCTGGTTGTGGTGGATGTAGAGCAGCAGGAACAAGACCAGGGCTAAAAACCAGACTCCCATCGTCACCAGCATCACCAAATCCACCTGCCGCCGGACCGAAGAACACAAGTCCCAGTCCTCCAGTAAGACCAGGACCGGGGTCCCAACGGCTCCTGAGGGACAGAGACCAGGATGAACCGGGGTTAAAAGGAGGACTACAAGAGGACAACAGGTCTAGAACAGGACTCACCCAGGTCTAGAACAGGATTCACCCAGGTCTAGAACAGGACTTACCCAGGTCTAGAACAGGACTCACCCAGGTCTAGAACAGGACTTACCCAGGTCTAGAACAGGACTCACCCAGGTCTAGAACAGGACTCACCCAGGTCTAGAACAGGACTCACCCAGGTCTAGAACAGGACTTACCCAGGTCTAGAACAGGACTTACCCAGGTTGGGGATGACTGAGGTCTGGCAGATGACGTCGTTCAGAGACAGTGGGTCCAGGTCCAGTTCAGGGATGGCCTCCTGCAACAGAACCAGAGCTAGAACCATATATTTAGCATTAGCATGAGAGTTAGCATGAGCTCTACCATGATCGGTAGCATTAGCATAAGTGTTAGTATTAGCATGAGAGTTAGCATGAGCTCTACCATGATCGGTAGCATTAGCATAAGCGTTAGTATTAGCATGAGAGCTAGGATTAGCTGCGCCATGATTGTTAGCACTAGAATGAGAGTTAGCATTAGCACTACCATCATCATTAGCATTAGCATTACCATGAGAGTTAGCATTAGCATGAGAGTTAGCGTTAGAGATTGATCAACAGTTATTTAACTCATGATTTATTGAAATAAAACACACAAACACATTTGTTGGTTGGTTCTATCTGATCCAAGTCTGGTCTTGCCTTGTCCTGGTCAGGTTCTATGTGGTCTGGGTCCGGTTTTTCTGGGTCTTGACCTTCAAACCACTGAGGTTTCTTTTTGGGACTCACTTCTCTTGCGAAATTTCAGATCCACCTCTGACTGGACATAGTCTGTTCAGGTCGGTCTGGTTCAGGTCCTGCTGGGTCCTGGTGGGTTCAGGCCGGTCTGGGTCGGGTCTTGCTGGGTCTTACCTGAGTGCTACAGTCGCAGTGCCAGAGGTTGTGGCTGAGGTTGGCTCTGGCGCGAAGTCCGCCCAGAGACACAGGCTCCAGCACCGACAGCTGATTGGACGAGAGATCCAGGAAACGCAGAGAATCAGCCAATCCCCGAAAACATCCCGCCCCCAGAGACGAGAGCTGGAACAGAGCAAGACCTGATCAGGACCAGGCAGAACCAGGCCAAGACCTGATCAGGACTAATCCTGAACTTTAGACCAGGCTGTGGGACAGGCCTGGACCGGGACTAACCCAGGACTAACCCAGGACTAGAGCGGTCCTGGTTGTGGGACAGGCCTGGACCAGGACTAAGCCAGGACTAACCCAGGACTAGAGCGGACCTGGTCGTGGGACAGGCCTGGACCAGGACTAACCCAGGACTAACCCAGGACTAGAGCGGACCTGGTCGTGGGACAGGCCTGGACCAGGACTAAGCCAGGACTAACCCAGGACTAGAGCGGACCTGGTCGTGGGACAGGTCTGGACCAGGACTAAGCCAGGACTAACCCAGGACTAGAGCGGACCTGGTCGTGGGACAGGCCTGGACCAGGACTAAGCCAGGACTAACCCAGGACTAGAGCGGACCTGGTCGTGGGACAGGACTGGACCAGGACTAAGCCAGGACTAACCCAGGACTAGAGCGGACCTGGTCGTGGGACAGGCCTGGACCAGGACTAAGCCAGGACTAACCCAGGACTAGAGCGGACCTGGTCGTGGGACAGGCCTGGACCAGGACTAAGCCAGGACTAACCCAGGACTAGAGCGGACCTGGTCGTGGGACAGGCCTGGACCAGGACTAAGCCAGGACTAACCCAGGACTAGAGCGGACCTGGTCGTGGGACAGGCCTGGACCAGGACTAAGCCAGGACTAACCCAGGACTAGAGCGGACCTGGTTGTGGGACAGGTCCAGAGTCTCCAGGTGGTGAAGATGGAGGAAAGAGTTCGGAGCCAGAGTCTGGAGCAGGTTTCGGTCCAAGAACAACCGGACTGTGTGGACAGGAAGACCGACCGGGACCTGAGGACCAGAACCGGATTTAGAGGGATTTAGGACTTGAGGACCAGAACTGGATTATGAAGAATTTCAAGTGGCTCTAGAGGGACTGGGACAGGTTTCAGAAAGATTAGAACTGGTTTTAGATGGACTAAGGCCAGTTCTAGAGAAATTTGCAAAGGTTTTAGCTGGATTTGGACAAACCCTAATTGTCCAAATGGAATTTATGCAAAAATCTACCGTTTTCTGAGGTTTTTTTCTGAAAATTTGATAATTTTCTCACAGTTCCAACTTTAAACAACTCAAAACAATTTCAACTTCTTCAAACCTTTCAGTGTTTTTCTGTTTTACTTTGAGACTTTTCTGTATGTTTTCATCTTTATAATGGGTTGCTATGGTTGCTATGGACAGTGACTCAGTTCTGCCTTTGTCACAACTTTAAGGCCTTTTTTCTCTGCCACTAATTTCACTCAAAAACATGAATTATATTTACAAACACAGAGCAAACTGTCCTCTTTCAGAAAATATAACTCTCAAGTGTCAGTATTTGGACTCTGTCTGGTTCCAGCTGGACTCGGCCTGGTTTTGCCTGGATCTGGACTGACCTGTCGGAGCGAGCGGCCGGAGCATCTCAGAGTGAATCCGGAGACGGACTCTGAGCTCTGACAAACTCTCACCGAAACCAGCGAAGAAGAACCAGCGGCAGCACTGCTGGAGGACCATAGAAGAAGAACCAGGAGGACTGAGGGACGCATCGGGACTGGACTTGGACCAAAAACTGATTATTGACGAAAAAACTGAGTTGAAAATAAAGTCAGTCATAAATTTATAAATGATGGATAAAAAATAAAATTACCCTTCCCTCTAAAACAAAACAAAACAAAACAAAAAAGACAAAAACAAATTAAACAACTGTATAAAAAGATAAAAACGGTTTAAACCTGGACTAGACTAAAAAAAAATTAAGATTTTATTGAAGTTGAAAAAACTGTCAAAATATTGTAAAAAGAATAAATTGAAAAATAAAATAAACTTTGAAAATAAAAATGAAATTTATCTAAAACTGCAAACACACTGATTTTAAAGAAATTAATAAAAAGAGAAGAAACACAGAGGTTTAAACCAGGACTAGACCTGGACTAAAAGTTGAACATTAAAATGAGGCTGATGGAAAAACGTCCAAAACAAAAGTAAAATGAAGAATAGTAAACTAAATCCCAGTCGTTGATGAAGTCTAAATAAAAAGTAAAAGTGAGAAGAGACTCAGAGGAAACGAGTCAGAGATTTGAGATTAAGACGAGGCTGGGATTAAAAACCTCAGAAGAAGAAGGGCTTATTGTTACAAATTAAGGATTATATCCAGAAATAACTGTGGATTAAAAACTGACGCAGCTCGCTCTGTCTCCACAAAAAAACTATTTTGTTTAGGAACAAATAAATAATTAGAAAAAACATCTGAAAAAATGGATTACAAAATGTACTTTGGTCAAAAGAAAATCAGAAATCTGTAAAAGGATGAGAATTTTGAGAGAATAATATCAAAATTGAATTTGAAGAAATTTTAGTTGATATGTAATAGGTTTTAGTTGGATTTGAAAAGGTTTAAGTTGGATTTGAACAGGTTTAAGTTGGATTTGAACAGGTTTAAGTTGGATTTGAACAGGTTTAAGTTGAATTTGAAAAGGTTTTAGTTGGATTTGAACAGGTTTTAGTTGGATTTGAACAGGTTTTAGTTGGATTTGAACAGGTTTTAGTTGGATTTGAACAGGTTTTAGTTGGATTTGAACAGGTTTTAGTTGGATTTGAACAGGTTTTAGTTGGATTTGAACAGGTTTTAGTTGGATTTGAACAGGTTTTAGTTGGATTTGAACAGGTTTTAGTTGGATTTGAACAGGTTTTAGTTGGATTTGAACAGGTTTTAGTTGGGTTTGAACAGGTTTTAGTTGGATTTGAACAGGTTTTAGTTGGATTTGAACAGGTTTTAGTTGGATTTGAACAGGTTTTAGTTGGATTTGAACAGGTTTTAGTTGGGTTTGAACAGGTTTTAGTTGGATTTGAACAGGTTTTAGTTGGATTTGAACAGGTTTTAGTTGGATTTGAACAGGTTTTAGTTGGATTTGAACAGGTTTTAGTTGGATTTGAACAGGTTTTAGTTGGATTTGAACAGGTTTTAGTTGGGTTTGAACAGGTTTTAGTTGGATTTGAACAGGTTTTAGTTGGATTTGAACAGGTTTTAGTTGGATTTGAACAGGTTTTAGTTGGATTTGAACAGGTTTTAGTTGGATCTTTCAGGGAGGGGTTTATGGAGCAGATAAGAACAGTAAATCTTGAACCCGGTCTCTCTTTACGGGAAGTCACATGACCTGAGGCTTCTATGAAACAAACCAGACAGTCTCTCTCAGTCAGACCAGAGCCAAGGTAAGTCCTGGTTTAGTCCAGGTTTAGTCTTGGTTTAGTCCAGGTTTAGTCCTTGTTTAGACCTGGTTTAGTCTTGGTTTAGTCCTGGTTTAGACCTAGTTTAGTCCTGGTTTAGTCCTGGTTTAGACCTGGTTTAGACCTGGTTTAGACCTGGTTTAGTCCTGGTTTAGACCTGGTTTAGACCTAGTTTAGTCCTGGTTTAGTCCAGGTTTAGTCCTGGTTTAGTCTTGGTTTAGACCTGGTTTAGTCCTGGTTTAGACCTGGTTTAGTCTTGGTTTAGTCCTGGTTTAGTCCTGGTTTAGTCCAGGTTTAGTCCTGGTTTAGACCTGGTTTAGACCTGGTTTAGTCTTGGTTTAGTCCTGGTTTAGACCTAGTTTAGTCCTGGTTTAGACCTGGTTTAGTCCTGGTTTAGACCTGGTTTAGTCTTGGTTTAGTCCTGGTTTAGACCTGGTTTAGTCTTGGTTTAGTCCTGGTTTAGTCCTGGTTTAGTCCTGGTTTAGTCCTGGTTTAGTCCAGGTTTAGTCCAGGTTTAGTCCTGGTTTAGACCTGGTTTAGACCTGGTTTAGTCTTGGTTTAGTCCTGGTTTAGACCTAGTTTAGTCCTGGTTTAGACCTGGTTTAGACCTGGTTTAGTCCTGGTTTAGACCTGGTTTAGTCCTGGTTTAGTCCTGGTTTAGACCTAGTTTAGTCCTGGTTTAGTCCTGGTTTAGTCCTGGTTTAGTCCTGGTTTAGTCCTGGTTTAGTCCTGGTTTAGTCCTGGTTTAGTCCTGGTTTAGTCCAGGTTTAGTTCCCTGTGATTTCTTTATAAAGTCCAAGTCCAGACTCATGAGGGCCACATTGCTAAGGACTGGCTTGTGTTTTAGAGCCTGTTAGACCAGACCCAGGCTGTAGACCGGACCCAGGCCGTAGACCAGACCCAGGCCGTAGACCAGACCCAGGCCGTAGACCAGACCCAGGCTGTAGACCGGACCCAGGCCGTAGACCGGACCAGACCCAGGCTGTAGACCAGACCCAGGCCATAGACCGGACCAGACCCAGGCTGTAGACCAGACCCAGGCCATAGACCAGACCCAGGCCGTAGACCAGACCCAGGCCGTAGACCAGACCCGTCATGGCGGAGCGGCTGGTGGACCTGATGTACTCCTGGATGGATCGCAGAAGAGACTGTGCCCAGAACCTGATGGATCTGGCGTCGGAGCTGGAGTCTCTGAGGCAGAAGTGTAACGCCAGCGAGACGGTGGGCAACAGCGTGGCCGTGGTGGGCGCCGGCTGCATGATCGGGGCCGGCCTGCTCACCTTCGCCACCGGGGGCATCGCAGCGCCGTTTCTGGGAGTGTTGGGAGCCGCCTACTCCACGGTCGGCGCCACCATCACCGTCACCACCAAGATCATCGAGGGCTTCAGTTCCAGCGCCAAAATGAAGAAGGCGATGGCGGAGGACCGCAGCGCCAACTGGATCTGCTCCGAGATCAACGAGGAGTTTGAGGACCTGAAGAGGAGCAGTCCGTCTCAGGAACCCGAGAGCGTGAGCCGGTACGTGATGAAGGAGGTGCTCCGGGCTTTGGCCAAACGCAGCGGCCTCGGGGCCTCGGACCTGGACTTCGGAACCATCATCGGCGCTGACACCTTCACCAAAGGATATCTGAGTAGACACAGCTCCTTCGACGGTGTTCTGAAAGAGAGCGTCATCGGGGTTTTGTCAGTTTTTACTTTAAAAGTAGAAGATAAAGTCCTGACGAGTCTGCTGGCCAAAGGCGCTGAGGAGATCATGAAGAAGATGGTGGGAAGTGGATTCAAAACGGCCTTAAGAGGAAGCGCTAGGGTAAGACTCTCCATAGTTTCAGCTGTAAAATATGACCCTTATAGATGAATAAAGCAACCCATGATTCAACAAGTTTTCCAGAAGATAATTTATGGTTAATATTTTTATGAATAATGAGGCAGCAACAGGTTAAAGATGATAGTCCTCTGGTCATTTTAACAAACAAACAAGAACATAGCATGAAATAGTTCCTGGAGGTGTTAGTCCGGGTTAGTCCCAGGGTAGTCCTGGTTCAGTCCTGGGTTCCGTGTTGGTTCAGGCCCAGGAGTGACCTCTCGCTCTCGCAGGTCGTCGGAGGAGTTCTGGGGCTGGTCTTCTCTCTGCCCGACGCCATCCAGAACTGGGAGGCTCAAATCAAGAACGACCACGTGACCGACGCCAGCCAATCGCTGAAGGACACGTCCAGTGCGATCCTGCGTGTGGTGGAGGAGCTGCAGGAGAAGCTCAACAGCATCAGGTCTGTCCGCCTCAGGCCTCCTCTGAAGGGTCTCGCGTTAAAACCGTCCTAAACCTGTCCTTTTTCCTGCAGCGAGGAGTTCGAGGAGCTGAAGCAGGTGAAGGAGTGCATCGAGGACAGTTCGTGTCAGGGGCGCGAGTCCGTCCTGTTGAGGTACGCCGTGAAGCACTGCACCGACGCCGAGGTCAGGGCCTGTCTGCTGAGCGAGGGCGCCTGCTTCCTGGGTCTGGTGCAGCTCTTCCAGATGATGAAGGGCAAGATCCACACGAGGCGTAAGAAGGAGAAGTGGCCCCGCAACAAAGAGATCGACATTGTGTTCGTGGCCCACGGAGACATCACCGGGTCCATGATGTCCTCGGCGCTGCTCACGCCTCTGCCCACCATCCTGGACGTACTGCTGTACGAGCCCTGGAACTGCACCATCAACGCCAGAGTGGTCTACGGCATCGCCAGAGGTCACTACTTTACTCAGGGAACATAAAACAACACTACACTGTTTTCAAAGAATGTCTGTATCAGGTCCGGTCTGTCTTGGGTCCGGACTCCGGTCTATGTCAGGTCTACAGCCTGACCCTGACCTGTACCTGACCTGACCTGACCTGACTTGGACCTGGACCTGGACCTGGACCTGAGCTGGACCTGAGCTGGACCTGACCTGACCTGGACCTGGAGCTGGACCTGAGCTGGACCTGAGCTGGACCTGACCTGACCTGGACCTGGAGCTGGACCTGAGCTGGACCTGAGCTGAGACCTGGACCTGGACCTGAGCTGGACCTGGACCTGACCTGACCTGACCTGAGCTGGACCTGAGCTGAGACCTGGACCTGGACCTGGACCTGGACCTGGACCTGGACCTGGACCTGAGCTGGACCTGGACCTGGACCTGACCTGACCTGACCTGGACCTGGACCTGAGCTGGACCTGAGCTGAGACCTGGACCTGGACCTGGACCTGGACCTGGACCTGGACCTGAGCTGGACCTGGACCTGGACCTGACCTGACCTGACCTGACCTGACCTGGACCTGAACTGAGACCTGGACCTGGACCTGAGCTGAGACCTGGACCTGGGCCTGAGCTGGACCTGGACCTGGACCTGGACCTGGACCTGGACCTGGACCTGGACCTGAGCTGGACCTGGACCTGACCTGACCTGACCTGACCTGACCTGAGCTGGACCTGAGCTGAGACCTGGACCTGGACCTGGACCTGGACCTGGACCTGGACCTGGACCTGGACCTGACCTGGACCTGGACCTGGACCTGACCTGACCTGACCTGACCTGGACCTGGACCTGAGCTGGACCTGAGCTGAGACCTGGACCTGGACCTGGACCTGAGCTGAGACCTGGACCTGAGCTGGACCTGGACCTGGACCTGGACCTGGACCTGGACCTGGACCTGAGACCTGGACCTGGACCTGGACCTGACCTGGACCTGGACCTGAGCTGGACCTGAGCTGGACCTGAGCTGAGACCTGGACCTGGACCTGAGCTGAGACCTGGACCTGGACCTGAGCTGGACCTGGACCTGGACCTGGACCTGGACCTGAGACCTGGACTTGGACCTGAGCTGGACCTGAACTGAGACCTGGACCTGGACCTGAGCTGAGACCTGGACCTGGGCCTGAGCTGGACCTGGACCTGGACCTGGACCTGAGACCTGGACTTGGACCTGAGACCTGGACTTGGACCTGAGACCTGGACCTGGACCTGAGACCTGGACTTGGACCTGAGACCCTTCCCCAACGCGATGAGGAGGCGGTTCAAGGAGGGCTATAAATAAATACATGCTAATGCTACAAGCTAACACTAGGGTTCCTCCTCCTCTAACCCCTGACCCCTGACCCCTGACCCTGTCTCTCGTTGCAGGTACTATCTCCCCTCACCACAGGGTCTTCTTGTGTGAGAACGGCTGTCCTTTCCGGTGGTTCCCTCACAGCCACACACCGTCCCATCTGCCGTTCGACTGGAACAGTATGAAGGAGTCCGGAGGGGCCCCCGTGCCCCACATCATGGTGACGTCCCTGAACGCAGCGCAGGACCCGGCGTGGGGAGACTTCCTGATCCTGAAACAGCTGAACAGGGGTCGGGGCGGCGAGCGAGTGCTGATCCCGTTCATCCTGCCGAGACACGCGGTGGTCCGGGTCCCCTTCGCTCTGGTGACCCTGGCTCTGGCGCTGGTGCTGCTCTTCTCGCGGCTCAAGGCCAGGGTTCATCTGGCGGCGTGTCTCTGTAAAGAGTCCTCGACAACGGCGCTGGACGAGTCGTACCTGAGGCGGCAGTACGCCTGCACCAGGGACCACAGCCAGATGAGCTCCGAGGAGCCCCTCAACAGCCCTGAGGACCCTCTGCTCCGGAGCCTCACCGCTATATTCGGATAAACACAGACCCACGGCTGGAGCTGCTTTTGTGATTAAAAACTGTCTCATGCGTTTACCATCGACCATAAGAGATTAAATTTGCTAATGCTAATACTGTTGGAGTCGCAGTACTTCTGTCGTCCACCGGGGGGCTTTTATTTTACAAACCCCCACTTTTCTCTGCTTTTGTGCCTCTTCTTTGAATATTTTCAGGCAAAACATTTTTTAATTTTAAAAGTGAAGATTCTTAAAAGCTCCAGATGCAGCAGAGACAAGTAGACGCAAAAAGATTTTGAATGTAAAACAAATAAATAAAATCATTCCATCAATATTTGTTTCTGCTTTTTTCTGCATAAATCTTGTAAACCACTGCAGCTCTGTTCAAAAGAATGACATTTACGGTTAATTACTTTTATTTATTTCATAATGTATCGTACACACATCCAAAAACTGAAGCTAAAATGACGACAAAACACAGATGTTGAATTGAATTGAATTGGGTTTTTATTGATCACAAAAGGGTTTAGGCTCCAGATGTGGGGTGTCCTCTGATTGGTCGAGCCCGTCTCATTTCGAGTCCTCTGATTGGCTCTGGACGGATCACTTGGAGCTGAGGACGTTTCCGTGTTCGTCCACTTCCTGAACGATGGTCACCACTTTGGTCCTGGTCGTCGTGGTGACCGTCCTGGAACAAACACAGAGCCAGACGTTAGCATCACCAGCTACACGGGCTAACGGAGGAGCTATTTAGAACTGGGTAACTGTGTTAATGGCGTCTAATGGAGCGGCCGTTGTTGCTAGGCAGATTCTGACAGGGCTCTCTGTGATTGGCTGAAACTCACTTCTCGGTCTCTCCGTCCAGCAGGCGGCGGTACTCGGCGATCTCCAGCTCCAGCCGGGTCTTGATGTCCAGCAGCTGGTTGTACAGATCCTTCTGATTGGCCAGGTCCGCTCTGAGCGCGCTCAGTTGCTGCTCCAGCGACGTCACCTGCTGCTGGAAGCTGGCGAGCAACGCGGCGTAACGGCTGTTCACCTCCGACAGGTTCAGCTCCAGAGCTGCTTTCTGTGGGTCAGAGGTCAGAGGTCGGACCGGGACATTATCTCAACAGACAAAACAGAAATGAACTAGATTGGTCTCTAAATTCTCTTGGGTCTTGTCCGTACCTTGCTGATCTGAGCCTGCAGTTTGATCTTCAGAGTCTCCAGAGTCCGTCTGAGCTCCGTCACCTCGGACCTGGTGGTCTTCAGGGTCTCGGTGCTGACGGCCACGTCTTTGTTCAGCTCGGCCGTCTGCGGAGACACGGGATTTTACAGAAGCTGCGCAGACGCCGAGACTAAATCCAGGTCGAACCGGTTTTTAGGGCTCACCTTCATGTGGAACCAGGCCTCCAGGTCTTTGCGGTTCTTGGCGGCCACGTTCTCGTAGTGTTCTCTGATGTTGGCCATCACCGCAGTGAGGTCCTCCTGAGGAGCAGCGTCCACCTCCACGTTCACGGTGCCTCCCATCTGAGAGCGCAGAGCCAGCAGGTCCTGCAGGGGGCGCCATACACGTGAGGAAGTGCACTCAGACTCATTTATAAAACTCTCCCGTTTCCTTCAGAGTCGATTCAACTCTGATCTGTCGGGGCTCACCTCTTCGTGCTGCCTCTTCAGGTAGATCAGGTCGTCTCTCAGACCCTCCACCTGCATCTCCAGGTCGGACCGGGCCAGGGTCAGCTCGTCCAGGACCCTCCTCAGTCCGGCGATGTCCGCCTCCACAGACTGACGCATGGCCAGCTCGTTCTCGAACCTGAGCCACAAGAGTTAGCAGCCGTTAGCTTTGAGTCGGCTTTAAACACGTTCAAACTAAAAAGCAGCTGCAGTTACTGAATACAGCGTTAAAAAAGGGAAAGGAGCAGAGTTTATTCAGTTTAGAGGGTTTTACTTTGAGTGGACTGTGAAGGAGACCAGAAGCTAGCGATGCTAACACCTTAAAGTTCTTTATTTTGAACTAACTGTGCCTTTAACGCCTCGTCAACACTGGCTCAAAAATAAGCAGACTTCTGAATATTTGCTCAGACATTTTGGTTTGTGTTTTCTCAGAGAAAGTCACGATAAAATCAGTAAAGTTTGAAGAGAACTCACTTGACTCTGAAGTCGTCTGCGGCCAGTTTGGCGTTGTCCACGGCCAGAAACAGAGCAGCGTTCACACGAGCAGCGTCCACCATCTGAAACCAACAAGGCTTTAATACACACTCTACAGCTTCTTTACTCGCTCCTGGTCCTGGTCTGGTCCTGGTCTGGTCCTGGTCTGGTCCTGGTCTGGTTCTGGTCCTGGTCCTGGTCCTGGTCCTGGTCCTGGTCCTGGTCTGGTCCTGGTCTGGTCCTGGTCCTGGTCCTTGTCCTGGTCTGGTCTTACCTTGCCCTGGAGTCCTGTGATGACGGCTGTATGAGCAGAACAGTCGTGGATCTGAGGCTTGGTCTTGTTTTCCAGGAACTGTCTGATCTTCAGCTCCAGGTCTGAGTTGGCCTTTTCCAGACTTTTCACCTAAAAAAGAAAATCAAGGTTAGTTCAGAAAGTCTGGTTTAGACCTGGTTTAGTCCAGGTTTAGTTCTGACCTTGCTCAGGTACGAGGCCAGACGGTCGTTCAGGTTCTGCATCGTGGCCTTCTCATTGGTCGTCACGTCCAGAGCGTCCGACAGGTTAAACCCCGCCCCCAGAGCGGCTCCGGAGCTGGACGTGGAGATCCGGACCCCGGCGCCGCCCGCTCCTCCGTAAACGCTGCCCGACGACAGGCCTCGACGCCCGGAGCCCAGAGCGGAGCTGCGCAGAGAGGCCGAGGTCATGGAGCTGGAGAACGACATGGTCTGTGGAGGTCTCAGGAGGTTTCAGGAGGTCTCTGGAGGTCTCAGGAGGTCTCTGGAGGTCTCAGGAGGTTTCAGGAGGTTTCAGGAGGTCTCTGGAGGTTTCAGGAGGTCTCAGGAGGTCTCTGGAGGACTGCTCTGGACCAGAGCTCAGACCGGGGCTTTTATCCTCGGTCTAAACCCCCGGAGGCCAAGGGAAGTCCAGTTTGGGGACTGGTCACTCCTCCCAGAAACCAGAGGAACCGGTTTTGGAAGGACTTCAGAGAGACTCAGACCGGTTTCAGGGACACAGCAGTAATTTAGCCACTGGGGTCTGAAGGGTCTGCTCCGAGGAAAAACAGGTGAGTGTTTTCACCTTCAGGTCACACAGGTAAGACCAGGTCAGTCTGGATCTGAAAAGGTCTTCAGAGTCAACGACTGGAAAAACAAGGCCCTTCACAAACCTGCCCTGTTTCACAAAGGTGTGTGTTTAACATTTATTTGTTTCAGATGTTTTCCAGATGTTGAGGTCACAAGAAAATCACAAAAGTAACGCGCTATTTATTCATTTCAGAAGAAAACTAAATCCGTGTTGTTTCCTATTTCCATGAAACAGACAAACTGTTTCCTCAAGAAAAATAGAGTAAAAATAAGATTGATTTACAGCTAAAACATTTTGATCGGAGTCGGAGAAAAGGCAGTGAGCTGCTTTTAATGATGTAATAATCCAAAATATGAAACCCTTAATGAAAATATGCACCGACCAGCATCTGTTCCACCGACCAGATAAAGAGCTAGAAATATAAAAGTATCACACTAAAATTATTACTCAAGTGAAAGTACTTTGAAGTATAAAAGGCTTTGACCTTACTTTAACAACTAATTAATATTAAATGGATTTATTTTATTGATAAATGATATAATAATAAATAGTTTAATTTAAAGTGTAGCATTTACAACTATTTACAAACTCAGATTTTCCTGAAGCCAACGTAAAAATGTAGTGAAGTACAAACTCCAGATATTTGTTCTAAAATGTTGTGGAGAAAAGTAAAAAGTTCCCTCTTTTAAATCTACTTAAGATACAGGAACAGATACTTGAAAATTGTGTTTACGTTCAGTACTATAATAGACACAAGCAGCATAATATCACAGTAAAATTACACAATGTACAGTAAATGTACAGTTCAGTTTTTCTTATTATTTTTTAAACAAATTTGACTGTATTTGAGTCTGTGATATCTCTGGCTTTTGTTGTGTTTAATTTCAAGAATCAAAAGTGACAAAAGTGATTCAGATTCAGATAACTTTATTAAACCCACCAGGGGCAATTAATTTGGGCAGAAATAAGGCAACAGAGGACAAACAGACACAAGAGCAAACGACACTAAACACACAGAAGAAAACACTGGTGTAACAGAATAAATACATAAAATATGATGAAAAGATGAATAAAAGTCAATAAAAAGAGACTTCTGAGAATTTAAAGATGAATAGCTGTTGGGATAAAAGATTTTGATACTGATTCTGATAAAATACAGTGATGTCCTGAAGGCAACAGAGAAAATTCAGATTTAAAAACATGTCCAGATGAAACCTTCTGCGGAATCTGTTTGTTACACAAGACTCCTGTGATTTTAGCACTGATTCAACTATTATTATTGTGACTGTTCTTAAGTGTGACCAGCAGGAGGCGCTTAAGCACCACACAGGAGGCCAGCCGCCATTAAACGCAAGAAAGAAGAAGAAATTTACCCACAATTCCGTGCTCACTTCCGGTTCCAACCATACCAGTCCTAAGATGGCGGACCGGCGGCGACGGAGGAGGCGCGCGTCCCAGGACAGCGAGGACGAGGACGAGTCCGGCTCCAGTTCGGACAGCGGCAGGTCGGGCTCACCTTCCACCAAGAGCCGGGGCCGAGAGCCGGTGGTGGTCGAGGCCGCGGTGGAGCGACCCGGGCCCAAGAGCGACGAGGAGTCCGAGTGTGTGAGTGGCTAACGGACTAGCGCCGCGACCCGGCCTTTAGCGCCGAGCATCCGCCTGGAACCGGCCCGGGTTCGGTCCGAGGGCCCGGGGCTTTAGACGGGGCCGTAAGCTTCGGGAAAACACGCTGAAGCGGGCCACTCAGCGGCTCGTTTGTTCGGGAAAGACGGAGGGAGGGAACCGCGAAGGAAGGTGGCCAGCGCCCGACGAAAGGGCGCCAGAGCCCCGCAGAGACACGGCACACACCGCGGCCGAGCTGGATTTGAAGGGTCTAGACCTCATTTAGTCCTGGTCTAGACCTGGTCTAATTCTGGGTTTAGTCCTGGGCTAGACCTGGTTTAGTTGTGGGTTTAGTCCTGGGTTTAGACCTGGTTCAGTCCTGGGTTTAGACCTGGTTTAGTCCTGGGTTCAGTCCTGGTTTAGTCCTGGGTTTAGACCTGGTTTAGTCCTGGTTTAGTCCTGGGTTTAGACCTGGTTTAGTCCTGGGTTTAATCCTGGTCTAGACCTGGTTTAGTCCTGTTCTAGACCTGGTTTGGACTAGTTTTTAAGGTTAGATCAGGGTTTATTGAGGCTTGGGTTTGGTCCTGGTTTAAATCCGTGTTTAGTTAAAGCTGGTTGTTTATAAAATACTGTGTGTCACAGAAATAAATAATTCAAATTTGTAATGTTGATGGTTGTTTCTGTTGCAGGAAAGTGAAGATGGAGTCGGAGAAGGTAAGAACATTTTAATGTCTGATCTAAAGTTACATCCTGGAACAGCTTTAGTCCGGTCCAGTGCAGTTCCCTGATGGTTGTGTGTTTTCCAGCGGTTCTGTCGGACTACGACAGCGCAGATCCTGAAGAGAACGGCTCTCACTCTGAGGTAAAACTAACTCAACTAAGGCGGGTTTTGTTTTGACTTCTCAAAACGTTAAAATGAAGAAGTGTGTGTGGTTTTGTCGAAGGGAGCGGAGGAAGAGGAGGCGTTTAACGAAGAGCAGAACACAGCGACGGCGGCAGAGACCAAACCCAGTCCCGCCGACGAGGTCCAGACCCCGAGAGACCCGGACCCGGACCCAGCGTCCACCACAGACGAGGCCAAGACCGAGGCCAAAACCAACCTGGCCGGAGAGCGGCAGAGCGGGGACGGACAGGTCAGGGATGGACTGGGTTAGACCGGGTGGGACCGGGTTAGGACTAGAGCAGGACTTATTTTTCAACCGCCTAAAAGGTTTTATTTAGATTTCTACAGGGTTTATTTAGATTTCTACAGGTTTTGTTTAGATTTCTACAGGTTTTATTTAGATTTCTACAGGTTTTATTTAGATTTCTACAGGGTTTATTTAGATTTCTACAGGGTTTATTTAGATTTCTACAGGTTTTGTTTAGATTTCTACAGGTTTTATTTAGATTTCTACAGGGTTTATTTAGGTTTATACAGGTTCTAGATGGATTTGAACATGTTATAGTTGATTTGTGTGTTTCCAGGAGTCCACAGACGACCCAGAGACAAAGTCCGGAGCAAAGCAGCAGCTCGACGACGACGAGGACCGAAAGAACCCGGCCTACATCCCCCGACGAGGACTGTTCTTCGAGCACGACGTCCGCGGACACAGTCAGGAGGAGGAGAGGTAAGACCGGGTCTGGACCTGGGTGGACCCCGGATCAGACCCGGATCAGACCAGTTTTCGCTCTCCTCAGGCCCAAAGGCAGGAACAGGAAGCTGTGGAAGGACGAGGGTCGCTGGGAACACGATAAGTTCAGAGAAGAAGAACAGGCTCCAAAAAGTCGAGAGGAACTCATCGCTGTTTACGGTTATGACATCAGGAACGGAGCCGGGACAGAGAGGGGCTTCAGACCGCGCCGGACCAGGTGAGACTTACCTGTAGGACCGGGTGAGACTTACCTGTAGGACCGAGTGAGACTTACCTGTAGGACCGAGTGAGACTAACCTGTAGGACCGAGTGAGACTAACCTGTAGGACCGGGTCAGACTTACCTGTAGGACCGGGTGAGACTTACCTGTAGGACCGAGTGAGACTTACCTGTGGGACCGGGTGAGACTTACCTGTAGGACCGGGTGAGACTAACGTGTAGGACCGGGTCAGACTTACCTGTAGGACCGAGTGAGACTTACCTGTAGGACCGGGTCAGACTTACCTGTAGGACCGGGTGAGACTTACCTGTAGGACCGGGTGAGACTTACCTGTAGGACCGGGTCAGACTTACCTGTAGGACCGAGTGAGACTAACCTGTAGGACCGGGTCAGACTTACCTGTAGGACCGGGTGAGACTTACCTGTAGGACCGAGTGAGACTTACCTGTAGGACCGGGTGAGACTTACCTGTAGGACCGGGTGAGACTTACCTGTAGGACCGAGTGAGACTTACCTGTAGGACCGGGTGAGACTTACCTGTAGGACCGGGTGAGACTTACCTGTAGGACCGGGTGAGACTTACCTGTAGGACCGGGTGAGACTTACCTGTAGGACCGGGTGAGACTTACCTGTAGGACCGGGTGAGACTTACCTGTAGGACCGGGTGAGACTTACCTGTAGGACCGGGTGAGACTTACCTGTGGGACCGGGTGAGACTTACCTGTGGGACCGGGTGAGACTTACCTGTGGGACCGGGTGAGACTTACCTGTAGGACCGGGTGAGACTTACCTGTAGGACCGAGTGAGACTTACCTGTGGGACCGGGTGAGACTTACCTGTGGGACCGGGTGAGACTTACCTGTAGGACCGGGTGAGACTTACCTGTAGGACCGGGTGAGACTAACCCACCTGGTCGAGGACCGTTCTGAGTGTTCAGTGACGGTTGTATTTTTCAGACCCAACACGTCTCCGAGTCGGGACAAACGGTGGCGAGACGGAGCGGAGCGTCCGGTGCGATCCTGGCAGAGCGGACTGAACCGGGGAGGTCCCGCACAAGCCCTGCCTCCTCCACAGCCCCTCAACCAATCGGCTCCTTCCGCTCCCAGAACCAAACCCCCGCCGTCCCGAACCCGGAACCAGAACCACCCTCCTCCTCCGTTCAGGACCAACGAGCCCCCGACCCAGCACCGCTCCGGACCCCAGTCTGCGGCCCGAGGGTGAGCTCCGGGTCGGGTCTGCACAAGTCTGAAGGACAGGTTTAATTTAGTTTTAGTCATAATTTGGTCCAATCCTTAATTTAGTTGTCTATATCTAATAATAATAATCATGCGTTTTCAGTGTTTTTTTTGTTTCTTCAGTAATAATGTCTCTAATGAAAGTAAACTAGTCCTGACCTGTTCCTGCTGGTATTCAGGTTCCAAGTGTTAACATAGTTTCTATTTAAAGTGGTTCTCTTTTGGTCTCCTGTCGTCTTCCCGAGGCTCTAACAAATGTTTGTGTCTGACATCACTTCAGCGACGCTCAAAAACCTGAGTCTGATTGATCTCTTCAACTCCTTTTGATGGATTTAGTCTCTGTTCAGTTTAGTTTTTATTCTTTGATGAAAGTGCTGATACATTTAGTCAGTTTTCGTTCTCTTTAATTACTGAAAAGGCCCAAGGTCACAACGGCAGTATGAACTGGAGGGAGCGGGAATCGAACCGCCAACCTTCTGATTATAAGACGCCTCGCTCTACTGAGCCACTGTGCCCCCAGCTTCCAGCTTTATTTGACCTCATATTTACTGATAAACCCCTTCTCTTTCCAGTAGATGGGTTTGAAAGTAATATTTCTTTTAGATAAAGGCCCAGTTGTTGTCACATGGGTTTTAGTTTATTACATTTTATTGTGAAACTATAGAAGCTCAAAGTATGAACAGTTTTAACCAGAAACTTGAAGCTAAAGGACCACGTTACAATGATCCAGTCGTGTTTGGTTTTAGGGAGAGGCACCACAGTCCGAAGCCTCAGCTGGAGTTCACCGCGGGTGGAGGGGGAGTGGCCAGCAGCAGAGGGGGGCGTGGCTTCAGAGTAGCTCCGCCCGACGACATCCCGGTCGGCGGCTCCTCGGATCCCGTTCCGAACGACGCCTCCGTTTATCAACAGCAGCAGCAGCATCCGGAGCAGAAGTCCCAGCCCGCCCCTGACCCCGCCCCCCGCGTGACGTCATCACCCGCCTCGGCCAATCGCGACGGCTCGCCCTCGACGGAGCGGCCCGTGGAGCGGAAGTCGTACTCTCTGGTGCGCAGGACTCGATCGCGGCCCGCCGACCTGGGCAGCAAGCAGGCGTCGGTGGAGGAGACGGGGGGCGCGCCCTCACCGAAGGCCGGCTGGGTCGCCACGGGAGACGGAGGGGCGGGGCCAGCAGCAGGAGGGGCGGGGTCAGCAGGAGGAGGGCTGTCGGACATGGACCAGGACCTGGCTAGGCTCAGTTTGTCCGGACAGAACTGGAGCCAGAACCCGACGTCTTACATCCGTTCAGAGATCAGAGGTGAGGGGGTCGGGGGTCGGGGGTCAGAGCAATGTCTTAAGGGGTCCAGGCTGACGACAGGTTTTATGTAAATTAGCCTCGAGGCCAGAGACTTTTCCTTTGTGCAACACAAATGATATTAGAGCTGCTCTACGGAGACAGAGAGGGGTCAGAGTAAACTCACTGCTGCTTCACTGTTTAACTGTAGTAAAAACTTTTCAAATCATTTGAAGTACCTTTTTAGGTCAGAAGCAAGACAAAAAAATGGATTAAAAACATAAACCAGTCCTAGTTCTCTGTAAAAAGGTTGTAGTCCTGTTTAAACCCGGTCTGGGTCCGGTCTTTACAGGTCTGACCAACCCCCTGCACCTCCCCTCGGGACCACCCCAGTTCTCGGGTCTGGACGAGATCAGCTCCAACCGAGCCAAGCGCTACTCGTCCCAGAGACAGAGGACCGTCCCAGAACCGGCCCAGATGCACCTGGGAGTCATGGAGGGACACTACTACGAGACCAGTAAGACTGGGACTGGGACCGGCCAGGACTAAACCGGGTCTAAACCGGGTCTAAACCGGGACTAAACCGGGTCTAATCCAGTTCTTGTGCTGCTCTGTTCCAGTGCCGTATCAGGGACCAATCTACGCTCACGGTGATGGCTCCGCCCCCATCCCGCCCCAGGGCATGCTGGTCCAGCCAGAGATGCACCTCCCACACCCGGGTAAGTCCTGCTCCAGTCCTCCTAGAACCGGACTCCAGGGTTTTAACTGAGATTTTGCTGTGGTTCTAATGAGTCTGTCTTTGCCCCGCCCACAGGCCTCCATCCGCACCAATCAGGCGGCCCCATCACTAACCCCGCCCTCTACGGAGCCCCGCCCGTCTCCCTGTCGCCGGGGCAACCGCAGCAGCTCCTGCCGCCGCCATTTTACCCTCCTCCAGGGGTCATGACCTTCCCCTACCCCGCCATGTACCCCAGCCCCCAGGTGAGTCCGGCCGAGACCTGTTCAAGACCCGCTGAAACCTGTACAAATGCATCTAAAACCCGTTCCAGTCCCTCTGAACCTGTCTCTGTTCCAGTCCCTCTGAACCTGTCTCTGTTCCAGTCCCTCTAAAACCCGTTCCAGTCCCTCTGAACCTGTCTCTGTTCCAGTCCCTCTAAAACCCGTTCCAGTCCCTCTAAACCTGTCTGTGTTCCAGTCCCTCTAAAACCTGTTCCAGTCCCTCTGAACCTGTCTCTGTTCCAGTCCCTCTAAAACCTGTTCCAGTCCCTCTAAACCTGTCTGTGTTCCAGTCCCTCTAAAACCCGTTCCAGTCCCTCTAAACCTGTCTGTGTTCCAGTCCCTCTAAAACCTGTTCCAGTCCCTCTGAACCTGTCTCTGTTCCAGTCCCTCTGAACCTGTCTCTGTTCCAGTCCTTCTAAAACCTGTTCCAGTCCCTCTAAACCTGTCTGTGTTCCAGGGCCAGGCTCAGGTGACCTACGGTGGAGTGACGTACTACGACACGGTTCAACAACAAGCTCAGCCCAAACCCTCTCCGCCGCGCCGGACCTCGCAGCCCGTCACCGTTAAAGCCCCGCCTCCAGACCTGTCCGTCAAAGCCCCGCCCCCAGAGCTGCCCTTCGCCTCAGAGTGACCCCGCCCCCTCCCCGTCACCTGTACTCCCCCCCTCCTCCTCGGGACGAACAGGTGAGACCTCAGCAGGACGGGCCCAGAAACTTAGTTTACATTTTTATTCTTTAAATGAAAAAAACTAAAACCTAAAACTTTAAATCCAGGTAAATCCTGTTCAGTTCTTCAAAATGTTGAAAAATGTCCAACTAACCCAGTTAAAATTAAATATAAATCTGTTTTCAAATCACTGACTTTAGTTTTAATAAAATGATGCAAATGTTCTTTCTTTTTTTGTGTGATGTGTCCTAAATACTCATTTTTGGCTTTTTTCTTTTAATTGAAAATTAACCTTTTCATCAAAATGAAGTAAAATTTTGTAAGTTTTTTCGGTTTACCTTTAAATAATTTTTGCTTTTTAAAAAAAGGTTTACTTCAAACTGTCAAACGAAATGTTTAAAGTCTAAAACCTGTTCCAGACCATTTAAAACCTTTTACTTACCCATTAAGGTTCCTAAAAAATATGGATTTTCTTTGTTTTTGAAATACTAATCAACAATTCAACAATCAACATTTTTATCGCAGACCAACAAAAAACAAACCAAAAAAAAAACTAGAATTTGACAAAGGAACGAGTTGAACAAAAGTAAATCTGTTTTTCTTCTTTGTTCTGTTTATCTGTATCTGTGTTTGTTCCAGGAGCAGGTCGAAGGTCGAAGGTCAGGGGTCGACATGGCTCCAGTCCCAGAATGACCACAGGGGGCGCTCTGGCTCTGGCCTCGTGGACTTTTTCAGGAGAAACAGACTGAACCAAACAGAAACAGAAGGCAATATTCAACGGTTCCCTTTTTTCTAATGTTTTTTTTTTTTAAGAGCTTTTGTTGTTTTTTTGTGGAGAATCTGTAGTTTTAGTTTCAGAGAAAATTCAGTGTTGTTTATGGATATGTTTCAAACGAAAGAAAAACTGAATGTGTTTAGTTTAAAAACTCAAAGTATAAAAGTTTTACTAAAAGAAAATATTAACAGAGAATAAAGAGTTATTAAAGTTTTGAGTTAGGCATCTGGATAAAACCCAGTCGAATCCACCTAAAACCCAGTCGAATCCACCTAAAACCCAGTCGAATCCACCTAAAACCCGGTCGAATCCACCTAAAACCCTGTCCAGATGCTTACGTCTAAACTGTGCTGTGACTTGGATGAATGAAACGTGAGGGAGTGAAGACGGAGCAGACCTCTGGGTTTGTCCTTCCCCGTCAATAATAAAGTTTATTTGTATTTCTCTGATGTCGTCGGATTGCTGCGATCGGATTGGTTCCTGGTTTAGAGTTTATTTGCTGCTGGGTTCAGTGTCGGCTGTAACTGTCACGTTCATTAAATAAATCTGTACCACAGCCTCGTCACTCTTCTGTTTCTGCCTTTAATTCTGTTTCTCTTTGCACTTTTTCAACTAGTTTCTACTGAAAAAAAAACCATAGTGAACGTGCATTGTGTTCTGCGTCCTGATTGGCTATGGGACTGTGGACCATTGTGTTTTGCGTCCTGATTGGCTAAGGGACTGTAGACCATTGTGTTCTGCGTCCTGATTGGCTAAGGGACTGTAGACCATTGTGTTCTGCGTCCTGATTGGCTAAGGGACTGTAGACCATTGTGTTCTGCGTCCTGATTGGCTAAGGGACTGTAGACCATTGTGTTCTGCGTCCTGATTGGCTAAGGGACTGTAGACCATTGTGTTCTGCGTCCTGATTGGCTAAGGGACTGTAGACCTTTGTGTTCTGCGTCCTGATTGGCTAAGGGACTGTAGACCTTTGTGTTCTGCGTCCTGATTGGCTGAGGGACTGTAGACCATTGTGTTCTGCGTCCTGATTGGCTAAGGGAAAAGAGATCGTAGGAGACTTGAAAAACTAATAGAGCTGGTTCAACTACAGGAAGTAGTTTAGAGACTCAGCAACGGACACTCAACAGGATGGATGCTATACTGAACAACATGGACCATCCCATAAGACTGTATAATCAGTCTCATTGCAGATGAAGATTAGAAGAGCACCTAGATTGAATTTCCCCCTAGGGTAATTAATAAAGTGTGTTTGATGATATATATATACACACACACACACATTTTTTGACTTGTTTTCGACTTGTGTCATGTGAAAATCAAACAAAGTTTAATCATTCATTTTCTGCCACTTAGTCCCGTTATGAAGTTTATTTTTTATTACTGTAAATGTTTGTGATTATTAACGGGGCTCATATTTCTGAAGCTTGTTAGTTTCTGGAGCAGCTCTGGTTTCGTACTAAAGCAGCGACAGGTGGAAGCCGCGTTCAGTGACCCCTGACCCTTTAGTGACCCCTCAGTCTCATGTGACCCCAGAGGATTATTCCACTCGCACTTTAATTAAGATTTAGATTTAGATTTAGATGACTCAAGTGAAACTCACTTTTTCTTTTTGAAAAGGTCAATGATGTGTTTCACAAAGCGACATAAACACAACAAGCCAGACTTCTTTTGGATCGGGTCAGTCCTGCCGTGTTTAGAGATGCTCGGTCTGGGGTCTGTCCTGAGTCTGTGGGCCACCTTGGAAAAGGCGGAGCTAAACTCTGCATTAATCTGATTGGACGAAGAGACAGAAAATCAAATGGAAAAGATTTTCAGATAAATTCCTCCTTGGTCTCTGGATAAATGGAAAACATGATGAATGTTGCACTTCTTCCTGATAACGCCAACCCAAGTTTAAAAATATTGTCAATGTAAATTTACAAAAATATTCTCCAGAAATAAAGTGAGCGGCTGCTAAATCAATCCAGTTTTTTCCAGTTTTCAATCCATCTAAATCTAACGAACAGGAAATAAAAGGATGTTTTTTTCATCTTCATTCATTTTCACATTTTTCATTCCTTCATTTGACTCATTTTAAATATGTTTATTCAAAAGAAGAGAGGCTCCAAGCTGCGGCTGTCGTTGGGGATATTTCCATTTCCATCAATTTTACAGCACTCAAGAACACCGTGCACCGTGCGCGCCCCCGAGAGCCGTGCCCGCGCAGCTGCAGCAGAGCGCGCGCCTCCTTCTGCTGCGCGCTTCTCTGTTGAAGGGGCGGAGGAAGAGCTCTGCAGTGCGACCTGAAAAAAAAACCCCAAAAACGCACCAGGCCGCGGCTCGACTGCGTCCCGGGATCGGTGCTCCAGGTCCGGGTCCGTGTCCGCGCTCCGCCGCCGTGTGAGCTGGAGGAACCGTGGGGAGAACCGGAGGGAAGCACCGAGGCGACGAGGTCAGGCGAGCCGGGGAAGGAGCGCTGTGTCCGGGCTGCGATCCGAGGATTCCCCGGAAGAAGCACCGACCGCGGAGCTCCGAGGAAAATACTCTAAAGGAAACTAGGAAATAAGGAAGGAAGGAAACAAGGAGGGAAGGAAGGGCCCATGGGTCGGAGCCCACACCTGCCCACACCTGCCCACGCGCGCGGCGGATGTACGATGTAGCTGCAGCGGCTCAGCTCCATCTGAACCCAGGGAGTCCAAAGAGTGGGCCGCGGCCCGAAGGTGGGTCCCAGCGCGGATTAAAGGGGTCATAGACATCAGCTCAGGTTAGGAAGGAAGGAAAGGAAGGAAGGAAGGAAGGAGACATGGAGGCGAGGGAAGGAAAGGACACGAGGGAGGGAAGGAGAGAAAGGAGGTGAGGGAAAGGAAGGAAGGAAGATTTAGTTGAGAAACAGAAACAGTACAAATCCAACTGGAACTGGGTCGTTTTACACACGTGTGTTTAGTTCAGACACGTATGTAAAGTGCTGCTGCGCCGCAGTTTACTGTTTATAGCATGTAAGCTACAGAAGGAGTTATATTTATAGTTAACTTTAGAGGAAGACGTTCTTTTCAGGAAAAAGGCGATACTATACTTTTCTCACGTCTTTAACCACGTTTGTTGAATTTAACCTCTGGTAAACCAAGATGGATGCCCCTTGGGGTAACTGCTGGTGACAGAAAACTAGACTGATTCATCGTCAAACATTCTCAAGTCCTGGATGTTCGCGATGTTTTCGTCACCGCAGCGCTCTTAGCACGCTTTTATTTTGAAAGGGTAACGGAAGTTTATTTTGACCTCTCGTGTGTATTTCCTGTGTTCCCTGCTGTAGCTCCGTAGTCCTGGTTTAGACCTGGTTTAGACCTGGTTTAGTCCTGGTTTAGTCCTGTTTAGTCCTGGTTTATGTCCTGGTTTAGTCCTGGTTTAGACCTGGTTTAGTCCTGGTTTAGTCCTGGTTTAGACCTGGTTTAGACCTGGTTTAGTCCTGGTTTAGTCCTGGTTTAGACCTGGTTTAGTCCTGGTTTAGTCCTGGTTTAGACCTGGTTTAGACCTGGTTTAGTCCTGGTTTAGACCTGGTTTAGTCCTGGTTTAGTCCTGGTTTAGACCTGGTTTAGTCCTGGTTTAGTCCTGGTTTAGACCTGGTTCAGACCTGGTTTAGTCCTGGTTTAGACCTGGTTTAGTCCTGGTTTAGTCTCCTTTCCTAACTCCTGAAGGAATCTCTCTTTGTTAAACTTTGTCTAAGGCCAATATTTCTCAGGTTTTCTCAGTTTTTCTTTTTGTGCTGTTTCTTTTTAAACAGATGTATCCAGAGCTGAATAAACTCTTTGTTTTATCGGCAGACATTACTTCCTCATTGACATCAGTGTCGACCAATGGGAGAGCTTCTTTTTCAGAAGTGAGCTGTGATTGGACAAAACTCTGACGGTTCTGGGCGGGTTTAGACGGTCAACTGTAAACAGGAAAAGCACGTTTTGAGGTTTTCAGATTGAGCTCTGGTTTTCTCTGTGTGTTCCTCAGGTTTCTGATTCCTGTCGATCCAGTTTGGTCCAGATCAGGTCCAGATCAGGTCCAGATCAGGTCCAGATCAGGTCCAGGATGCCGGCCGGGATGAAACCTCTGGAGAAGTTCCTGAAGAAGCAGACCACGGCCCTGACTCGGTCCGGAGCCTTCGGTCTGGTGGATAAGACCGGTTCCGGGGCTGGTCTGGGGGGTCTGGGCGGGTCCGGGTCCAGACGAAGAGCCAGTCTGAGCCGAGTCGTGCCGTTCTTCAGAGAGACGTCCCCTGAGAGCGGCCCCCGGGACGTCTTCAGGTCTTCAGCCTTTTATCTTTTGTCTTTTATCCAGGTTTTTGATGGATTTCATTTGGTCTTTAGGCCCAGTTCTTTAAAAACCCTCAGAATGAGACCCATAAATGTATCTTTATGAATAGGTTTGTAAAAGATCTGTAAAAACATTCAGTTAAAATATGTCCTATAATATATACAAGTCTGTATAATAGAGGCTACACAGTTTTATATAGTTCACTATAGTTTATTAGACTCTATTCATGTGACGACAGTCTGTTATAAATAACAGTTAAATACTTAAAGAGAACATCCAGGAAAATATCTACAGACTTTAGAAATATACACAACTGTAAAAGGTGCAACCAGCTGTTCATGGGTCAGGGGTCAGGGGTCAGGTACAGGGTCAGGGGTCAGGTACAGGCTCAGGGGTCAGGTACAGGCTCAGGTACAGGCTCAGGGGTCAGGGGTCAGGTACAGGCTCCGGGGTCAGGTTCAGGGGTCAGGTACAGGCTCAGGGGTCAGGTTCAGGGGTCAGGTACAGGTTCAGGGGTCAGGTACAGGGGTCAGGTTCAGTGGTCAGGTTCAGGGGTCAGGTACAGGTTCAGTGGTCAGGTACAGGCTCAGGGGTCAGGTACAGGTACAGGCTCCGGGGTCAGGTTCAGGGGTCAGGTACAGGGGTCAGGGGTCAGGTACAGGCTCAGGTTCAGGGGTCAGGTACAGGCTCAGGTTCAGGGGTCAGGTACAGGGTCAGGTACAGGCTCAGGGGTCAGGGGTCAGGTACAGGCTCAGGGGTCAGGTTCAGGGGTCAGGTACAGGCTCAGCGGTCAGGGGTCAGGGGTCAGGTGACCTGTTGAGCTGAAGGGAGTCGTGCTGCAGATAAAACCTGGAGCGTGTCTGTGTTTGACTCAGAGTCTTTTTTAGTTTTAATCTCAGTGGAATCTGCTTTTGATTCAGTTTTTAATAAATCACTGTTTGTTGACGACAGTGTCAGTGTCTTTATGGGACACACCCTGATATTTTTAATCAATACATTAAAAATATCTTTTTATAATTTGGGAAAAAAGTCTCACGCACATTTTTAGTTGAATATTTTATGCCATTTTCAAATTAAAAGCACAGCAGTGATCTGCCCTTTTATCACTGACAGACTCCCATTTTCACCCAAATAACCCCAAAGAGTTTCATATTATTGTGATTTTATTGATTTCGTTTGATTTCTTTGACTCTCTAACTCCAGGAACAGGAGGTCTTTTATTTTCTGTGTGTTTGTCTGTTTCTCACACGCAGCTCTCGTTCAGATGTGAGTGGGTCTGGAGCTAAACGTAGGCGTTCGCTCCAGATTTGTCTCTGTTTCTTTTGCTTTTCTCTGAGTCCGTTCACAGTCAGCTTCTGCACAAGATACATCCATCTGCATCAAAAACAATAAAAAATGGCCTTAGAATTTTAAATTCAGTGTTTTTTGCTTTTGTTTTATTGAGGTCTTTCTGGAAATCTCTGAAGATGCACAGAAAGAATTAGTGTTGGACAGGATCCAAAAGAATAAATATCTTCCTGTTTCTGCTGCTTTCAGACGTAATTCATTAGTTTCAAATGATTCAGATGAATGATGAATTCAGATTGACAGTGATTTTAAAGAAACAGGTTGTTCCAGACTGATGCTGCGTTCAGGAACTCCTCTGACGGTCTGTATTTTCCCCACTCTCTCATTCGCCTTCGTCCCAGAAACTCTGAATATTGACATTTTTCTAAATTGTAAAACTTGTAAAACAGAAAAACCTACACAGACTCCAACCGGGATTTGAACCCAGAACCTTGTGGCAGAGGAAGGTTCACAGAAATGAAAACACAAAGGCCCTGTCCCAAAACCCGCCCTGTGGTCTTCCTCGAAGGGGGTACTGTGTGTCCTTACGTCATACTTGCTTTACGTAATGTCGTTTAAAATTATGATAAATCTACATAGAATCATTTCCCGAAAGAAGAAGCAGAGAAACCGAAGCAGCTTCACCAGATTCTAACAGGTTTATTTGAATGTTGCATTCACTTGTAGCTCGTGCTAACGCTAATGCAGCTTGTATTCGTGATGCTGCACTCGATCGCTACCTTTTCTGTTGAAACGTCACAAAACCAGATGAATTGTGGGTAATGCCGTTCATCAGAGCGTGACAGTATAGAATACTCCACTGCTTTGTCCATGAAGCAGCAGCCTCTAAAGCCCAGTTCTTTCCAGAGTTTCTGAGGAGCACCTGAACGCAGCATAATTTTTACCAGGCAGTTTAGTCCTGGTCCAGTCCTGCTTTAGACCTGGTCTAGTCCTGGTCTAGTCCTGGTCTAGTCCTGGTCTAGTCCTGGTCTAGTCCTGGTCTAACCCTGACTCTGTCTCAGTCCTGGTCTAGTCCTGGTCTAACCCTGACTCTGTCTCAGTCCTGGTCTAGTCCTGGTCTAACCCTGACTCTGTCTCAGTCCTGGTCTAGTCCTGGTCTAGTCCTGGTCTAGTCCTGGTCTAGTCTTGGTCTAACCCTGACTCTGTCTCAGTCCTGACAGTGAGGACCCTCCCTCGTGGCCCTCAGCGACGGCTCCGTGTGTGTCGGCCCCCAGCGCTAATGGTCCCTGCCCTGGTCCTGGTCCTGGTCTCAGCCCTGGTCCTGGTCTCAGTCCTGGTCCTGGTCTCAGTCCTGGTCCCGGTTCTGGGGACGTGCGGAGTCCGTCTCTGTCCAGTGATGAGCAGAGTTCTGAAGCCAGTGTGGCTCCGGAGCAGGGTCCTGGTCCCGGTCCCGGTCCTGGTCCCGGTCCCGGTCCTGTGATCCAGACCGACACGCCTCTGAACCTGACCCTCGCCGTGTTGGACCGTGTGACCCGCCAACGCCATGCCCCCGCCACCGGTAACCACGGCAACACACACATGACCACACCCCCCCCTCAGGTCAGTCTGCTTTGGTCTGGATCAGTCTGGATCGGACTTCTTCCGGTCTGGATTGGTTTAGATCAGTGTTTGTCCAGTCTGGTTCAGTCTGGTTTAGTCTGGATCAGTCTGGTTTAGTCTGGTTCAGTCTGGTTTAGTCTGGATCAGTCTGGTTTAGTCTGGATCAGTCTGGTTTAGTCTGGATAAGTCTGGTTCAGTCTGGTTTAGTCTGGTTCAGTCTGGTTTAGTCTGGATCAGTCTGGTTTAGTCTGGATCAGTCTGGTTCAGTCTGGATCAGTCTGGTTCAGTCTGGTTTAGTCCTGGTTTAGACCTGGTTTAGTCCTGGTTTAGTCCTGGTGTAGTCCTGGTTTAGTCCTGGTTTAGACCTGGTTTAGTCCTGGTTTAGTCCTGGTTTAGTCCTGGTGTAGTCCTGGTGTAGTCCTGGTTTAGACCTGGTTTAGTCCTGGTTTAGTCCATAACACAGCTCTGTGTCTGATCTCAGGACTAAACCAGGACTAAACCAGGACTAAACCAGGTCTAAACCAGGTCTAAACCAGGACTAAACCAGGACTAAACCAGGAACAGACTGTAAGCTGCCAAATTTATCTTCACTGAAAAACAGATGCAGCTGTTAGGTGTCAATTAGTAATATGTCTTTAGGACTTGGTGGATTTGGACAGGTTTTAGTTGGATTTGAACAGGTCTAGACCAGACTCTGAGTGTTATATAACTGTTTCAAGGCAGCTGCTGAAGACTATTATGGGATGGAGTCTGACTGGTTGCCCATAGCAACAGCCGACTGGTACTTCCTGTTCTTCCACTGTCACCAACTGTTCTGTGAAACCTGGTCCTGGTCTTGGTCCTGGTCCTGGTCCTGGTCCAGGTCCTGGTCCTTGTCCAGGTCCTGGTCCTGGTCCAGGTCCTGGTCCTGGTCCTTGTCCAGGTCCTTGTCCAGGTCCTGGTCCAGGTCCAGGTCCTTGTCCAGGTCCTTGTCCAGGTCCTGGTCCAGGTCCAGGTCCAGGTCCTTGTCCAGGTCCAGGTCCAGGTCCAGGTCTCTTTTAATCCTGGCTCTGATCAGTTTTCTCTGTTGTTTTCTCAGAGACGCTGCTGGACGACTTCATGCTGACTCACCCGATCTTCCTGACGGCCGACAGGTTCCAGCAGGTTCTTCTGCAGCAGTATCCTCCCTCGTGCACCAGCGCGGGCGTGCACGTGTCGTGCACCGGCGCGGGCGTGCACGTGTCGTGCACCGGCGCGGGCGTGCACGTGTCATGCACCGGCGCGGGCGTGCACGTGTCTAATACCTGTTTGTCTCCGACAGATTCTTGAGCAGGCTTCAACAGGTCTGAGCTCCAGACTGAGTCAGAGCCACAGCTCCTTTATTCACAATCGCTGCGTTCACTGACCCTCAGACGCCGCGTTCACTGACCCGACGCTGCGTTCACTGACCCTCAGACGCCGCGTTCACTGACCCGACGCCGCGTTCACTGACCCTCAGACGCCGCGTTCACTGACCCGACGCCGCGTTCACTGACCCGACGCCGCGTTCACTGACCCGACGCCGCGTTCACTGACCCGACGCCGCGTTCACTGACCCGACGCCGCGTTCACTGACCCGACGCCGCGTTCACTGACCCTCAGACGCCGCGTTCACTGACCCCCAGACGCCGCGTTCACTGACCCCCAGACGCCGCGTTCACTGACCCCCAGACGCCGCGTTCACTGACCCTCAGACGCCGCGTTCACTGACCCTCAGACGCCGCGTTCACTGACCCTCAGACGCCGCGTTCACTGACCCTCAGACGCCGCGTTCACTGACCCTCAGACGCCGCGTTCACTGACCCTCAGACGCCGCGTTCACTCACTCTCAGACGCCGCGTTGACTGTCCCTCTGACGCTGCGTTCAATGTTATCCTAATGATGCGTTTATCATCCAACTAAAAGTTGTACAGATCCAATTGAAATCTGTTCTTTGAAAGTGCTTCCTTTTTTTGTTATTTTTTGTAAATGTTGAGCCTTCACTCAGTCCCAGGTTTCGCTTGGAGCCCGACAAACGGGAGACGCCCCTGGGCGACGGGCCCCTGGGCGACGGGCCCCTGAGTGGACAGGACGAGGAGGAAGAGGAGGAGGATGAAGAGGTGGTGCAGAGGAAGCAGGCAGTTCTGAGCGTGGCCTTTCGATACCTGGACACGTACCGAGAGCTGCTGCAGGAGGAAGGAGAGCGCAGCAACAGCTTTCCCAAGGTACATGGCATTCTGGGAAAATGAGTCCTATACAAGGGACACTAGGGTACTAGGTCAATGAGTACTAGGCTGTGTCCTAATCCTCTTCTTATTCTCTAACTCCTCACTCCCTAATCCCTAACCCCTAGCCCCTAACCCCTGACCCCTAGCCCCTAACCCCTGACCCCTAACCCCTAGCCCCTAACCCCTGACCCCTAACCCCTAACCCCTAACCCTAACCCCTAACCCCTGCCCCTAACCCCTAACCCTTAATCCCTAGCCCCTAACCCCTAGCCCCTAACCCCTAACCCTTAATCCCTAGCCCCTAATCCCTAGCCCCTAACCCCTAGCCCCTAACCCCTAACCCTTAATCCCTAGCCCCTAACCCCTAGCCCCTAACCCCTAACCCTTAATCCCTAGCCCCTAACCCCTAGCCCCTAGCCCCTAACCCCTAACCCTCAGCCTGTTTCTGTCTCAGAAGCGTCTGGATGAGGCTCAGGTTCAGATAACGTCACTGATTTTATTCAGAAACACTTTATTAATAATAATTTACACTAAATACGTTTCACAGAAGCTCAGTCTCTGACTCGTTTCATTCAAACCTGTTGTGTTCAGTTCAGTTCAAAGCATCATGGTCTATTCTGAGTCATGTGACCATCGCTGCTCACTACTTTTACTGATGCATTGTGGGAAACTTTGAGTCACTACATTTCAGTCTCTAACATTCAGACTCCAACTCAAAATGGAGGACTCACTCCAGAGACCAGCAGGTACAGGGCATTCTGGGAAAACCAGTCTGTTAGGATCAGCTAGGAGGGCTTAGAACCAGAAGATCAGACTTTACAGAAACCAAACGACCACTCCGTGATCCCACTAAATCATAAATAGATCCACAAAGAGACCATGGATCTCTGCAACCAGTTTTCATTTTATTTCAAACATGTACTTTTTTTATTTTGGGAAAGAGTCTGATGTGTGTTTTTTGGTCCATGTCTGCACTTCTGCCGCTCTGACCTCAATAAATCTCATAAAAAAGGCTTTTTTCTTTAGTTTTTTCTTCAATAACTCTCAGCAGATCCAGAGTATTATTGAACTCTGATGAATGTGTCTCCTCCAGGAGCTGTACCTGAGCGCGGTGCAGGAGCTCAGCAGGTTTCCGGAGCTGGTGGAGGACGTCCTGAAGCTGCAGAGGTGGACAGAGATCCTGCACTGCCCGTAAGTCCGGCTTTAGTCCGACTGACACCGGTCTGCTGCTCCTCTGAACCCGCCGTGTTTTTGTTCAGGTCTGAGGAGGAGAAGGAGTGTCGGAAGAAGCAGGTGCGGCCTCTGTTCAGACATTTCCGACGGATCGACGCCTGCCTCCAGCCGCGAGAGGCCTTCAGGGGCTCAGACGAAAGTACGGACACTTCTCTACTGCCGCTTCTATTCAGCACACATTAAACACAGCAGATACAACCACCGATGGCCACTAGAGGGCGCAGTGAGTCCAGGAGAAAAAGGACTGGACTTTTTACTGTAGAGTCCAGAATATGTCTGATCTGCTGCTGATATTTTTCAGTTCAGTGATTTTATTTCTGTCACTGAGAAAGCTCACTGCAATTTATTAAAAACAGATTCATCAATTTAATTTAATCATTTTCACAACACATTCTTCAATATGAGGAAACCTGCTACAGAAACAGAAACCTGTTTGTCCAGGGGCCTCTTCTTTGTTGGACTCTTTAGAATCAAAAACTTAAAAAGGCTGTACCTGCTATTTTTTCTTCTCGTTGTGAAAATGGTTTAAACTCAAATAGTTTATTGTAAAATCAGTCATTTGTAAAAACAGTCTTTCTGATCCATCTACTGTTTATTAAGGGATTGTAACAGATGAGAACCTCTATTCATGAACAGAAAACCTTGGACAATCACATGCTCCAAAAAGGAGCGCTCCCATTGGTCGACACTTGTCACATGACGTTCCAGGAAGTTTAATAGCTGCAGATAAAGTGTATTTTCAGCTGAATATGTCTTTTAACAGAGAAACAGCTGAAAAAAGAAATGGATTTAGGATTAGTATTTTGGAGGAAACATTGGTCTGGTTTTATTTTTTAATAAAAGAGAAGCAGGAGAGGTCCCTAGGCTGGAGGGTCGTCAGAGTCAATCTAAAGTGTGTCTCTGGTCCTTGTCCGTATGTCCCTGGTCCTGATCTGGTCCTGGTCTGGTCCTGGTCTGGTCTTCAGTCTTCTGCCGGGTCTACACTCCGGACCACTCCTACGTGACGATCCGGTCCAGACTCTCGTGTCGAGTCGGGGAGATCCTGGCTCTGGTCCGAGAGAAACTGCAGTACAGCGAAGACCAGCCAGTCCTCCCCGGAAACCTGATCCTGGTGGCAGTGACGTCAGCCGGAGGTTAGTCCGAGTTAGACCAGGTTTAGACTGGTTTTAGTCCCGGTTTACACCTGGTTTAGATCTGATTTTCCTGTGTCTCCAGAAAAAGCGGTCTTTCGTCCGACTGATGAGGCAGTCTTCACGACGCTCGGAGTCAACACTCATCTTTTCGCTTGTGAACCGTCGGAGCTGGACTCTCTGGTGAGATCTGGTCTGGAGGAGCGAGGGGTGAGGACTGGTTCTGGTTCTGGTTCTGTTGGTACTTACTGCCCGTCCTCCACAGCTGCCTCTGCCCGAGGAGATCCACTGGACGCCTGGAGACAGTAAACTCCACGACATGTCGGCCGAGGAAGTGTCCAATCAGCTCGTGGCCTTCGACTGGGAACTGTTCAGCTGCGTCCACGAGGTTTGTCTCAGCACCCGGTCTGTGTGGTTCTGACCCGGTCTGTGTGGTTCTGACCCGGTCTGTGTGGTTCTGACCCGGTCTGTGTGGTTCTGACCCGGTCTAATCCAGGTCTGTGTGGTTCTGACCCGGTCTAATCCCAGTGTGTGTGGTTCTGTCCCGGTCTGTGTGGTTCTGTCCCGGTCTGTGTGGTTCTGACCCGGTCTAATCCCAGTGTGTGTGGTTCTGACCAGGTCTGTGTGGTTCTGACCCGGTCTAATCCCGGTCTGTGTGGTTCTGACCCGGTCTAATCCCAGTGTGTGTGGTTCTGACCCGGTCTGTGTGGTTCTGACCCGGTCTGTGTGGTTCTGACCCGGTCTAATCCGGGTCTGTGTGGTTCTGACCCGGTCTAATCCCAGTGTGTGTGGTTCTGTCCCGGTCTAATCCCAGTGTGTGTGGTTCTGTCCCGGTCTAATCCCAGTCTGTGTGGTTCTGTCCCGGTCTAATCCCAGTGTGTGTGGTTCTGACCCGGTCTGTGTGGTTCTGACCTGGTCTGTGTGGTTCTGACCCGGTCTGTGTGGTTCTGACCCGGTCTAATCCCAGTGTGTGTGGTTCTGACCCGGTCTGTGTGGTTCTGACCTGGTCTGTGTGGTTCTGACCCGGTCTAATCCCAGTCTGTGTGGTTCTGACCCGGTCTAATCCCAGTGTGTGTGGTTCTGACCCGGTCTAATCCGGGTCTGTGTGGTTCTGACCCGGTCTAATCCCAGTGTGTGTGGTTCTGACCCGGTCTAATCCCAGTGTGTGTGGTTCTGACCCGGTCTGTGTGGTTCTGACCCGGTCTAATCCCAGTGTGTGTGGTTCCAGGTGGAGTTCGTGTGTTATGTGTTCCACGGGGAACAGTCTCGGTGGCGCCCCCTGAACCTGGAGCTGGTTCTGCAGCGCTGCAGCGAGGTCCAGAGCTGGGTCTGCACCGAGATCCTCCAGTGTCAGTCTCTGCCCAAACGAGTCCAGCTGCTGCGCAAGTTCATCAAGATCGCCTCGCTGTGAGTACAACCCCACAGAACCAGGTGGAACCAGGTGGAACCAGGTAGAACCAGGTCAGAACTAGGTGGAACCAGGTGGAACCAGGTAGAACCAGGTCAGAACTAGGTGGAACCAGGTGGAACCAGGTAGAACCAGGTAGAACCAGGTCAGAACTAGGTGGAACCAGGTAGAACCAGGTAGAACCAGATGGAACCAGATGGAACCAGGTAGAACCAGATGGAACCAGGTAGAACCAGGTCAGAACTAGGTGGAACCAGGTCAGAACTAGGTGGAACCAGGTGGAACCAGGTAGAACCAGGTAGAACCAGGTCAGAACTAGGTGGAACCAGGTAGAACCAGGTAGAACCAGATGGAACCAGATGGAACCAGGTAGAACCAGATGGAACCAGGTAGAACCAGGTCAGAACTAGGTGGAACCAGGTCAGAACTAGGTGGAACCAGGTAGAACCAGGTCAGAACTAGGTGGAACCAGGTCAGAACTAGGTGGAACCAGGTAGAACCAGGTCAGAACTAGGTGGAACCAGGTCAGAACTAGGTGGAAGCAGATTGGAACCAGGTCAGAACAAGATCAGAACCAGGTAGAACCAGGTAAAACTAGGTCAGAACCAGGTAAAACTAGGTCAGAACCAGGTGAAATCATGCCAGAACCAGGTCAGAACCAGGTAGAACCAGGTGAAATCATGCCAGAACCAGTTCAGAACCAGGTGGAACCAGGTCAGAACCAGATCAGAACCAGGTAAAACTAGGTCAGAACCAGGTGGAATCAGGTCTCAACCAGGTAGAACCCATCCAGAACCTTCCCCTATGTTTTGGCTGCTTGTTTGTTTATCTCGTAACATGAGTGTTACGTTGTGACATCACAGTGTAACAGGAGTGTGTTTCAGGTGTAAGCAGCAGCAGGACCTGCTCTCGTTTCTGGCTGTGGTTCTGGGATTAGATAATCCTGCTCTGAGCCGACTGCGCCTCACCTGGGAGGTACACACCTACTACACGCTAACTACATGTTAACTACACACCTACTGCATGCTAACTACTCAGTAACTACACACCTACTACACGCTAACCACATGCTGCACACCTACGAAACACCTACTACACATTAACTAAACACCAACGCTAACTACACATCTACTACACCCCATCTACACACCATCTACATACCTACTACACGCTAACTACATACCTACTACATGCTAACCACATACCTACTACATGCTAACTACTTACCTATTACACGCTAACTACATACCTACTACATGGTAACTACACACCTACAACATGCTAACTACATACCTACTACACGCTAACTACATACCTACTACACGCTAACTACATGCTAACTACATACCTACTACACAGTAACTACACACCTACAACATGCTAACTACATGCTAACTACACACGAACTACATGCTAACTAAACACTAACTACACACGAACTACACACTAACTACACACTAACTACACATCAACTACATGCTAACTACATGCCAACTACATACTAACTACACATAAACTACATGCTGACTACATACTAACTACACACTAACTACATGCCAACTACATACTAACTACACACTAACTACACATCAACTACATGCTGACTACATACTAACTACACACTAACTACATACTAACTACATGCCAACTACATACTAACTACACACTAACTACACATCAACTACATGCTGACTACATACTAACTACACACTAACTACATACTAACTACATGCCAACTACATACTACCTACACACTAACTACACATCAACTACATGCTGACTACATACTAACTACACACTAACTACACACTAACTATATACTAACTACATACTAACTACACACTAATTACACGCTAACTAAAAACCAACTACACGTTCAGAGCAGTTGAGTCTGACACATGTTTAAACCAGACTCAGATGAATCTAACTCCTGTGGTTCTTCTGTTTCAGGGTTTACCGGGAAAGTTCAGGAAACAGTTCCAGCAGTTTGAGAGCGTCGCGGTGAGTCCAGTTTTAGTCCAGTTTTAGTCCAGTTTTAGTCCAGTTTTAGTCCAGGTTCAGTCCAGTTTTAGTCCAGTTTTAGTCCAGGTTCAGTCCAGGTTCAGTCCAGTTGTAGTCCATGTTCAGTCCAGTTGTAGTCCAGGTTCAGTCCAGTTGTAGTCCAGGTTCAGTCCAGGTTCAGTCCAGTTTTAGTCCAGTTTTAGTCCAGGTTCAGTCCAGGTTCAGTCCAGTTGTAGTCCATGTTCAGTCCATGTTCAGTCCAGTTGTAGTCCAGGTTCAGTCCAGTTTTAGTCCAGTTTTAGTCCAGGTTCAGTCCAGGTTCAGTCCAGTTTTAGTCCAGGTTCAGTCCAGTTTTAGTCCAGTTTTAGTCCAGGTTCAGTCCAGGTTCAGTCCAGTTTTAGTCCAGGTTCAGTCCAGGTTCAGTCCAGTTTTAGTCCAGGTTCAGTCCAGTTTTAGTCCAGGTTCAGTCCAGGTTCAGTCTAGTTTTAGTCCAGTTGTAGTCCAGGTTCAGTCCAGGTTCAGTCCAGTTTTAGTCCAGGTTCAGTCCAGGTTCAGTCCAGTTTTAGTCCAGGTTCAGTCCAGGTTCAGTCCAGGTTCAGTCCAGTTGTAGTCCAGGTTCAGTCCAGGTTCAGTCCAGTTTTAGTCCAGTTTTAGTCCAGGTTCAGTCCAGGTTCAGTCCAGGTTCAGTCCAGTTGTAGTCCATGTTCAGTCCATGTTCAGTCCATGTTCAGTCCAGTTGTAGTCCAGGTTCAGTCCAGTTTTAGTCCAGGTTCAGTCCAGGTTCAGTCCAGTTGTAGTCCAGTTTTAGTCCAGGTTCAGTCCAGTTGTAGTCCTGGGCCTCGGTTCTGATCCAAATGACTCTGTTCTGTCTCAGGACCCGTCGAGGAACCACAAGTCCTACCGAGACCTGATCACGGGCCTCAAACCTCCACTGATCCCCTTCACTCCCCTCCTGCTCAAAGGTGAGTGAGGGGCTCCACGGGGGGAGTCACGGGGGGCTCATCGAGGGGATCCATGGGGGGATCATCGAGGGGATCCACGGGCGGCTCATCGAGGGGATCCACGGGGGGATCATCGAGGGGATCCACGGGGGGATCATTGGGGGGCTCATCGGGGGGATCATCGAGGGGATCCACGGGGGGCTCATTGGGGAGATCATCGAGGGGATCCACGGGGGGCTCATCGAGGGGATCCACGGGGGGCTTATCGGGGGGGCTCATCGAAGGGATCCACGGGGGGCTCATCGAGGGGCTCCACGGGGGGCTCATCGAGGGGCTCCACGGGGGGATCATCGAGGGGATCCACGGGGGGCTCATCGGGGGGATCCACGGGGGGCTCATCAGGTTTTTTCAAACTGTCAATAAAGTTTCTACAAGAACTTCTTTATATAGATTATAGATAGATTGATGTGTTCTCAGATCTGACCTTCCTTCATGAAAGCTGCAAGACATTTCACGGAGAACTGGTCAACTTCGAGAAGATGGTGAGTGCATCTTCAGTTCTGCCTTATTTATTTATCAGAGAATGTGCTGAATTTAAAGCCATTTTGTTCTCTTGCAGCACAAAGTGGCGGAGATGGTACGGATCATCAGACGATACCGGAGCTCTCAGCTGCGTAAGACACACTCCGTATACTCAACCGTATTTACCGTAGCGTAGCTCATTTAGAAACGCTGCTCTTTGGTGAGTGATGTGGTGTAACTCCTGCTGGTGTCGTTTGTTCGCAGCCGTTGACACCGAGACCTCTCCGTCCCATCTCCAAACCAAGGCCTACGTCCGACAGCTGCAGGTCATCGACAACCAGAACCTGCTCTTCGACATGTCCTGCAAACTGGAGCCCAAAGACACTTAGGAAACATCTTTAGGACGAAAAACTGAAGCAAAAAACCCAAACGCAAACCCAACGGAGACGGACTCGACAGAAGACAATAACCCTCTGAAAGAACGAAGAAAAAGAAATCTAAACACAATCATGAAGAAACCTAGAATAAAAACAACTAATCCTGAGAGCTGCTCCCTGAACGAGCCACTGGAGGCGCTGTAAGAGAAACGGGGACAAAAAACAAAAAATCTAATCAAAAAGTTAATTACAGAATCAAAGAAGAAGAATTACAGAAGGCAGCTGAATCAGAAAATTTAAATATTTTGTCCATAAATCAGAATTTGACGTTGTCACAGACAGTGGCGGTCGGTGTTAACACTGGCTTTGGGTTTACAGTTAATTAAGAGTTAATTAATGCTCGAATATGGATCAGTAGTTGACACTTCAGTGAGACATTTGGGACCAAGTTACACCAGCTCTCTGCTCAAGACTTTACAGAAGCTCCTATCAATAATGCTAATGATAAAGGCAGCTAATAACGCTAATTGAGTCTTATGCTAATCTACTGCTGTCTCTGTTTTTCCCTCTTTAGTCTCAAAAGTACCGCCCACTCTTCCTCTGGACGTCTCTGTTTAAATTTAGTGCTAATGCTCTAATACAAATGGGGCGGGGCTAGAAACCTGTCTATCACTGAATCAGGAAGATGATTGGTGCTGAGGTCACGTGATGCTCAGCCTAAAAATAACAAAGCCCTTTTTCCTTTTATGTGAAGATTTAGAGAGATTGTTGGCATCAAAATGAAAAACACTCTCTTCAATATATTATAATATAATAATAAATGGGAAGATAAAATATACATTTAAATATTTCTGTTTTAACATAAATTACTATAAAAGCCTAAAGGACAGGAGGGTTTAGCCCCTGAATTCTTACCTGCTTCAGACAAACTTCACGACTCCAACAACAAATACCCCAAAAGTGAGTAATAACAGATCGAATCTAAACAAGTCCAGACTAATGTAGGAGGCTATGGTCTGGACTGGACTTAAAACCCACCAGACCAGACCTGGAACTTTTTAGAGTGATCTAAACCGGTCTAAACTCTGTCTGTCCTTCGAAGACGAGATCTTCTGGATTTGATCAATACTTCTGGACAATTATTCCTCTCAGAATCCAACGGCAGCTTCAGAAACAACTGGAATCAGCTCGATGGACTCTGCGCCGAACGCTGAAGACGTTTTCATTCTGGAGTCACTCTCGCAGATCGAAAACTCAACATCGTCTGGAGATTATTTTTAAAACTCTTTACATGACTGAACACTACAGGATTATTTTTGGACGCCGCTGAATAAAACTGTCTCAGTTTATTTCAGGTTGATCTCATCTAAAAAGGGCCCAACTGCTGTTTTTACCACAGAGAACTTAAAGTCATTAAAGTTTGGATGGTTTTAATTGATTTCAAATCTTTCAGATATTTCAGTTTAAAACTGTGAAAAGTGAAAGAATTAAAGCCACCCCTGGACGTTTGTACAAAATGGATGAGAAATAAGCTTTTATTTTGATGAATTGTGAAGTCGAATTTCACAATAAACACGGGTACGATGGTCCTCTGAGGAGGCAGAGCTGATTGGACTGGACGGCCAATCAGAACGCAGATGTAAAAATAAAACGAACAAGGACGAGCCAATGAGGAGCTCTTTTACAGATGGATCGAAAAAAGTTTATTATCTCCTCCGTCATTGGTTGGATTGACAGGTGGAAACGGAGGGAGCTTGAAAAATGGGCGGGACGCAATAACTACAGACAGGAAGTGACGCCATTTTGTTTTGTTGTTGATGAAGAAGCACTTTTGGAGAACCTCAGGGCTCAGAGACAATGTGTTTCACACGAATCGAGTTTCACTGCTGCTTCACACGAGTCCCGCTGACGTCAGGAGGGTCTAGGGTTCGGGTCGGGGTCCTCCCGAGTCCCGCTGACGTCAGGAGGGTCTAGGGTTCGGGGGCTTCACACGAGTCCCGCTGACGTCAGGAGGGTCTAGGGTTCGGGTCGGGGTCCTCCCGAGTCCCGCTGACGTCAGGAGGGTCTAGGGTTCGGGTCGGGGTCCTCCCGAGTCCCGCTGACGTCAGGAGGGTCTAGGGTTCGGGTCGGGGTCCTCCCGAGTCCCGCTGACGTCAGGAGGGTCTAGGGTTCGGGACGGGGTCCGTCCGGGTTCTACTTACGCTGAAGAAGCACTGAGTCACAAAAACAAACATTAAAGTGACAGTATTTAAATTTAAGCCATATCCACAAATAATATATTCTAAAAGGGAAAAACAAATGGAAAATAAAGGAAAGAAGAAGAAAAAAAGCAAGGCTCTAAAAGTCTGGACTAAAATCAGTTCTGAATTTAACAGGAAGCCAATGAAGATAAAAGAATCAAATCTGTTGGTTCTAGTGACACTGTGACCAACAGAAAGTCGGCCATCTTGGCTTGACACATGTGACACATTGAAATTTTGCAGGTTTTGTGTTGCTGCAGAGTCAGACTCAAAGAACACATATTTCCTCTCTAGTCCTTCACAATAAAAGCACTGAATGTAATGATCTTTTGTAAACTCAGGAGCATCAAACCAACACTGAGCTCATTAAAGCTGTTTGATCACATTAACACGACGCATATTCATCTTCTAAATGTTTATCCGATAATAATGTGATTACATTTACTTTTATTTCACACTGACATAAATCTGTGTGAAACTGTAAACAGCTGAGTCCGACTTTCACTAAACTCTTCAACGTCACATTTAAAACCCTACCTCCTTCTTTGGGGATTGAATATGAGGCGTTGAAGGGCTCCTTCAGCGTCTGTAAAAACCAGATGGACCTGACGTTAAAGTGATGAGTAACAGCCTGAGGTGGGACTCTTATTGTGAAAGGGCAGTAAGTCGTTTCCTGTGAGCTACTATAAACTATAAGAGGTTTTGTTTACTACTTTTCTCTCAGTGGTTTTGTTCAAATTATTATTGATTATTGACAGATCGATTGGTGCAGTGTTTGTACAGATATTATTAATATTATTATTATTATAGACGGGTTATTATTAAGAAATGTTTTTAATGAGTTTCACCAGATTTCATCTCAACACTAACGCTACCCTCACATAAAATCCAGCTAAAACATGTTCAAATCCATCTAAAACCTGCTCAAATCCAACTAAAACCAGTTTTTATGTGAATGCAGCATTAGTTTTTTCATTTCCATCTGTTCTTCTTGTGTTGGGGCTAAAGCCTGTCGTAGATTCACAGTAAGTTTCATTAATATTGAGCCAAACCCTTCTTCGCTTCATGGTTTTGTTTAAATATTGTGTAAAGTTCTGTAAAGGCTCGGTTTGGTTCGGTTCTGGTGACACCGGCTCTTTATTTCTTCATTTGTATCATGTGCTCCTGAACTCACACAGGCTTTTATTTTGTAGGAGGAAGTACTTTCACAGTGAGTCTCTGAAACCGCTCCAGAGTCTGACTCTCGATTGTAAAGGTCTACTGGTATTAAATTGGTTGTTTTCTCAAAAGTGGGTCACAGCTTAATGCTCAGGAAAAGCCAGGTGTGCTGCTTCCATTTTCTGTAAAAACAGTTTAAAAAGAAAAAAGGCATTGGATCAGTTTCAGTCTCTGGATCTGAAAAAATAAATATTAATGTTCACAAACACTTTAAATAAGATCTGAGACTAAACCAGGTCTAACCTAGGTCTTAACCAGGACTAAACCAGGTCTAAGCCAGGTCTAAACCAGGTCTAAACCAGGTCTTAACCAGGTCTTAACCAGGTTTAAACCAGGTTTAAACCAGGTCTTAACCAGGTCTAAGCCAGGTCTTAACCAGGTCTAAACCAGGTCTTAACCAGGTCTTAACCAGGTTTAAACCAGGTTTAAACCAGGTCTTAACCAGGTCTAAGCCAGGTCTTAACCAGGTCTAAACCTGGACTAAACCCGGTCTAAACCAGGTCTAAACTCGGTCTAAACTCGGTCTAAACTAGGTCTAAACCAGGTCTAAACCAGGACTAAACCAGGACTAAACCAGGACTAAACCTGGTCTAAACCAGGACTAAACCTGGTCTAAACCAGGACTAAACCCGGTCTAAACCAGGTCTTAACCAGGTCTTAACCTGGACTAAACCCGGTCTAAACCCGGTCTAAACCCGGTCTAAACCCGGTCTAAACCAGGTCTAAACTCGGTCTAAACCAGGTCTAAACTCGGTCTAAACCAGGTCTAAACCAGGTCTAAGCCAGGTCTTAACCAGGTCTAAACCTGGACTAAACCAGGTCTAAACCCGGTCTAAACCAGGTCAAAACTCGGTCTAAACCAGGTCTAAACCAGGACTAAACCAGGACTAAACCTGGTCTAAACCAGGTCTAAACCAGGTCTAAACCAGGTCTAAACCAGGTCTAAACCAGGTCTAAACCAGGTCTTAACCAGGTCTAAACCAGGTCTAAACCAGGTCTAAACCAGGTCTAAACCAGGTCTAAACCAGGTCTAAACCAGGTCTAAACCAGGACTAAACCAGGACTAAACCAGGACTAAACCAGGACTAAACCAGGACTAAACCCGGTCTAAACCAGGACTAAACCCGGTCTAAACCAGGACTAAACCAGGACTAAACCAGGTCTAAACCAGGTCTAAACCCGGTCTAAACCCGGTGTATTTAAATGACCAGATGAGTCCCTGTGTTGTGTTCAAAGCCCATTTAAAGCTCTGTAAATATCTGCTGTAAATAAAACTCTATTTTGTGAATGAGAGCGCATTAATTGTTCTGTTTATCAATATTTCAGTTTTTTAAATTCAGTGGGATTTTTGGAAAAGTTGTGATTTTAAACTGAAGCTTGTTTCGTTTGGTTCTGTTTGGTTTTGTTAATATTTTGGTTTTGTTAATATTTTGGTTTTGTTAATATTTTGGTTTTGTACAGAAGTTGCTGTTGTTTTCTATAAATGAGTTCTGATTTCTGATTGGAGGACAGAGCTGGAGGAGGTGGGGCTTAAAGAGAACAGGAAGTACATAAACAAAAGTGATGAATTTTAATAAAAGTTGTCATTAATTCTCTTCTTTCTTTCCTTTATTTCTCACTTTTTAAGTTTTTTGGTTTGTTGCCTTTTTACTTCTTTCCGTTGTTGTTTCCTTTCCTCCTCTAGTTGTCTCCTTCTGATGTCACAACGACACTTAAATAAAAACCTCTGGACAACTGCCACTGTCTGGTCTTTATTTGGACTAAACCAGGTCTAAACAGGTCTAAACCAGGTCTAAACCAGGTCTAAACCAGGACTAAACCAGGTCTAAACCAGGTCTAAACCAGGACTAAACCAGGACTAAACCAGGTCTAAACCAGGACTAAACCAAGACTAATCCAGGTCTAAACCAGGACTAAACCAGGTCTAAACCAGGTCTAAACCAGGAGTAAACCAGGACTAATCCAGGTCTAAACCAGGACTAAACCAGGTCTAAACCAGGTCTAAACCAGGAGTAAACCAGGACTAAACCAGGACTAATCCAGGTCTAAACCAGGACTAAACCAGGTCTAAACCAGGACTAAACCAGGTCTAAACCAGATCTAAACCAGGTCTAAACCAGGAGTAAACCAGGAGTAAACCAGGACTAAACCAGGACTAAACCAGGACTAAACCAGGTCTAAACCAGGTCTAAACCAGGACTAAAGCAGGTCTAAACCAGGACTAAACCAGGTCTAAACCAGGACTAAAGCAGGACTAAACCAGGTCTTTAAAAAATCTGACCTTTTTTCTAAAAATACATTTTTTATCTTAGAATTCTCAGATATTTTACTTTTTTCACCTTTTTTTTCATTATTTTGCCTTTTACCCAAATGTCTTTTTTCCGAAGGAATTACAATAACCTCTGACATTTGACCCTAACACATTTTAATTAAAAACAGTGAATATTCTGGCTTTTTCCTCACAATTTCCACTTCAAGCTCATCCTCATGAAATAGATTTTTTCTTTTGTTTTTGGAGAACCTCAGGGCTCAAAGTAAGGATGCGTTTGTTTTTCTACTTTTTCTATTTTTTTTCTCAGAATTCCAACCTTTTCTTTGGATTTTTTTTCTAAAACCTTTGACTTTTTTCCAGAATTCAGACCTTTTTGCAAAAACATCTTTCTCAAAATTCGAGCTGTTTTCCTCAGAATTCCCTCTTTAAGCTTTATTTCTTTTACACTGGCTCTAATTCTCTTTTGTAAAATTGAAATAGTTTTGAAATCAAATCCCAGAATGTGTGGATGAGGATTTATTTCTGCTGGAGTGAGAAAGAGGAGCCGGTCTGAAGAGTCAGCTCAGACTCTTTTTCCAGATGAAGGCTGTGCTCCAGATTTGATCCGATATCGAGCCTAAATATAACCCTGACCCTACAGGGGCTGGAAACAGGGCCCGGATCGGCTCAAATTAAACTCACCTCAGCCTCTTCTTCGACTGTAACGAGCCTTTCTCTCAGACTAAATATAAACCTGTTACTGCGCCGAGCCAAGACAACGCTCCACACCTGCCCTAGTGCTCATGAGCCCCAGCTCCACCCACCGCTGAGAGAATGGGGTTAGAACCTACGTCAGCGAAGGCCCTGAAAGAACAACCCCAGTAAAGCTCCTCAGACTGAGCTTTACTGAGACTTCAGCTCCTGATCACAGTTAATGTTGCCGATGAATCATTTTCATCAGAGTTTTCGTTCAGACAGAAGTTATCACTGAAAACATGACTCTTTCTGTTTTAGTGAATCTGTTGTTGATAAAACTAATAAGGATTAGACTACATGCACCTTCTTTAGGTCAAGCTCTGACTTCAGGAAATGACGAGGAGTTAGGAACTTTATCAGTTTGGACTGAATGTGAGTTGTTAGTCACCCTGGTTCTTGTTTACTGATGTCCCACAATCCAGTGCAGCACCTCCTGAGTTTTTGTGCAGCCGTTCGATCTCCGTGTGATGAGTTTAAACATTATTCCATAAACATGATGAACTAGTTTTTAATGAGCATTTCAAAATAAAACACTCTGCTCACATTAGTTTACTTTCTTCAGACACAAAACATTCATTCATCTTCTGCCTCTTGGTCTCGTTGGGGGTCTCGGGGCCGGAGACTATCCCAGCAGCTCTTAGTCGCAGGGTTAACACTTAGAGACAGACACTGACAGACATTCACTCTCACATTCATCCACTAGGGGCAGTGTAGAGTCACCTGAACCTGCAGGTGTTTGGAGAGAGCCCAGAGTAACACGGTCCAGGTCGGGGTCCTGGTCTGGTCTTGGACCTGGTCCTGGTCTGGTCCTGGTCTAGTCCTGGTCTGGTCCCGGTCCTGGTCTAGTCCTGGTCTGGTCTTGGCTGGATGTATTTGGAGTCAGGTCTGATGGAGATGATCTCAACTAGAAAATGTCTGAGTGTTGCTGGGGTCAACTGTTTCTCAGTTTTAATTAAAGACTGCATTAGTCCGGATCTGTGACCCGGCTCCTGGGGTTCTGGCAGGTTTTGGGCAGGTCTCAGTGAGGTTCTGGCAGGTTTTGGGCAGGTCTCAGTGAGGTTCTGGCAGGTTTTGGGCAGGTCTCAGTGAGGTTCTGGCAGGTTTTGCAGTGAGACACCTGACTCTGGTTCATATTGACAGCAGCAGGTTCAGGGACCCAGACCAGGTCTAGTCCGGACTAACTGCAGGATTCAGAAGGATTCATTCTCATTTCACCCGTCACTATCGGCAGACATTACTTCCTTATTGACATCGGAGTCGACCAATGGGAGCGCTCCTTGTGATGCGTTCACTGTCTCTGGTCTGTTTCAGCCTGACTCAGCTCAAAATGATCCAACAAAGAACGTCACAATGAGAACAAATCTTGACCGTGACTCAGTGATGTTCTGAATTTAGACTGCGTTTCTTTGAGGTCTGTTTAAAGACGGGTCATGTCTCAGAGACCCCCCTGTGACCCCCGGGTTCCACCCTGAACCGGACCAAACGGGTCTGATATTCCTCAGATGTTTGGCACTGAGTCTGTCTCTGTGAACGTGACACTTGAGCCCCTCGCTCCACTGTACAGCCCCCTCCTCCTCCTGCCCCCCTCCTGACCCCGTCCCGCCCCCGTCCCGCCCCCGTCCCGCCGCAGACCCAGGCCCGGACCCTCCCTGGTCTCAGTCAGCTCTATAAATACAGCTCTGGGCCTCAGCTCGTCCTCGGTGATCGCATCGCTGCCGCCGTCGCACGTTGTTCTCGAGCCTCAACCTCAAAGGTACTGCCTCTGCACTTTTCACTTTACACTTTTACATTTAGAGATTATCAGATTATTTATGATTTATCAAAAGGATCAGCTTTTACATGAAGCTCAAAGGAAGAATCAGACTTGAACCCTGAGAGGAAATCCAAAATGAGAGATAAAAAAATAGCACAAATAAATTAATATTATAATAATGTTCCACAGTATCTAAAAACACCGCACTAAAAATAATCAAGCATTTAAAAAATGTAAAGAAGAACTATCCATCTCAAAGAATATTTACATGTATTTTAAACCAAACAGAAATAAACTCACTCTGTGACTGTTGTAAGAAAAAAGCTCTGTCTTTGCTGCTTCATATTTTTCATAAATTCATTTTAAAACTACTTTGTGAAAGATAAGTCTGTTCTAAAATGAGTAGATTGTGGAAGTGTTTTTCATTCATTTGGTCGACTTCTCCCTGAAACAGGCATGTGCTCCGTGGACAGCTGACACGCGTGTTCTCTGCTCCGATTGGTCCGTGAACAGCTGACACGCGTGTTCTCTGCTCCGATTGGTCCGTGAACAGCTGACACACGTGTTCTCTGCTCCGATTGGTCCGTGAACAGCTGACACGCGTGTTCTCTGCTCCGATTGGTCCGTGAACAGCTGACACGCGTGTTCTCTGCTCCGATTGGTCCGTGAACAGCTGACACACGTGTTCTCTGCTCCGATTGGTCCGTGAACAGCTGACCGCGTGTTCTCTGTCCGGTGGTCGAACCTCTTCACAGGTGTTCTCTGCTCTTCCAAGTGCGTGTTCTCTGCTCCGATTGGTCCGTGAACAGCTGACACACGTGTTCTCTGCTCCGATTGGTCCGTGAACAGCTGACACGCGTGTTCTCTGCTCCGATTGGTCCGTGAACAGCTGACACGCGTGTTCTCGATTGCGGTTCAAATCTAACTTTTCAGAAGAAGTCCCTCTTATATTAAGCCAGCTCACATCTGTCTCTCTTCACATAAACCCAACAGAAATGAACAGATTTTATTTGTGTTTCACTGGATTAGTTTAGAGTTCACAAACTCACCTCATCTTGAACTGGTCCAAAGTGTGTGTTATCTGTGTTTTTGGTGCAGCCCTGTGTCAGAAATGGAGCGCACCTTCATCGCCGTGAAGCCCGATGGCGTCCAGAGAGGCCTGTGTGGAGAGATCATGAAGCGCTTCGAGCAGAGGGGCTTCAGGCTGTGTGCCGCTAAGTTCATGCAGGTAAAGGACCACCTCGAGTCAGACCCGAGTCCGGGTCAGGACCGGTTTTGACCTGTGTTCTCTCGTGTTCTCTGGGTTCTGTGGTAGGCCTCTGAGGACTTCATGAAGAACCACTACATGGACCTGAAGGACATGCCTTTCTACGGCGGTCTCTGCAAATACATGTCGTCTGGACCCGTCCTGGCCATGGTACGTCCACTTTCAGTTATTATCTGATTCTGTTTAGTGACATCATTCACGTTCTCACACCCTGAGACTAATAAAAGGAGTCAAACTGACCAAAACATTTCATTTATCATTTAATAAGTAGGTTCCAGTAGAGTTTACAGTGAATAGGATGTGTTTCTGTTGTGATCCGAGCAGCTGCTGTTTCAGTATTTCTTCAGCTGTCGGCGCTCGGCTCATTCTCAAGGCCTTGGATATTTTTATGGAGCGCAGCTGTTTATTCTCAAGGCCCTGGTGTATTTTTATCGAGTCATGTGACCTCAGTCTGAGTGCGCTCCACACACACTGAAACACACTCGACAGTAACAGCCGACGTTCTTAAAGCGACAGTAAATTTAGGTCTTTATTCTTCTCTTAAGTTTATCTAGTCTTGGTTTTACTCATGTTTTAGTTTGAACTGTTTACAAAACCACACAGTGTTTAACTCTAAATCAGGAATATCCTCCTCTCTGAGCTCTGATTGGCTGAGGCCTCCCTCTCTGAGCTCTGATTGGCTGAGGCCTCCCTCTCTGAGCTCTGATTGGCTGATGTCTCTCTCCGTCTCAGGTGTGGGAGGGTCAGAACATCGTGAAGCTGGTGAGGATGATGCTGGGAGAGACCAACCCTGCAGACTCCAAACCCGGCAGCATCCGTGGAGACCTCTGCATCAACATCGGCAGGTCAGTCCTGGTTTAGTCCTGGTTTAGACCTGGTTTAGACCTGGTTCAGTCCGGGTTCAGTCCTGGTTTAGACCTGGTTTAGTCCTGGTTTAGACCTGGTTTAGATCTGGTTCAGTCCTGGTTTAGTCCTGGTATAATCCATAAAAAGACTAGTTATATTCAAAGTAATGAAGCCAAAATACACTAATTTAACTGTTTATGAAGATTTCATTTAAACTAAATGTCTGAGTGTGTTCTGTGTTTTCTCTCGTGGTGTGTTCTCGTGGTGTGTTCTCGTGGTGTGTTCTCGTGGTGTGTTCTCGTGGTGTGTCCTCGTGGTGTGTTCTCGTGGTGTGTTCTCGTGGTGCGTTCAGGAACATCATCCACGGCAGCGACACCCTGGAGAACGCCAAGCGTGAGGTGGCGCTGTGGTTCAAGCCCGAGGAGTTCGTCAACTACACTCCCTGCTTCCAGCCCTTCCTCTACGAGTAACCGGCCAATCAGGAGCCAGGACCGCCCTCAGGCCCCGCCCCCCAGCTGTCAATCATCACACTTGGGTTTTTCACAAACATGAAGCAATAAAGACTCATGTTTGAACAAAAACTGCCTTTGTCTTTAATCAGAGCTTTAGACCTGATTTAGACCTGGTCTAGTCCTGGTTTAGACCTGGTTCAGTCTGGGTCTAGTCCTGGTTTAGACCTGATTTAGTCCTGGTTTAGTCCTGGTTTAGACCTGTTTTAAACCTGTTTTAGACCTGGTTTAGTCCTGGTTTAGTCCTGGTCTAGTCCTGGTTTAGTCCTGGTTTAGTCCTGGTCTAGTCCTGGTTTAGACCTGGTTTAGACCTGGTTTAGTCCTGGTTTAGTCCTGGTTTAGTCCTGGTCTAGTCCTGGTTTAGTCCTGGTTTAGACCTGGTTTAGTCCTGGTTTAGACCTGGTTTAGTCCTGGTTTAGTCCTGGTCTAGTCCTGGTTTAGTCCTGGTTTAGTCCTGGTCTAGTCCTGGTTTAGACCTGGTTTAGACCTGGTTTAGTCCTGGTTTAGACCTGGTTTAGTCCTGGTTTAGACCCCCCCAACAAATGTGTTGATGACCACTGCTGACCGACCCCACTATGTGTCCACTTACCCCCTTCTTAAAGTGGGACCTGTGTATCTCAGCTCTGGGAGGGTCTAGGACCCCCAGACTGGGCTCCTGTCTAAGTCCCAGGACCCTCTCACATGACGCAGAATCTGGAGAAAATACACAAAACTTTTTTTTTCAACCAAAAAAAACCATAAGGGGTTCCCCTTGTGGTTTTTTTGGTTGAAAAAAAAAGTTTCTCAGATCTTTTTGAAAATTTGCGTCTTGTGAGAGGGTCCTGGGACTTAGACAGGAGCCCAGTCTGGGGGTCCTAGACCCTCCCAGAGCTGAGATACACAGGTCCCACTTTACATTTACTCCATTGTAAGAAATGGTGGGTTAAACCTGGACTAGTCCAGGTCTAGTCCAGGTCTAGTCCAGGTCTAGTCCAGGTCTAGTCCAGGTCTAAACCAGGTCTAGTCCAGGTCTAGTCCAGGTCTAGTCCAGGTCTAAACCAGGTCTAAACCAGGTCTAGTCCAGGTCTTGGATCACGTGGATCCAGTGGTTTTTGATTTGAGTGAAACGTGTGAAAACGAGGCTCGCGTCTGGTTTTTGCTGAGTCTGTTTCGGAGGAGTCCTGATTAAATCCAGGTGAGGCCCTGGGGTCTAACAGATCCTGGTTCAGGCAGGTCCAGACCCGGTCTAGACCTCGGGGGATGAAAAGCCTGTGACGGTTCTGAACTTTAAACCTGCCTCTGATTTTCATCTTGAGCAGCGTCGAGAGAAGACGCAGAGCTTCTCTGAAGGAACACGGTAAGATTCAATTTCATCATTTGACTCTTGGGTTATTTTTATTTTTGTTATTTTATTTTTATTTTGCATAAATAATGATCTTTTTAATTAACTGATTAAGAAAATATCTACATTTATTGTACATTAAACTGGATTAAATCCGTCAGTTTTTCACAGATGTGGACATGACACAATGAATTAATGTTATAAAAATAAAAATGCACAAAATAATAAAATCAGGGCCGAGGCAGAATGTGTTTCTTGAATCGTTCTGGAACAGATCTGAGCTCTGTCACACATTCAGTAAAAAAACAAAAGTGATTTTCAGAAAATAAGAATTTTCCAAGTAAAAAGTATTTGGATTTGAACAGGTTTTAGTTGGATTTGAATCAGATTTATATTATTTGTTCATGAAATGTTATAGATTAAGCCAGTTTTTGGCACAAACACAAAACCTGTTTAAATCTAAATAAAACCTGTTTAAATCCAAATAAAACCTGTTTAAATCCAAATAAAACCTGTTTAAATCCAAATAAAACCTGTTTAAATCTAAATAAAACCTGTTTAAATCCAGATAAAACCTGTTTAAATCCAAATAAAACCTGTTTAAATTCAAATAAAACCTGTTTAAATCTAAATAAAACCTGTTTAAATCCAAATAAAACCTGTTTAAATCCAGATAAAACCTGTTTAAATCTAAATAAAACCTGTTTAAATCCAGATAAAACCTGTTTAAATCCAAATAAAACCTGTTTAAATTCAAATAAAACCTGTTTAAATCTAAATAAAACCTGTTTAAATTCAAATAAAACCTGTTTAAATCTAAATAAAACCTGTTTAAATCTAAATAAAACCTGTTTAAATCCAGATAAAACCTGTTTAAATCTAAATAAAACCTGTTTAAATTCAAATAAAACCTGTTTAAATCTAAATAAAACCTGTTTAAATCCAGATAAAACCTGTTTAAATCTAAATAAAACCTGTTTCTATAAAAGGAGGAAATTAATGTTAAAGATACATTTTGTAAAACTCATATAAACATGAAACCTTGGATTCAAAATTGAATAAAAGTTTCAGAGTTTCACAGTCTACGGCCCCTCACTGTGACCCCTGTGTGACCCCTGTGTGACCCCTGGTTTAGACCCGGTTTTGTCCTGGTTCAGGCCTGGTTTAGACCTGGTTTAACCCTGCTTTGGTCTCTCTCAGGGTCATGTGGACGGTTGCTAACGGCGACCGAGGGTCCTGTCCTTGAGCAGTGAGTCCGATGGCCCTGAACCGGCCCCAGGACCAGGTCTTGGTCATGACTCAGCACAGATCGAGTCTTCAGCAGCTCAACTCCAGACTGGCCTCCTTCATCAGACAGGTCACCCTCTCAGACCGGGTCTAGACCGGGTCTAGACCGGGACTAGACCAGACTCAGGGACTTGGCTTAACTCTAAAAACCCAAATAAAAAGAAATATTGGAATAAATATATCTGTATTTTAAAGGATTTATTGTTTGTTTAATGAAGGTGAGATCAGGAGCATGAAGTCCAACAAAAACCTGTTCAAATCCATGTAAAACCTGTCCAAGTCCACGTAAACCCTTAGATCTTCAGTGAGTTGCTAGTTTCTCTGAGACTGACGGAGCCTGTTCTGTTTCCTTCAGTTCTTCCTTCGATCCTTCGCTCTGTCCTTCCTCTTCTCTCTGCTCCTCTCCTTCCTCTTCTCTCTGCTCCTCTCCTTCCTCCCTCTGTCCTTCCTCTCCTTCCTCCCTCTGTCCTTCCTCTCCTTCCTCCCTCTGTCCTTCCTCTCCTTCCTCCCTCTGTCCTTCCTCTCCTTCCTCCCTCTGTCCTTCCTCTCCTTCCTCTTCTTGTCTTCCTCTCTTCTCAAACGGCAGGTGGGGCGTCTGGAGGCGGCCAATCAGGCGCTGGAACGGCAGATAGAGGCGGAGCTAAAGAAGAAGACTCCTGTGGAAATGAAACACCTGGACGTCCACCTGAGGACGGCCTCCAGACTGCAGCAGCAGGTCCGCGTTAGTCCTGCTTTAGTCCTGCTTTAGACCCTGACCCGGTCTTGGTCCCGGTCTGACCCGGTTCTCTCTGCAGACGGGGCGCTGTGTTTGGGAGCAGGCTGTTCTGAAGTTACAGATTCTTGGAGCAGAACTCTCGGTATTCGACCTTAGATCCAGGTTTGTTTTGGACTAATCCCCTCCCTAGCCCCTAAACCCTAAACCCTAACCCCTCAGTCTCTAACCTCTAACCCCTAGCCCCTAAGCCCTATCCCCTAGCCCCTATCCCCTATCCCCTAGCCTCTAGCCTCTAGCTCCTAGCCCTAGTCCCTAAACCCTAAACCCTAAACCCTCAGTCCCTAACCTCTAACCCCTAGCCCCTAACCCTTAGCCCCTAGCCCTTAACCTCTAGCTCCTAGCCCCTAACCCCTAGCCCCTAGCCCTTAACCTCTAGCCCCTAGCCCCTAACCCCTAGCCCCTAGCCCTTAACCTCTAGCTCCTAGCCCCTAACCCCTAGCCCCTAGCTCCTAGCCCCTAACCCCTAGCCCCTAGCCCTTAACCTCTAGCTCCTAGCCCCTAACCCCTAGCCCTTAACCTCTAGCTCCTAGCTCCTAGCCCCTAACCCCTAGCCCCTAACCCCTAGCCCCTAGCCCCTGACCCCTAGTCCCTAATCCCTCAGCCCTTGCCCTTTGCCCTTTGGCCTTTGCCCCTTGGTGTCACCAGAGCAGTGTGAGTGGAACATGTTTCAGAAATCTACTCAAAGCTAATGTTCAGATCCTTTTTAGAAAAGTAGATGTTCAGATGTGGAACTGAGTCAGGACTATGGTTCAGAGACTTCCCATGATCCTCTCTGTTTCAGGTGTGACAAAGAGAGGGAGGAGCGAGAGCGAGTGGAGGCGGGGCTTAGTGAGCTGAGGCTGTTGGAGGCGGAGCTAAAGGAGCATCAGTTGATCGACCTGCGACAGGAAGTAAAGGTCAAAGAAGAGGAACTGAGGCTGGTCCAGGAACAACATCAGGTACAAGAACCGGTCTAGACCAGGTTCGGACCGGCCTAGACCTGGTTCGGGCCGGCCTAGACCTGGTTCAGACCGGTCTAGACCTGGTTCGGACCAGGTTCGGACCGGCCTAGACCAGGTTCGGGCCGGCCTAGACCAGGTTCGGACCGGCCTAGACCAGGTTCGGGCAGGCCTAGACCAGGTTCGGGCAGGCCTAGACCAGGTTCGGGCCGGCCTAGACCAGGTTCGGGCCGGCCTAGACCTGGTTCGGGCCGGCCTAGACCTGGTTCGGGCCGGCCTAGACCTGGTTCGGACTGGCCTAGACCTGGTTCAGGCCGGTCGAGACAAGCTTCTCTGTTTTCTCTGCTGCAGGACGTGTGGGGTTTCCTGGGCCAGTCTGCAGGGGTCAGGGTCAAAGTGCAGAGCGTCCAGACGATGGATTTACAACGTCAGCTGGAAAACCCGAGACGGACCCAGGTTCCACTTCTTGGACCGAACTGGAGTCGACAGGTTTGAGAGCGACAGACGGTTTTACAGGGTTTTAAAAGGATTTCACTGGTTTTAATGTTTTGTCCAGGTTCAAACACACATTCATCCAGAAGACAGGGGTCAGAGGTCAGAGCTGATGGAGCTGAGGACCACAGCAGTGACACTGGAAAAAGAACTGACTCAACTCCAGACTGAGGTCAGAAAACCCTCCATCGACTGAACAACACTGTTACAGCACACTTTTATTTTGTTGATAAATCATTTTCATCATAGTTTTCCTCAACGACTTATTTTTGAGTCTGAAAACAAAACAAAAACTAAATAAAAATAACTAATGAGACCAAAAACTCAGACTAAATGTATCAGCACTTTCATCAAAGAATAAAAACTAAACTGAACAGAGAGTAAATCCATCAAAAGGAGTTGAAGAGATCAATCAGACTCAGGTTTTTGAGCGTCGCTGAAGTGATGTCAGACACAAACATTTGTTAGAGCCTCGGGAAGACGACAGGAGACCAAAAGAGAACCACTTTAAATAGAAACTATGTTAACACTTGGAACCTGAATACCAGCCGGAACAGGTTAGGACTAGTTTACTTTCATTAGAGACATTATTATTAAACACATTACTCTTTATATTTTAGACTAAATCTGTTGAAGATAAAGTCTGATGAGATTTTTTTGACAAACTCTAGAATAAAACCACGACTGTTTCAGGAGTCGAGTTTGTCCTGTTTCAGAACTCGCTGCTGGAGGCTGATGGAGCGGAGACGCTGGAGGCGACGGTGCAGCAGCTGCTCCTCTGTCAGCTCCGAGCGGACCGTCTCTGTCGGGACCTGGACTCGGTTTTAGACGCTTCAGCTCGACTCACGAAACGACGCCAGGATTTAACCAAGCTCACCGTCCGACTGAGAACAGAACTGGAGCGGAACCAGAGTCTGCTGCAGCGGGACAAGCTGGACCGGGACAGGTACCGGACAGGACCAGGTCTAGACCAGGTCTAAACCAGGTCTAAACCAGGTCTAGACCTGGTCTAGATGATAAAGATAAAGCAGATTCCTGATGAATTGTTCAAACAGGTTTTATATAAAAGCAGAACAACACCTGGAGCTGTTTCATTAATCATTAATCATTCATGTGTTTTTACAGCAGCAGTTAGTCCTCGGGGCCACAGCTCATTAATAACAATATAAAATAAAGATTTAAATTTAAGTTTCTGAGGCGGTCTCTGACAAATGGCTCTGAAGACACTGGACGGACACAGTGAAACTTGTGAATCTTTGTCCCGTTTTAAGGATTAAACAAAACAGCGACGGCTCAAACGTTCAGTTCATTCTAATCAGAGCCGGCTCTACCTTTTGCAGGGACCAGAAATGACAAGTCAGAGCATGTTTATCATAAAGTCATGGAGCCTCACTTAAAGGACTGTTTAAAAACACTTTTACTGAAGTGAGTCAGAAGTATTTACACATTTTGAGAAATCCTTTATGTGATGTTTTATTGAAATAGAATTGAGTGTAGTTGAACAAAGGCGGGACTTGGGACTCCATGTATTTAGGAAAGTCTTTCTGAGACCACACTTTGACAGAGAGGAAGGAACGTAACATAATTCTGTGTGTTGTCCAGCTCTGGGTCGATCGAGGTGTAAAAGAATGAGGCATGATTCTTACGAAATTCAATCGAAATAGCTTCAAAAAATGTCCAAAGGTAAACACAAGCAAAAGCAATGTCTGAAGACGTGACAGACTTTTCTCAAGTAATAAGTTTGAAAATCAGTTATTTCCACCACAGACTGGGTCCCTTCTGTAGATGCTTAAAGGAAGAGGTCCTAGAACAGACTCTGGGGCACTCCTCTGGACTGAGTGTTATCCAAACACACTGTTTCTCAAATACTAATCTAAACCTGTTTCTCTTTGTCGTCCACAGAGTCTTGGTCGTCACGTCGTTCAAAGCTGCTCCTTTAAGGAGAAATGTCCCTCAGAAAGTCGCCAGAAGCGTTAAAGCAGGTCAGGCCGTGTCTAGAAGCCAGGGTTTTACTCTGACTTCAGAAAACAACTGTCCACACGTCTCGACAGACGAAAAGAAAGACGGCTTTGATGGTTCTTTGACAAAAACAATAAAAGAACCTGAGCTAATCGACAAAATTAAAAGTCAGCTCACACTTAATTTGGATTCATCAGCGACTTTAAAGGTTGAAACTGCGTTAGAAAGCAGCGGAGACTTTGATAAACCAGCCATTCTGGAAACTGAAGGAGCTTTATCTGCAAAAGAGAAAGAGTTATGGCTCAAAAATGAGATAAACTCCGTAATAGAGGCTACAGTTTCAGTGTTTGACGAGAAAGAACATGTGACAACTCATGAGGAAGCTGTAAAAAATGAAAAAGAAGAATTTCATGTTGAGAGAATTGAAAGTTATAATCAAACGTTTGAAGCTGGGTCAGAAATTAGAAATGGTCTGATTGAAAAGAGAGAAAACGAGGCAGATTTTGAACCGAAAGTAAAATTAGATCAAATTGAACCAGAACAAGGCTCAAAAGAGGACGATGTGGAAGGAAGAGCACAAATGTTTTTGACTACAATGATTTTGGAGGAAGCTTTGGAACAAAATGTAAAAACAGAGAATGGTTTTGATGAGATCGAAACAGAAACAGTTTCATTTTCAAATTATGAGGAAAGTTTAATGTCTAAAGAGGCAACAAAATCCACAAATGGAACAGATTCTGGAGAAATATCAAATGTAGTAGGTTCTAAAAAGACAGTTGAGGAACAAGTTGAACAGCAGTCACTTCCAAAAAATAACTCAGAAAAGCTCCACGAGTTAAGATTAGAACTGAAAACAGCAGAAGAATATGACGAGGTTTTAAGTCAAACTAACATCGGGTCGCTTCATAATCGTCCAAATCTAATCGAAGCAGTTGAAAGTCCCAAAGAAAATGATGAAATTTCCCAAATACCCAACTTAAACGGCTCAGAGGATGAAAAAGTAAAAGCTGAAATGTCTTCAAGTTTAGTTAATTTTAAAAGAGATTCTGTGAATTCATTGGAAGTTGAAAGTCAAAAGACGAAAAGCGAAGACGATGAAGCAAAGTCTGAACATGTGATTGTTTCAGAAGACGTTGCTCGAGCAGAAAATCCAAAAATGAGTCCGAAAATACAACACGTAGAAGCCGAAATATTGTTGAGTTTCGCCGATTCAGGGGTTGTTGGTTTCAGTTTGTCAGAATTAGAAGGTGAAGTAGAAGTAGTAGAAAAAACTGCATTTGGTCAAAGTCCGGTTGAGGAAGAAGTGTTTTTGAGCATTAACGAGCAAGCTTTCTGTCCAGAAGATTTGGAAGAATTCACTGAAAATGAGTCCATTCTGGATCCGGTTAATGACGATTTTGACGAAGATTTAACGGAAGCGAATGTAAGAGTCAGACCTGTCGAGAGGTACATTTTGAAAGAGAGCCTGTCTTTAGATGAAGATGATCCAATCAGAGAAAGGTTTGGGTCTTTCAGAAGCGATGAAAAAGATGCACTGATTTGTAGAAGTGTTTCCGGGAGCGTTCCGATCGTCGGCGTTCAAAGAATCATCGCCGAAAAAGAGAAAGAGCTCGGTTTTGGAGGACTGTATCGGACGAGAGACGATAACGACTCGAAAGAAAGTTACACAGAAACAAGAGGAAAAGGAATGTGTTCGGAAATCAGTGACACCGCGATGAATTCAGACGCAGAATTTAGAGTTAACTTGGCAGATGAAGCAGAGAAGGATGAAATAATTAGTAAAGGAGGTAATGGGTGTTCAGCAAATAAAGTAAAGACAGGAGTTGACGATTGGAGGCATAACGACGAGGGTTTGGAGCAAGACAGGAGCAGAAAGGATATGGCAATGAAAGTGGGCAGTGAGGCCAAAGGTGAGAACGTTCTAGATGTTGGGAAAGTGGCTGAGAATTCACCAAAAATGGAAAGATTTGGGCATGAAGTTAGTGAAGAATTTGGAGTATTTAACAGCGGACAAGCGAGTGTTCAATGTGAGACGGGGATGTCTACAGAAAGAGGTTTGTCGGGGGATTTTGAACGATTTGGAAAAGCAGGAAGTCTGGATTTGGTTGGGTCTGAGAGTAAACATGAGGATTGTGAATGGACAATGGAGATTAGACAGGTAAAGGATGATGAATTGAACACAGATCTAAAAGAAGTTGAGGGATCAGGGAGCAAGGTTTGTGTTTGTGGTGAAAATATTGTGCCGAAACAAAAGGAAAGTGAAGATCTTGGAAGTCAGAGAAGTTTAGATAAAGGGCAAGAGTTCCCGCTTAGTCCGCCTCCGAGTCGAGACTGGAAAGTGTACGGCAGGAGTTCAGGGAGAATGAGCACGAGTCCGCCCAAAACCGAGAGCGAGGACCTGAGGAAGATATCGATGACTCCACCAGAGTCTGAGGGTTTCGTCAGAGCGGGGAGCGGAGACTGGATGGTCTACGGACGAAAAAGTAGCTTCGACGGCGGGAGGCAAAAGAAGAGTGAAGGTTTACCTGTGAGTCCGACGCAAACGGACAGATACGGACTCGAAATGTTAGCGACAAGTCCACCAGAAATGGGAAGGATAGGGATGTTGTACGGAGGTTTTAGTGGAGGAAATGTGGAAGTAAGTGAAAGACAAATGGATTCAGTGCAGCGACCGATGAGTCCAACTGTGACGGGAAGACTCGGAAAGTCAGGCAGCGGAGAGTGGTTGGTTTATGGAAACAGTTCAGGGAGAATTAGCAGGAGCAGATCAGAAAGTGAAGATGTTCAGTCAAATTTAAGGCCTCGAGAGTTGAACCCGTTTGCAAGGCCTATGAGTCCAACTGAAATGGGAAGATTTGGCACCGTTTATGGAGGTTTTAGTCCAGAAAATTCACAAATAGACGAAAGACAGTTTAATTTAAGTCCTCGTCCGATGAGTCCTCCTGTGACGGGAAGATTCGGCAAAACGGGAAGCGGAGAGTGGTTGGTTTATGGAAGTGGTTCAGGGAGAATTAGCAGGAGCAGATCAGAAAGTGAAGACATAAGGTTTGATTTAAGGCCACGAGAGTTGAGTCCTATGAGGCCTATGAGTCCAAATGAATCTGCGAGATATGGTCCTGTTTATGGAGGTTTTAGTCCAGAAAATTCACAAATAGACGAAAGACAGTTTAATTTAAGTCCTCGTCCGATGAGTCCTCCTGTGGCGGGAAGATTCGGAAAGGCCGGAAGCGGGGAATGGTTGGTTTATGGAAGTAGTTCTGGACGAATCAGCAAGTCTCCGAGCGATGAAGGACTGTTTAATCTGAGTCCTCGAGCAATGAGTCCGACAGGATCTGAAAGAATTTATGGAAGTTTAAGTCCAAAAAGTGAAAAAAGACAATTTGGTTTAAGGCAGAGGTCGATGAGTCCCACTGAATCGAGTCGTTTTGGGAGAAGAGACAGTGGAGAATGGATGGTTTATCGAAGTTTGAGTCCTCAAAAAACAGAAATGCAAGCGTCAGATTCGAGAAAACAGGCAACAAGTCCACCGAATGTTGGACGATTTGAGAAAACTGAGAGAAAAGAGTGGCTTGTTTATGGGAAACGTGATGATAGTGAAAGGAAAGCGCTGGACTTCAGGAAGAGAGCGATGAGTCCGACAGAAACGGGACCAGTTAGAAAGACATTGGCTTTTCTGAAGAGAGCTGACAGCGGCGAAAGAGTGAAGTCGGGAGGCGTCGTCAGGAGAAGCAGCAGCGTAGAAAGTGGAGGAAAACTATCGGAGAAGTCGGGACGAATGAGCAGCTCTCCCGGGAAACACCTGATCAGCAGTTTGGGGAAGTTTGTAAGCGGCACGAGCGGAGACTGGAAACTGGGACGAAAAAGCAGCAGCAGCAAAGAGGCTTCCAGCAAAACGTCAGGAGGAAGAGTGATAACGAGCAGCGAGCGTCCGATCAGGAGCTCCGGGAGCGGGACCGGAGCCAAGAAGGACCGGATCAGCGTCTGCAAGATGGCCGCCATGTCGATGTCAGCGGCGGGAAAAGAGCGGAGCCAAGAGAAAACAGGTGAGACGTCAAATCACAGATGGAGGTTTTATAAAGATGGACCATATTAAATGATGTGATTGTGGTCTGACTGTATGATCTAATTAGATAATGGAACCAACCTCACCTCCAGAATATGAATCAGTTTAGCACACAACAGGTTCGTCTTATCAAAGCTGTAAGGATGAAACTCAAAGTGAGGCCAAAGCGTGAAGCCACACATAACCAGACATTTTTACTTTGTCATCTGGCGCCATCTTCTGGTGAAACAAGAGCAGGGCAGAGTCTTCCTGCGTCAATATCCTGAAATAATCTCATGAAGGTACAGTTGATGGTTTGAGGTAAAGTGTGTAAAGTGTCAAAGTAAAACGGTCCTGATACAGATCATTCTTCTGTCTGAGGTGTCATTGGACTGTCTCTGGTCAAAAAGGCACCGACAATGCATCTTTTGTTTATTTTATTGAACAACTAAGGCCTGAACCAGAGAACTACGCTTTTAACTGAGAAGCTCACTCTGTATTTTGTTTTCTCAGCGGCGCCTCCATCTGTTCAGCTCTGGTTATCGACGAGCGACAGCAGCGTCCGACCAGAAGAGCTCCAGGACGCCACCAAGAACTGAAGCTTTTAATCCCAGAGTCATCTCACTTTTTACTTCTGTTTATTTTAAATGTCGCTGCAGACTTTATTTCATTTCTAAATAATCTTGTGCAAAAAAAAAAAACCAAAAACCTTTTGAGCTGACATAATTCATTGTGTATAATTTTTTGTCTGTTTCATTGTTTTGTGACATTTTAGATTTAGACAGAGTTTTTTTCAGTTTAGAAAGTTTAACAGCTGTAGTTCCTGTTTTCACCACACGATGGAGACCCCACTCCATTAAAACTAATGAATGTAGAGTTAAAGTGGTCAAAGTCTGAAAAGAGTGTTTTTCATGTATAGATTTTGAGTGCATTATTTTCATGAGAATTGTGTTTGTTTTTTTGTTTTTTCAAAATAAAGTGTTCCAAAGACCATTTTCAGAGTCAGACTGATGTGTGTCTAAAGACTGACTCCTAATGTCTGCTTCAACAAACTGCACCAAAGGACTTTTCCCTGAAACATTTCGGCATCTTCAGTGAGATCAGGGACAAAGTGGGACAAAGTGGGACAAAGTGGGACAAAGTGGGACCCGTTCTGATGCTTGTTAATCAACAAATTGACGGAGAGTGTCGTCTCTCAGTCTCCAGCAGCTTCTTTTTTAGTTGGATTTTCAATGTGTCTTAAATAAAAGGAACTCTGTTTGGTTGTTTGTGGATTTGTTTTGAGGCAGTTGCTGGAGTCTCTCGCTTTTGAGACGCTTCGTGAATCCAATGCGATTAGAATAAAATATTTGAAGTTTTAAATGAAACGTTTGTAAAAGAGGCCCGTTGTTCTTATAAACCTCCACAGAAAAGGTGAGCAGGTAAAGAGCTGCACAGGTGAGTCGAGTCTGAACAAGAAAAGGACATTTCTCACATTTTACTGAAGATTATGTAACGAAGACCTCCCTCACGAGGCTCTCACGAGGCGTTCACTTTTTTACCTTTTTACACCAAGAAAAAGTCCCTTTGGTGAGTCAGAGCTTCTCAAGAATACAACTCCATCCCAACAACAATCAGACAACACGACGTACAGATCATTCTGTTCAGAGTTAAACTGGTGGCTCATTAATAATTAGAGCTGTCAGCGCCCCCTAGTGGTCAGCTGTGAAAGTGTCTTTACCCTTTAACCTCAGTTTTCTGCTGCTTCTCTGGTTTAACTCAATCTGTTTAATGTTGCTGCCTGTGTTTATGATGAGTGCTGCTTGTATGGACTCATTTTATTCCGTTTGAACTCTTTTGTCTAATTCCTTCTGCTCCCACCAACCTCAGGTGTAATCTCATACTTGTCGTTGTATTACTATTTTTTTTTAAGGTGCCTTTGTTCATCTGGAAACAGACAACACCCCAAAACTATCCTTCTGGGAAATTCTGGCATTTTGACTTGATTTTCTGCTGTCCATTAATATGCACTGCCCTTAATTTATAAATAAATAACGTGAGAAGAACAATCAGTGTCGTAAAAACAGAGTCGCTGTCAGATTTATGTCTGAGCGCAAAGCTGTAATTATCAGATCCACATCAAACGCATCATAAACCTGTCTCTGAAGCAGTTTGACGATAAATAAAACCATAACAAGAGCAATCTTTACGCCTCCAGCTTCACTGTGTCTTTATTCCTCATTCATTACATGAATGTAGAAATAAATGTACTTCTGTTTACAGTTCATCAGCGACTGAAACTGCACTCGTCTGTTTCTTCAGGAACAAAACCCTTCGAACTGATGGACTTCCGTCGAGCTGTTTGCTACAAAATCCTGAGTTCCAGTGTTTCTCTTGAGTTCATTCTTTTTCAAATCCAGCGTTTGTCAGAATCTCTTCCAGTGTGAACAGTGGCAGCTCAAATAAATAAATATAAATCAATACATAAAAAGAAAACAGGAAAACAGTGAAAACAGAGACCTCCCTCCAACAGAACATGTGTCAACGAGACTAAATCTTCACTTCGTAACAAGATCTTTTATTGTTTTTACAAAATAAAGGTTCATGTTGTAGAAAACTGGTGCCTGATGGATCCACGATCAAAACAATATGAGAAAATGCAATTGATTGAGACGAAGAGCAGCTGGTGTGGAACTCATATTTAGTGCTTTTATTTTGAAAGGCAGGACAAAAAACTCCTGTTCTGTGAGGAATGTACTGCAAACAAAAAAACTTCTGAATCATGTTGAAACATTTCTGTAAAGTTCTTCCTCTTCCTGATTTCTTTTTTTTTTTGAACATTTGTCACACATCGTTTCAAACAAATTTAAATATTAGACAAAGATAACTCACGTAAACACAAAATGGAGTTTTTAAGTGATGTTTTAATTTATTAAGAAAAAAAGCTAGCCCTATGTGAAAAACTAACTGCCCCTAAACCTAACGGGTTGACCATGACACTACCGCCACCATGTTTGAATGTGGGTGTGGTCTTTTTCTCAAGTGTGACAAATGTGCCCTTCACAATAAAAACACCAAATATGAGCAACAAACCAACACTGAGCTCATAAAAGCAGCTCAAGGACATTAATACAACACACTTATGACAGAATATCGACCAATCACAGGCTGCAGCTCCTCCTCCTGCTCGGCCAATCAGAGCCAGCGCTGTGTCTGCGGTGATCACCTGATGATCAGGTAGAGCCTCTGTTACATAATGAACATCTGTTTCACTGAAGCGTGAAGGAACTTTTACTGGAAAAAGTAAACTCAGAACCACAGTCTGAAGGTTCCTTAAAAAACCTTGTCTTTTCCTTTAGTTTATGTGTGACCCCTGTCACATGACCTCAGCACTCCTCCTGATTGGACGGTGGATTTATTATTGGACCAGGAACCTGAATAAATCAAAAAAGTGTTTGATTTGTGAAGTGTCCTTCAGCGTCTTGTGTCCTTCAGGGTCTTGTGTCCTTCAGGATCTTGTGTCCTTCAGGGTCTTGTGTCCTTCAGGGTCTTGTGTCCTTCAGGGTCTTGTGTCCTTCAGGGTCTTACTAAAAATTTGGAAAAATACATTTTTTTTACAATTAAAATAAAAGAATGTGTTGTAAATGTTTCAGAGTGAAGTAGCCCCACTTAATTTCAGTTTATATATATATATATATATATATATATATATTGTGTTCTTCGTCAGGTTGAGTTGATTGAGGTTGATCCTGTCGTTTCATCAGTCACTTGTTTTTTCTGCAGGGACAGGTTCCAGCGTGTCTCTGTCTTCTCTGTCTTCTCTGTTTTCTCTGGTTTCTGACAGGTTTATGCCTCGGGTGAAACATGTCTCATGTTCCATTCTTTACATAACTCTCTCAAACCCTTTGTGTGATGTCTGCTTCAGGGCGTTGGGTTCAGGCTGCAGTTCCTCTCATGTCCACCAGGAGGCACTGTTCTGGCTGTTTCCTGGAGGTCCTTCATCGTTAAATCAGTCTTGACAGTGGGACTCAGGTACATATTCTTCAGTGGTGGTCGTCAGGGTCACAAGGCCTTCTCTGCTGGCCTGAACATGCTCAGAAATGTACATTTAGTTCATTTTCAAAAATATGTAAACTAAATTATTCTCTGTTCTCTTCTGTCACATTAAATCCACTTAGTTGAAAGGCTTCCAATGTTGTTTATCATGGTAGAGTTTTTATCCAGTTATCCGTCCTGTGATTAGATAAGCTCTTCTAGAGCCTGAAAGAATATGAACTAAACCCAGAGATCCAACACTATCTCTGTATTTTTAACTCATAATGGTGAAGGAGGAGAAGAGGAGAAGGGTTTGTCCGTCATTTCCAGACGAGTAACTATGAACGGTACCGTGGCTCACAGCTTCTGAGAAACGCTGCAAATTGGAGGCATTTTGTTTGGCATCTTTAAATCACCTTTTGATTTTTAATTGTTGACAGTATCTGACTCCTAATAGTGAAAGCATGCTTATTGGTTTAAATGCTCCTGTATCAAGTGTTGCTTGTCCAGCCTGTATTGAGGTCTGTAATGTGTAAGTGGGACGTCACTGAAGGACTAAGTGTGAAATGCACGGCCCGCCGCTGATATTCTTATATTGTGTTATTTCTGTCTGACACAGCTCTGAGCCTCTCCCTGAGCTTTAGTTTTTGAGTTTTTCCTCTGATCCTGATGAAACTGCTGCTGTGGACTCTACATTCTACATTCTAACTCTGACAGAAGAGAAAAACTCTTTCATCATGGCTCCTTTAGTGAGAGGGACACATCAGGAGCAGGAAAAATGGGCAGTGAAAGGATTTGAGTGAGTTTGACAAGGACTGGGTCACTCTCCTCTGGGGGACACCGTCCCTCTGTCTCACTCTCCTCTGGGGGACACCGTCCCTCTGTCTCACTCTCCTCCGGGGGACACCGTCCCTCTGTCTCACTCTCCTCCGGGGGACACCGTCCCTCTGTCCCACTCTCCTCCGGGGGACACCGTCCCTCTGTCCCACTCTCCTCCGGGGGACACCGTCCCTCTGTCCCACTCTCCTCCGGGGGACACCGTCCCTCTGTCTCACTCTCCTCCGGGGGACACCGTCCCTCTGTCTCACTCTCCTCCGGGGGACACCGTCCCTCTGTCCCACTCTCCTCCGGGGGACACCGTCCCTCTGTCCCACTCTCCTCTGGGGGAGTAGATACTGTTGCAGATGTCTGCAGTGATGACTGGACCTTAGCTGTGGCCCATCTGTGATCCTGTCCCGACCCATGGACCCATCCTGACCCACTTCCTCTCACTCAGATGAACTGTTCCTAATGATATTGTCATGGACTATATTCATTTTTCATTCACCTGTTCATATGATGGACTATTTGTCAGTAACTGTCCTGGACACATCTATTGCGTGGCCTGTCCGTCCTGGGAGTGGGTGCCTCCTTCTGTGGTTCTCCCTGAGGTTTCTCTGGGTTTTGGAGTTTTTCCTCTGACCCTGATGGAGAGTCTAAGGACAGGGGATGTTAACCTCTGACCTCTGACCCTGATGGAGAGTCTAAGGACAGGGGATGTTAACCTCTGACCTCTGACCCTGATGGAGAGTCTAAGGACAGGGGATGTTAACCTCTGCTCAGCCTGTTTGCATTTTACTGTCTGTTTTGTGAAGCACTTTGAGGCAATTGTTGTCGTGATACTGGGCTATACAAATAAAATTGAATTGAATTGAATGACCTCTGACCCCTGTGCATCAGAACTGGAGCGGAGCAATGTTAGAAGGTGTCCTGGTCTGAGTTTGAGACGTTGGACAAACAAGTCTGATCCATGGAGGTCCCATCTGTAACTTACAGGTACACCTTCAAATCCATCTAAAACCTGCACAAATCCATCTAAAACCTGTTCAAGTCCATCTAAAACCTGCACAAATCCATCTAAAACCTGTTCAAGTCCATCTAAAACCTGCACAAATCCATCTAAAACCTGCACAAATCCATCTAAAACCTGTTCAAGTCCATCTAAAACCTGTTCAAGTCCATCTTGTCTCTCATCTGTCTCAGTCAGATCACTCTTAAATCCTCTTTAGTCCGGATCAAGACTGCGACACCTGAAATCCTGATTGAACCGTGTCCAGATTGACAGGTCTTTGTGAGCCTGAGAAGGACCTGGGGGTGAATTCCAGCCGCTCCCTGTGGCTCCGCCCTTCGCCGCTCACTCATCATTAAACATATGTAATGACTGCGATTACATCTGCTCCGGTCTCTTCACACAAAAGACTCCAGCTCGAGCCAAAAGGGGATTCACACTTTACCGTTTTATATCAAACACTCGATACGTTCAGACCCAACGGTGCCAAGAGGGTCCTAACGAGGCTCTGACGTCTGCGGGCGGGTCACGGCTCATTCATCGCTCTGGTTTACGATTTTCTATTTGATAATTTTATGGATGCATTGTGCAACACGTTCTGAGATCAGTGTTTTCTCTGAGTTTGATCTGACAGAACTATTCATGAAACTGATCAATGATTAGTTCAAATAGAGTCGTAGCACCTCAGACACATGACCGTGATGATTATGAAACATGATAAAGTTCACACCTGTTTTAATCCTCCGCTCAAACCTGGATCAGGTCTAAAACCGTTGAAACCCTGTTGAACCTGGGCCACAGATCTGTATCTTCAACAAACAAGACTCCTGCAGCAGAACTCCAGCCAACTCCCACATGGCTCTGCAGGTCCAGGGTCTGACTGGGTCCAGGTCGGGCTGGTTCGGTCCGGGTCGGTCCGGGTCGGTCCAGGTCGGTCCAGGTCCACTCTGCTGTGTCCAGAGAGAGACGTCTGTTGCACAAACAGAGATGTCATCGAAGAGACACAAAAGTCAACAACTTTAAAGAGGTTCTGGTGGGTTTTCACTGAAAGGGTCTGGGGTCTGTCCTGAGGTCTGTGGTCCACTTTGGAAAAGGCGGAGCTAAACCCTGCAGTCAGCTGATTGGAAAGATTTTCAGATAAATTCCTTTTTGTTTTTGTGATAAACGTCACTTTTTTCTGACAAAAAGAACCTGTGCAAACTCAAATACTGAGTCCCTAGATTATAGGAACCGCTGCAGCTTTGATTTTAATGTTCAGAAATGCATTTATGAACCGTGACGCTGGAACCTGATCCAAAAGGAAAGGTCCGTTAGACTCTCACCTGTTTCTTCATAAATAATTAAATTAAATAATCTCAAACCACTTCAAACTGATACGTCCTTGAGGTTTTATGTTTATTCAGGCTCAGGCCCAGCTCGGTGTCTTACCCAACACTTAATAACCCTCTAATAAACCATTACGAGGGTGTGTCTAGGCTTTAATCAGTCGGAGAGCCCCGCGGCGCCGTGTGTTTTCATCTTTTGTTTCAGAAAATCATAAGTACAGGGCGAGCCACAGGAGAGCGCCTCAGGCTCCCTTCACTTTCCAAAGAATCAACAGGTGCTTTACGTTTGGCATCTTCTCCATCGTCTTTATGTTCGTCTCCGTCTCAGCTCCACCCAAATCTTCTTCTATAAAACGCTGAAGCTGCACAGAGTCAACACTTCCCTGAGGTCGAACACAAGAGCCGCACATCCTCCGAGAACCAGAACCAGAACCGACGCAAACATGATGAGCATCAGCAGCAGGTGAGCCTCAGTCATCGAGACTTAACAGGTTTAAGATGGATTAGAACACGCTTTAGATGGATTTGAGCAGGTTTTAGGTGGACTTGAACAGGTTTTAGATGGATTTTAACAGGTTTTAGTTGGACTTCAACAAGTTTAGTTGGACTTGAACTGGTTTTAGATGGATCTGAACAGGTTTTAGTTGGACTTGAACAAGTTTAAGATGGACTTGATCAGGTTTTAGTTGGATTTGAGCAGATTTTAAATGGATTTGAAAAGGTTTTCGTTGAATTTGAGCATGATCTGGAGATAATCTGTGTATAAACAGTAACAGTGTAAAACAGGTGTATAACAGTGTAATAGCAGGTGTATAACAGTGTTACAGCAGGTGTATAACAGTGTAATAGCAGGTGTATAACAGTGTAATAGCAGGTGTATAACAGTGTAATAGCAGGTGTATAACAGTGTAATAGCATGTGTATAACAGTGTAATAGCAGGTGTATAACAGTGTTACAGCAGGTGTATAACAGTCTAATAGCAGGTGTATAACAGTGTAATAGCAGGTGTATAACAGTCTAATAGCAGGTGTATAACAGTGTTACAGCAGGTGTATAACAGTCTAATAGCAGGTGTATAACAGTGTTACAGCAGGTGTATAACAGTCTAATAGCAGGTGTATAACAGTCTAATAGCAGGTGTGTAACAGTCTAATAGCAGGTGTATAACAGTGTTACAGCAGGTGTATAACAGTCTAATAGCAGGTGTATAACAGTCTAATAGCAGGTGTATAACAGTGTTACAGCAGGTGTATAACAGTGTTACAGCAGGTGTATAACAGTGTAATAGCAGGTGTGTAACAGTGTAATAGCAGGAGTAATGCTGGAGACTGACTGAGTGGTGGTCTCAGGTCGTCGGGAGGGGGCTTCGGGAGCAGGTCCATGTACGGAGGAGCAGGAGGGGGTCAGGTCCGGATCTCGTCTGGAGGCTCTTCTCTGTTCAGCTCCAGCTCCTCGGTGAGTCTCCGGCGATGGGTTCGAGACCCGCCGAGAACAAACTCACAGATCTTCAGATGAGTTTGTGATGCTTGAGAAATGTGAAAAAACTTGAATTTAAGAAGAATTTAATGAAACTGTTGTCTCTCTGTGGTGTCAGGCCGGAGGAGGAGGAGGGGGCTACGGCTTCGGAGGCGGGGCCGGGTTTGGGGGCGGGGCCGGCTTCGGAGGCGGGGCCGGGTTTGGAGGCGGGGCCGGGTTTGGGGGCGGGGCGGGGGGGGGGACATGGACGTCTCGGCCAATGAGAAGGCGACGATGCAGAACCTGAACGACCGTCTGGCGGTGTACCTGGAGAAGGTGCGTAAACTGGAGACGGCCAACGCGGAGCTGGAGCTGAGGATCAAAGAGTTCCTGGAGAAGAAGACCTCGCCCTCGTCCCGGGACTACAGCGCCTACTTCAAGACCATCGCTGAGCTCCAGGACAAGGTCTCAACACAAACAGCTTCAGATACAAGACATGGTTCAGGAATGATCAGTGTTTAGTGACTCCCTCCAAAAATATTACAGAAAATCTATTCTCTGCCTTTGACCGGTTGGTCCTCACAGCTCAGACCCAGACACTTCAACTGAAGCAAAACAAACAACAAAACAAAAGCTCGCCATTTTCAGTTCTGTTTCAGGTCGAAAACCGTTCTTTGTGTTTTTAGAATCAAAGAGTTGTCTTGTTCATGTAAAAATGATTATTGTTAATGAGGCAGATGTTTGCTATGAGTAAAAACATTTGTGAATGAGGTCTTCACTCAGACCTGCTCTGTTTCAGATCCAGGAGGCCACTAAAGTCAACGGAAGCATCTATCTGTCCATCGACAACGCCAAACTGGCAGCAGACGACTTCAGGGTCAAGTCAGTCTCACACAGACCTGGTTCAGACCTGGTTTAGTCCTGGTTTAAACCTGGTTTAGTCCTGGTTTAGACCTGGTTTAAACCTGGTTTAGTCCTGGTTCAGACCTGGTTTAGACCTGGTTTTCGTCCCGTTGCAGGTATGAGAACGAGCTGGCCATGCGTCAGTCTGTGGAGGCAGACATCGCGGGTCTGAAGAGGGTCCTGGACGAGCTGACCCTGGCCCGGTCCGACCTGGAGATGCAGATCGAGGGTCTGAGGGAGGAGCTGATCTTCCTCAAGAAGAACCACGAGGAGGTACGTCTCCGAAAATAAACAGAGAAGGTTTGTCCCGATCACACGCAGCGTCAACAGCTCTTCCAATAATCATTTAATCCAAATATTAACAGTTAAGAATCAAAGTGTGGTCATTAGTCCGTGGTACGTTCAGGGCCTGGTCCTCTCGGGGGTCCCTGCGGTCCCTGGGGTCTCAGGGGTCCCTGGGGTCTCAGGGGTCTCAGGGGTCTCGGGGGTCCCAGGGGTCTCTGGGGTCCCTGGGGTCCCAGGGGTCTCTGGGGTCTCTGGGGTTCCAGGGGTCTCTGGGGTCCCAGGGGTCCCTGGGGTCTCAGGGGTCTCGGGGGTCCCAGGGGTCTCTGGGGTCCCTGGGGTCCCAGGGGTCTCTGGGGTCTCTGGGGTTCCAGGGGTCTCTGGGGTCCCTGGGGTCCCTGGGGTCTCAGGGGTCTCAGGGGTCTCTGGGGTCTCTGGGGTTCCAGGGGTCTCTGGGGTCCCTGGGGTCTCAGGGGTCTCAGGGGTCTCAGGGGTCTCAGGGGTCTCTGGGGTCCCTGGGGTCCCTGGGGTCCCTGGGGTCCCTGGGGTCCCTGGGGTCTCTGGGGTCCCAGGGGTCTTTGGGACATCCATCTATCACCTCTGTAGAGCCACTCAGAATTACAGACAGTTAAGTTAAACCACATTAAACCTGTTCAAATCCAGTTTTAAGTCGGTTAGAACAGCGTAACTGTTATAAATGTTATATATAAATGTTCTGACCTCTCTGACCCCTGAGGGCCACACCTCTGGACTCAAGTCTGGACTTGGACGAGGCCACTCCAGAACCTTCATATTCAGAGATGGACTGGTGCTGATTAGTTACATGTTCCAGACTCAGCTCCTGAGAATAGTCTGGGTTCAGGAATAAAGACGTTTGAAGGTTCAGAGGTTCAGGGGTCAGAGGTTCAGGGGTCAGAGGTTCTGGGGTCAGAGGTTCTGGGGTCGGAGGTTCTGGGGTCGGAGGTTCTGGGGTCGGAGGTTCTGGGGTCAGAGGTTCTGGGGTCGGAGGTTCTGGGGTCGGAGGTTCTGGGGTCAGAGGTTCTGGGTGAACAGTTCTGGTGTGTGCAGGAGCTGCTGGCGATGAGTTCTCAGATGAGTGGACAGGTGAACGTGGAGGTGGACGCTGCTCCTCAGGAAGACCTCACCAAAGTCATGGAGGAGATCCGAGAACACTATGAGGCCGTCGCCGCCAAGAGCCGCCGCGAACTGGAGCAGTGGTTCCAGAACAAGGTACGGTTCTGAGTCAGACTGTAATAATAATAATGAATGTATATTAGCTGTAGGTTCTCCAGGTCACATGTAGAAGGGTCCACTTTAGAACTGACACAGTCCCTCGTTTCAGACGGAGGCTCTGAACAAAGAGGTGGCCACCAGCACCGAGACCCTCCAGACCTCCAAGTCTGAGATCAACGAGCTCAAGAGGACTCTGCAGGCTCTGGAGATAGAACTGCAGTCCCAGCTCAGCATGGTACTGGACCGGGACTGGACTGGGACTGGACTGGGACTGGACCGGGACTGGGACTGGACCGGGACTGGGACTGGGACTGGACCAGGACTGGACCGGGACTGGACCGAGACTGGACTGGGACTGGACCGGGACTGGACCGGGACTGGGACTGGACCGGGACTGGACCGGGACTGGACTGGGACCAGGACTGGGACCAGGACTGGACCGGGACTGGACCGGGACCGGACCGGGACTGGACTAGACCAGGACTGGACTAGACCAGGACTGGACTGGACCAGGACTGGACCAGTACCAGACCAGGACTGGACCGGGACTGGACCTGGACCGGGACCGGGACTGGACTAGACCAGGACCAGGACTGAGGCAGAATTAGTCTGCGCTGGGTCTGGAACCGGTCCGACCCCGGTCCGACCCCGGTCTGACCCCGGTCTTGTCTCTGCAGAAGTCGTCTCTGGAGGCGACGCTGGGCGAGACTCAGAACCGTTACTCCATGAAACTGGCTGGATTTCAGAACAAGGTCAGTCTTCTTCTTTAAAAACAGACTAAATGTATTGAATCTGTGTCTGATATAAACACATGAAGAGTTACAGCTCCCTCTAGTGGCTGTAGTGATGTACTGATCTGTATCGAGACCCTGAGGTTCTGGTTCTGGTCGGTTCTTCAGGTGACGTCTCTGGAGGAGCAGCTGGTGCAGCTCAGAGCCGACCTGGAGCGACAGGGACATGACTACGCCATGCTCCTGGACATCAAGACCCGCCTGGAGATGGAGATCGCAGAATACCGCCGCCTGCTGGACGGAGAGGGAGTCGGCAGGTATATATATATATATATATATATATATATATATATATATATATATACACATAACGGAGACAGGCCTTAAATGTGTCTGGATTTAAAGTTTAGAAACACCGTCTATTTTTACTGCAGCAGAAACATCACTTTTCTCCAGGGTTTAGACGCTTCTTAAGATTCATTTATATCTCATCAAGAAAAACACAACAAACCTGAACAAACTCTTTGTGTTTCCTGCAGCTCCTCGTCTTCTTCTGTTTCTGTGTCCTCCTCGTCTCGCTCTGCAATCGGAACAGGAACCGGAACAGGAACAATAAAAGGAACCGGAACAGGCTCTGGGTCTGGATCAGGTTCTGGTGCTGGATCTGGATCAGGTTCTGGTGCTGGATCTGGGTCAGGTTCTGGTGCTGGATCAGGTTCTGGTGCTGGATCTGGATCAGGTTCTGGTGCTGGATCAGGGTCAGGTTCTGGTGCTGGATCAGGTTCTGGTGCTGGATCTGGATCAGGTTCTGGTTCCACTTCCACAAAGACGACCAAACAGAAGGTGGTGACCATCATCGAGGAAGTGGTGGATGGACAAGTGGTGAGCTCCACGTCCACAGAGACCATCATGTGACCACAGACCAGTCCAGACCAGGGACCAGACCGGGACCAGGGGCTGGACCTGTCTCTAAACCAGTCCTTTGTTCCATCAAGACCAAAATAAACCCTGCTCTAAATCCACTTTGTTTCCGGTGTTTTCTGTTCAGACTTCTGCTCATTCTTCATTTTGTTTTGAGTTTATTTAGAATCTTTGAAATCAGAAACAAAATGTTCTGGTCGTGTAAAATCAGTCTCAGATCAATCCCAGATCAGTCTCTGATCAGTCCCAGATCAGTCTCAGGTCAGTCTCACGTCAGTCTCAGATCAGTCTCAGGTCAGTCTCAGATCAGTCTCAGATCAGTCTCACGTCAGTCTCAGATCAGTCTCAGGTCAGTCTCAGATCAGTCTCACGTCAGTCTCAGATCAGTCTCAGATCAGTCTCAGGTCAGTCTCAGATCAGTCTCACGTCAGTCTCAGATCAGTCTCAGATCAGTCTCAGATCAGTCTCAGGTCAGTCTCAGATCAGTCTCACGTCAGTCTCAGATCAGTCTCAGGTCAGTCTCAGATCAGTCTCAGATCAGTCTCACGTCAGTCTCAGATCAGTCTCAGGTCAGTCTCAGATCAGTCTCAGATCAGTCTCTGATCAGTCTCACGTCAGTCCCAGATCAGTCTCAAGTCAGTCACAGATCCGTCTCAGATCAGTCCCAGATCAGTCCCAGATCAGTCTCAGATCAGTCTCAGGTCAGTCTCAGATCAGTCTCTGATCAGTCTCACGTCAGTCCCAGATCAGTCTCAAGTCAGTCACAGATCCGTCTCAGATCAGTCCCAGATCAGTCCCAGATCAGTCTCAGGTCAGTCTCAGGTCAGTCTCAGGTCAGTCACAGATCCGTCTCAGATCAGTCCCAGATCAGTCCCAGATCAGTCTCAGGTCAGTCTCAGGTCAGTCTCAGATCAGTCACAGATCAGTCACAGATCAGTCTCAGATCAGTCCCAGGTCAGTCTCAGGTCAGTCTCAGATCAGTCTCAGGTCAGTCTCTGATCAGTCCCAGGTCAGTCACAGATCAATCACAGATCAGTCTCAGGTCAGTCTCTGATCAGTCCCAGATCAGTCTCAGATCAGTCTCAGGTCAGTGACAGATCAGTCTCAGATCAGTCCCAGATCAGTCTCTGATCAGTCTCAGGTCAGTCTCAGATCAGTCCCAGATCAGTCTCTGATCAGTCCCAGATCAGTCTCTGATCAGTCTCAGGTCAGTGTCAGATCAGTCTCAGATCAGTCTCAGATCAGTCTCAGGTCAGTCTCAGGTCAGTCCCAGATCAGTCCCAGATCAGTCTCAGGTCAGTCTCAGATCAGTCTCAGATCAGTCACAGATCAGTCTCAGATCAGTCTCAGATCAGTCTCAGATCAGTCCCAGATCAGTCTCAGATCAGTCTCAGGTCAGTCTCAGATCAGTCCCAGATCAGTCTCAGATCAGTCTCAGATCAGTCTCAGATCAGTCTCAGGTCAGTCACAGATCAGTCTCAGGTCAGTCTCAGATCAGTCTCAGGTCAGTCTCAGGTCAGTCTCAGGTCAGTCTCAGATCAGTCTCAGGTCAGTCTCAGGTCAGTCACAGATCAGTCTCAGATCAGTCTCAGGTCAGTCTCAGGTCAGTCTCAGGTCAGTCTCAGATCAGTCTCAGGTCAGTCTCAGGTCAGTCCCAGATCAGTCCCAGATCAGTATCAGATCAGTCTCAGGTCAGTCACAGATCAGTCTCAGATCAGTCTCAGGTCAGTCTCAGGTCAGTCTCAGATCAGTCTCAGGTCAGTCTCAGGTCAGTCTCAGGTCAGTCTCAGATCAGTCTCAGATCAGTCCCAGATCAGTCTCAGGTCAGTCTCAGATCAGTCTCAGGTCAGTCTCAGGTCAGTCTCAGATCAGTCTCAGATCAGTCTCAGGTCAGTCTCAGATCAGTCTCAGGTCAGTCTCAGGTCAGTCTCTGATCAGTCTCAGATCAGTCTCTGCCTTGAAACTGCAGTGAGTTAATGTTCAGTCACTTTTGTTGAAACAGAAGACGGCTGTAAACTCTGGATGTTTGCAGAAGAACAGTCGTTAAAGAGGGTTTTACTCAGAAACAAAGGCTGTTGTTTGACAAAGAGGCCGCGACTCAAATCCATAAAGATATTTCTCTGTAAACGCTGAAGCCTCGTGAAGAACATTGGCAGAGTTTTGGGATAAGCTCAAACGAAATGAAAAAATGACGCAGAGCAAAACAAACGTCACATGACCCTGAGGCCACGCCCCAAAGTGAACATCAAACCAGAACTTTATCAGAAAACTGTTGAAAATCATCACGAGACACGTCTTAATAAAAGTTGTTGTTGTTTTGTGGCTTTATTTTTGTGGCTCACCACTAAACCCTGGCCCTGTGCTGGTGCAGTGGGCTCGATGGCGCCCCCTGCAGGCCCTGAAGCCCCGGGCTGGGGTAGCTCCGCTGTAACTGCTGCAGATGTTATCATTGAGCCTGAAGCCGAGGGCGGTTCCTTCACCGTTCTTTTGTCAGAAGTTTAAACCTGAAAGTAAAAAAAACCTCACAAACTCTAAGTGCTATTGTTATCTATTACTCCTCTCCATTTACAGAGTACCATTCACAAGGTTTTAGATGGATTTGAACAGGTCTCAGATGGATTTGAACAGGTCTCAGATGGATTTGAACAGGTCTTAGATGGATTTGAACAGGTTTTAGTTGGATTTGAGTCTGTATTATCTCATGTCACAGACACAACGAGGTTTCCTAAATGAATGTCACACTATTATTATTTTATATTTATTTATTTGATTCTGATTGATTGATTTCTCTTTGTGTGAAATCATGAAGTCATGTTTACGGCTGTTTTCTCGTCGCTGGGTCCTGAGGCGTTTGAGGGAAAGAGGAGAGGGTCTGGCTCCGTTTGAGAGACCTTCAGGGGTAAATATGTGAGGAACAGGCCCAGACTCGCCCCAAGAATCCAACAAGAATCCAACAAGAATCCAACAAGAATCCAACAGGAATCTGGGGACAGGGTCAGACCAGGACAAGACCATCTGGAACCAGAACAGGATCTGTGATAATACTGCTGTGATTCTAATGTTCTTTCACAGGTTTTAGGTGGATTTGAACAGGTTTTAGGTGGATATGAACATTTTAGGGGCTTGTGGTCTCCAAAATTTGCTCAAAATTGAGGCCCGTTGAAAACTTACTTAACTTTACAAAAACAGAAATCAGGCCTTTTGGGTCAAAGGTCGTCCAGGCTCCAGTCTCGGTTCACGTGACTTTGTGGATTTTAAGATCACCGTTAACTCTCTGACTCCAGCGTTTGTGCAAATTCACGACCTGGACACAACGATACATGAATAAACCCATCTTCAGCACAACATCTACAACATTATAATGGGACACAACAGTGTCATTTGCCCACTTCCACAGCCGTGTTGCCCCAGACCTTTGGTGCACATCCAGCAGAGGGTCCTGAGCCGAAAACCCCACGGGGACCACAGCCCGTCTCCAACAGGACAGCGTTCATAGTGCCACCTGCTCCGAGCTCGGTCAACGTCAACTAGAACTATCTGCGGCCGAGTCCAGGCTGTAATAAAGTGTTGGATTTGGTTGGACCCATGACCTGAAATAAAACACATCTTTCAAAAGGGATCACCAGCGCCCCCTGGCTGGTGATCCCTTTTGAACTCATAACTTGTCCTAGAAAAATGAAACCTGGTCTAACCTCGACTGAAACAGTCCATATTCACACGGCCTCGTCCCAAAAACATGACACTTCCGAGGCTCTGGTGAGAACAGTCAGATTTTGTTGGAGCCACAGGGAAAGTCTGAGCCGTGAAGCGATGCTCGTACGAGTTTGAATTCATCACAAACACGTCTTTGTTCAAACTGATATCATCGATGACTCACCTAAAAACCATCCTCCTGTCACTCTTCAGAGTTCTGCAGCTGTTGAGAAAGAGCTGTCTGCCTTTACTGAGGATTTAAGAACGTGCAGGTTCTAGATGGATTTGAACAGGTTTTAGATGGATTTGAACTGGTTTAGATGGATTTGAACTGGTTTTAGATGGATTTGAACAGGTTCTAGATGGATTTGAACTGGTTTTAGATGGATTTGAACAGGTTTTAGATGGATTTGAACAGGTTTTAGATGGATTTGAACAGGTTTTAGATGGATTTGAACAGGTTTAGATGGATTTGAACTGGTTTGAGATGGATTTGAACAGGTTCTAGATGGATTTGAACAGGTTTTAGATGGATTTGAACAGGTTTAGATGGATTTGAACAGGTTTGAGTTGGATTTGAACAGGTTTTAGATGGATTTAAACTGGTTTTAGATGGATTTGAACAGATTTAGATGGATTTGAACTGGTTTAGATGGATTTGAACTGGTTTGAGTTGGATTTGAACTGGTTTGAGTTGGATTTGAACAGGTTTGAGTTGGATTTGAACAGGTTTTAGATGGATTTGAACTGGTTTTAGATGGATTTGAACAGGTTTAGATGGATTTGAACTGGTTTGAGATGGATTTGAACAGGTTTTAGATGGATATGAACTGGTTTTAGATGGATTTGAACAGGTTCTAGATGGATTTGAACTGGTTTGAGATGGATTTGAACAGGTTTTAGATGGATATGAACTGGTTTTAGATGGATTTGAACAGGTTTAGATGGATTTGAACTGGTTTGAGATGGATTTGAACAGGTTTTAGATGGATTTGAACTGGTTTTAGATGGATTTGAACAGGTTCTAGATGGATTTGAACAGGTTTAGATGGATTTGAACTGGTTTGAGATGGATTTGAACAGGTTTTAGATGGATTTGAACAGGTTTGAGATGGATTTGAACAGGTTCTAGATGGATTTGAACAGGTTCTAGATGGATTTGAACTGGTTTTAGTTGGATTTGAACAGGTTCTAGATGGATTTGAACAGGTTTAGATGGATTTGAACTGGTTTGAGATGGATTTGAACAGGTTTTAGATGGATTTGAACAGGTTTAGATGGATTTGAACAGGTTTTAGTTGGATTTGAGTCTGTATTATCTCACAGACACGAGGTTCTCAGTGTTGTCGGCTCAAGTGTGAAAAGAGGAGAATGTTCTGGAGATAAAACTACTGATGTGTTCAGGAGGAAGGAGCTTCAGAGACACGTCCAAACTTTGTTGAAAACTGTGTGATGTTTTGAGCTAATGCTAACTGTTTGGTTGAAAGTTCCAGTGGGTTTCACTGACGGTTTCTCGACCAGGGACAGTGTTGTTCAGGTGTCTCTGTTAGTGTTTGCTTTGTGGCCGGAGGCGTGTTTGTGAGGCGTGTTCCCGGAGCTGGAGGCGTGTTCCTGAGGCTGCAGGAGGCGTGTTGGGACAAACAGCGACGGGGGGAGGCTGCTCCATAAAAGCTCTGTGGGTTTCTGCTGCGACACTTTCTCCTCGACGTCCTCCAGAGAAACCTCAACGTCATGGCCACCTACTCCCGCTCCGTCACCTACTCGTCCGGGGGCCGCCTGGGCTCCATGAGGGCCCCCAGCGTGTACGGCGGGGCAGGGGGCTCCGGGATCAGGATCTCCAGCGTCAACGCCTCCAGGAGCTTCTCGGCGGGGGCCGGGGCCGGCTCCGGAGGGACGGGCGCCGGGTTTAACCTGTCGGACGCTCTGGACGTGAGCGACAACAAGAAGGCCACGATGCAGAACCTGAACGACCGACTGGCCTCGTACCTCGACAAGGTCTGGACAACATCACCATATAATCTGACTCAAAATCAAGCAGAGACCCTTCCATTCATCTGAAATCATCTGAAATCATCAACGCATGCTTAAGGATTAGGTCAGATTAGGTCAGATCCAACTAAAACCTGCTTAAATCCATCTAAAACATGCACAAGTCCAACCTGTAACCTGTTCAAGTCCAACTAAAACCTTTAAAATCCAACTAAAACTTGATTAAACCCAACTAAAACCTGTTGCAGTAAAATGAGTAAATGAATTAAGTGCAGTTAATCCGTTTGTCTCCAGGTGAAGTTAGTTTGTTCTAAAAGGAAGACCTGCAGAATAAACAGAATAAACAGCTGGATCAAAGTAAACTACGGTGTTATATTTCTGAGCCTCAGGCGTTGTTTTAGAGAAAGAGGCTGAGAGAGAAAAGAGGAGAGGAAACAGAAGAAGAAGAATGTCAGGGTGTGGTTCAGAGAAAAGAGACAAAGACTGAATCAGAGTCAGGTCTAAACACACAGTTCAGACTCAAAATATTCAACTTTAACGTATGTTCATTTTCAGTTTTTTTCGTGAGAAGTTGATGTTTGGTAAAGACTCCTTATTTCTGTCTCGAGCCTCGTTTAGTTTGTTTCCACTGGGCTCTTTAAGGCTGTGGTTCCCAAACACCGGGTCAGGTCCCAAAAGAGGGTTAAAAACTCTAACTCTAAAGTAATAATGTCATGAAAATATAATGTAAATATAAATGAGCAGGAATGACTAAAAGGAACCATATTAAGAAAGAAAAAAAACATTAAAAAGTAGAAATATTAAAGCCTCAAGTAAAAAAAAGAGAATATGGAAAAATGAGCAAATGATAAAATTCTACTAGAATAAACCAATAAATTTAAAAATAATAATTTAAACTTCCTTTAATAAAGGGAGCGTCTCTAAATGTACAACCCAAAAAAACCTGAAGAATCCGTCAAATAAAGGGACCGTCTTCATAAAACAACGAAAGTGTGGATTATTTTTAGAAAAATGTCTGATGAAAGTCCGACTGAACCAGGTTTTAGGAGGTTTTTAAACTGAATCCAATTAAAACCTGTTCAAATCCATCTAAAACCTGTTCAAATCTATCTAAAACCTGTTCAAATCCATCTAAAACCTGTTCAAACCCATCTAAAACCAGTTCAAACCCATCTAAAACCAGTTCAAACCCATCTAAAACCTGTTCAAATCCATCTAAAACCTGTTCAAACCCATCTAAAACCTGTTCAAATCCAATTAAAACCTGTTCAAACCCATCTAAAACCTGTTCAAATCCATCTAAAACCTGTTCAAATCCATCTAAAACCTGTTCAAACCCATCTAAAACCTGTTCAAATCCATCTAAAACCTGTTCAAACCCATCTAAAACCTGTTCAAATCCAATTAAAACCTGTTCAAACCCATCTAAAACCTGTTCAAATCCATCTAAAACCTGTTCAAATCCATCTAAAACCTGTTCAAACCCATCTAAAACCTGTTCAAATCCATCTAAACCTGTTCAAACCCATCTAAAACCTGTTCAAATCCAATTAAAACCTGTTCAAACCCATCTAAAACCTGTTCAAATCCATCTAAAACCTGTTCAAACCCATCTAAAACCTGTTCAAACCCATCTAAAACCTGTTCAAACCCATCTAAAACCTGTTCAAATCCATCTAAAACCTGTTCAAACCCATCTAAAACCTGTTCAAACCCATCTAAAACCTGTTCAAACCCATCTAAAACCTGTTCAAATCCATCCAGGTCCGGAGTCTGGAGAAGGCCAACGCAGACCTGGAGCTGAAGATCCGACAGTTCCTCGAGACCAAGATCAAACCCGAGGAACACGACCATTCAGGCTTTAGAGCCGTCATCAGTGACCTGCAAGACCAGGTAAGACCAGAGAGTCCCCCGAGACCAGGTAAGACCAGAGAGTCCCCCGAGACCAGGTAAGACCAGAGAGTCCCCCGAGACCAGGTAAGACCAGAGAGTCCCCTGAGACCACGTAAGACCAGAGAGTCCCCGAGACCAGGTAAGACCAGAGAGTCCCCTGAGACCACGTAAGACCAGAGAGTCCCCGAGACCAGGTAAGACTAGAGAGTCCCCGAGACCAGGTAAGACCAGAGAGTCCCCGAGACCATGTAAGACCAGAGAGTCCCCGAGACCAGGTAAGACCAGAGAGTCCCCTGAGACCAGGTAAGACCAGAGAGTAATAATTATCACAACAGATTATTTTAATGATGTTTCTGCTCAACTTTAGATAATTTCAGTCGAAACTAACACTTTTGAGAAAAACAGAACAAAACGGTCTGAATTATGATCGTGACCCTTCAGAGAAATACAACAGAATGAGTAAAAGTGAAACTGAAGCTTCTAAAACCGGACAAAGAGCTGAAAAATGAGACGATGCTCACTCCTCTGGGATTTATTTCTCTTAAAAATAAAAACAAGCTGCAAATTTGTGATGTAAACCTGAACTGAGCAGATCTCAAAGAAACTGCAGCTGAAAGAGTCGCTGTTTGTCTGGAAACAAAGGGAGCTGCGGGTGGTACACACCTGAACACACACAGATAACACACACCTGAGCACACACCTGAGCTCGCTCCGCCCCAGGCTCTGCTCTGTTTGCATAAAGTCTCATCTCTCGCTGCTCTTTTGTCGTTCAGTCAACAATAAACCTTTCACACCAGAGTCAAATGAAGAGTATTTAGTCCAAACACAGGATTCAAATACAGGACAAAGTCAGAGCTGATACTGTCATGAAGCACTTGGACAGGTCTGGGTTCAGTGGAGTAACACTACAAGGACCCATACTATGATTAAAAAAATCTATTAAGAATCCAGAAAGTAAGAAACTTAAGAGACTAGGAAACAAAATGAGCAAATGAAAAAATTCCACTGAAATAAACCAGCTGCTTGTTTCTTCTCTGGGTCAGATCCTCGACGCCACTCGCACAAACGGAGCTCTGTATCTGGCCATAGACAACGCCAAACTGGCCGCAGATGACTTCAAAACCAAGTGAGTCCTGAGATTCTTGACCCCTGACCCCTGAATGCTAATTTTTCATACATGAAAATACATGAGAAACGTGCAAAATCCGCAGATTTTTGAATAATTGATCAAAAACTAAATTAAAGCTGTATTGGCAGCTAATTAGCACAATGCTAGTATCAATGTGCTAATTAGTTGCCAATACAGTTTTTGTTAAATCAACAGAAAAGTGCTAACATCTTCCACTAGCTTGATGCTAACATACATGGAAAAACCCATATACTTCCACTAACATGAGCATGCTAACTAACGCTAACATTCAATTGCTTTTATCAGTTTCATATTGCTTTCAGCTAACAGTGCTCTTCAATCAATAAACAGTTACACAGTTTAGCCTCGTTAGCGTTCATGCTGCTCTCCTGGGGTTAGAGTTCACTAAAGCCTGTGGTTGTTCAGGTTTGAGAACGAGCTGTCCATGCGTCAGTCTGTGGAGGCGGACATCGCGGGTCTGAGGAGGGTCCTGGACGAGCTGACCCTGGCCCGGTCCGACCTGGAGATGCAGATCGAGGCTCTGAAGGAGGAGCTGATCATGTTGAAGAAGAACCACGAGGAGGTGAGCCCCAGGTTTATCCCAGAGTTCAGAGTGTGTCTGTGAGCCTCTAAAGTCCGCCCCCTGCAGGACCTGCTGGCTCTGCGCTCTCAGATGGGAGGCACCGTGAACGTGGAGGTGGACGCTGCTCCTCAGGAGGACCTCACTGCGGTGATGGCCAACATCAGAGAACACTACGAGAACGTGGCCGCCAAGAACCGCAAAGACCTGGAGGCCTGGTTCCAGACCAAGGTCAGGCAGGTTTTTATTTATTCTTAGAAACAAAAGCGGATTGATCTAAAGCTTTAGTCTCTGTCTCAGTCGGAGGAGCTGAACCGAGAGGTCGCTGTCAGCACAGAGTCTCTGCAGTCGTCCAGGTCAGAGGTCAATGAGGTCAAACGGACGCTGCAGGGTCTGGAGATCGAGCTGCAGTCTCAGCTCAGTATGGTACGTACCCACTGGCCCCAGCTCAGGGGCCAAATCAAAAACAATAACACATTTTATTTATAATTAGGAAAATGGCTGATTGCATAAACCTTAACTAAACTTATAAAAATAAATAAACATAACATTCTTGCAGAAAGCGGGTCTGGAGGGAACGCTGGCCGAGACGCAGAACCGCTACGCTAACATGTTAGCGGGCTATCAGCGTCAGGTGGGGTCTCTGGAGCAGCAACTGAGCGCGCTCAGAGGCGACCTGGAGCGACAGGGTCAAGAGTACCAGGTTCTGCTCGACATGAAAACACGACTGGAACTGGAGATCCAGGAGTACCGCCGCCTGCTGGACGGAGAGGGCGCCGGGTGAGTCCAGACCGGGTCCAGACCGGGTCCGGACTGGGTTCAGACATGGTTCAGACATGGTTCATACATGGTTCAGACATGGTTTTGAGTGGTTTTGTGTGTCTCAGGCCTGTGTCCAGTTCCAGTTCCAGTTCGACTGTGTCTCGTAAAGTCCTGATCGTGACCAAAGAAGTGGAGGAAGACGAGGAAGAGCCAGAGATCAACGAGACCGAGTGAAACCAAGACCAAGGCCAGGACCAGACCCAGGACCAGATCAGGACTGGACCAAGACCGAGCCGTTCACAGAAAACTGAAATAAAGCTGATGAACTGAAATCATGCATGTGATTTTTATTATCTGCAGAGAATAAAGTCTGACCTCTGACCCCTGACACAAAATTAACATTTTTCATACAATAAGAAACATACAAAAAACCCTGCAAAAAACAGCTAGCATTGTGCTAATTAGCTGCCAATACAGCTTTTATTAAACCAATAGAAAAGTGCTAGCATTTTCTTCTAGCTTGATGCTAACATACATGGAAAAACTCATATACTCCCACTAGCATGAGCATGCTAACTAATGCTAACATTTAGTTGCTTTTATCATTTTCTTATTGTTTTGATCTTTCCTGAACAACATCAGAATCAGGTTTTCAGTGAAAGGAACAGGTTTTGACGTAAACATAAACATTTTAATAACAACTAAGATAAATACAGTGAGATATAAATTAAATCTAATATTTGAGCTGTGGTGAAATGTCCTGTCAAAGAACAGGACTGCAGCAGGTCACTGAAGGGTCACTGAAGGGTCACTGTAATAATGATAATGTTCCTGTGTTCAATCAAAGGGAAATAAATAAGTTATTGTAGATGTGTTCCTTCAAAGACACTGAACAAAACTATAAAGACTGAATCTGGTTTAAAGAAGCTGTGGACAGCGCCCCCTTCAGGCCTCGCTGGGTTCTGCTCCAGTTCTCTTCTTATCCTCCAGTGGTTTTCAAATGTTCAAGGCTGAGGGTTTAGACTGGTTTAGACTGGTCTGGCCTGGCTTAGTCTGGTCTGGCACAGTCTGATCTGGTCCGGTCTGGCACAGTCTGGTCTGGTCTGGTCCAGTTTGGTTCCGTCTGGTCTGGTCCAGTCTGGTTCCGTCTGGTCTGGTCCAGTCTGGTTCCGTCTGGTCTGGTCCAGTCTGGTTCCGTCTGGTCTGGTCCAGTCTGGTCCGGTCTTCAGATAAAGACTCTTCAGATCCAAAAACCAGGTGGAACCGGTTTCAGGTTAAATCTACTTTTACATTTTCATTCCAAACCAACATTTAATGAAGTCGTTTTGAACTAAACCTGTTTCATTTATTTATTTTAGATTGGAACAAAAAGGACACTCTTCACTGGTGGTTCTAGTCCTCACCACCAGGGGGCGATAATAATATAAGTCTGTGTGAAGCACGCCCCCTGGTGGTTCTAGTCCTCACCACCAGGGGGCGATAATAGTATAAGTCTGTGTGAAGCACGCCCCCTGGTGGTGAAGAACAGAGCCATCTGATGTTTGTCAGTGTAACCATGATCTGTGACTAAAACAATCAAAATAACTATTTACATTTGTCTCTGAAACATCAGTTTTTGGTGAAAAGAGTTCAGTTTTTCTTCAACTGAAAATCAGACAAAGACTGAGAGTAAACTTCCAAACAAAAGTTGTTTTTCAAAATAATAGAAACACTTTTTAACTTTAGTTTCACGATGAACCTGCTCAGACTGGATTCAGCTGATGTTGCAGAAGAATCTCAGAAACACTTCAAACATTTAAAACAACAGGACCCAGCCGTAAACCGTAGACTTGTGTCTAAACTGAACATGTTCTGCTCAATTTACTCACTTTATCACTATAACCTTTTACACAAATTATTACAAATGATTTAAATAGAACTATTTCTAGTTTCAAATTAATCATTCATGTGAATTTCACTTAAAATTCTTAATTATGTTTGTAAAATAAAAGGTTTTAGTCTCAGTCGTGAGTTTTCTACAAACTGAGCTCAGGGACAAAATGCAAAATGAAAATGACAGGTTTCTTCAAAAGAGGCGTTGTTTTTCCACCAGTTTGTGATAAACTGACGAAGCCTGCTTCAACAGTGTCACATTCTGAGGCGTCGCAGAAATGTCCCAGAGCAGCTTCAACGACAGGAACAGGTTTAGATAAATGAGGATTTTCTAAAATGTGGCCGAGCTGCGTTCGTCCCAAAGCAGTGAAACTGAAATATTTACAGATTTCCCTGAAGCTGGGGTTGAAACAGACACAGGTTTATTCTGATCCTCGAGCTCACAAAATAAACATTCAATTCAATTCAGATTTCTGCTGAAATACGAGGCGCTGGAGTCTGAACAAAACTGGGACTAAATCAGGTCTAAATTAAAAAACGGTTTAATGTGAGCTTTGTGTTGGCAGCAGCTTTTTACACAAACTGAAGACAACTCAGAGAAGATTTCATTAAAAAAACTAATTAATCTGAACAAATAGAAATAAAAGCATGAATGAGTATCTCCAGAATCAGAATTACAGAACATTATTCTTAGTTCTGTTTCATAAAAGAAACTCTGTGTGTGGTTCTCTTTGACTTTATTTTTCTTTTGTTCAGAAATGACGCCTGAATTTCAAAATAAAAACCTGCTGTCTTCTTTAATAAGTTTTTTATTTTTGTGGATTTCTTTTGTCACTTTTTCTTCAGGGAGTGGTTAAATTACTGCTGTGTCCCTGAAACCGGTCTGAGTCTCTCTGAAGTCCTTCCAAAACCGGTTCCTCTGGTTTCTGGGAGGAGTGACCAGTCCCCAAACTGGACTTCCCTTGGCCTCCGGGGGTTTAGACCGAGGATAAAAGCCCCGGTCTGAGCTCTGGTCCAGAGCAGTCCTCCTGAGACCTCCAGAGACCTCCTGAAACCTCCTGAGACCTCCAGAGACCTCCAGAGACCTCCAGAGACCTCCTGAAACCTCCTGAGACCTCCTGAGACCTCCTGAGACCTACTGAAACCTCCTGAGACCTCCTGAGACCTCCAGAGACCTCCACAGACCATGTCGTTCTCCAGCTCCATGACCTCGGCCTCTCTGCGCAGCTCCGCTCTGGGCTCCGGGCGTCGAGGCCTGTCGTCGGGCAGCGTTTACGGAGGAGCGGGCGGCGCCGGGGTCCGGATCTCCACGTCCAGCTCCGGAGCCGCTCTGGGGGCGGGGTTTAACCTGTCGGACGCTCTGGACGTGACGACCAATGAGAAGGCCACGATGCAGAACCTGAACGACCGTCTGGCCTCGTACCTGAGCAAGGTCAGAACTAAACCTGGACTAAACCAGGTCTAAACCAGACTTTCTGAACTAACCTTGATTTTCTTTTTTAGGTGAAAAGTCTGGAAAAGGCCAACTCAGACCTGGAGCTGAAGATCAGACAGTTCCTGGAAAACAAGACCAAGCCTCAGATCCACGACTGTTCTGCTCATACAACCGTCATCACAGGACTCCAGGGCAAGGTAAGACCAGACCAGGACCAGGACCAGGACAAGGACCAGGACCAGACCAGACCAGGACCAGACCAGGACCAGGACCAGGACCAGAACCAGACCAGGACCAGACCAGGACCAGACAAGGACCAGAACCAGACCAGGACCAGACCAGGACCAGGACCAGGACCAGGACCAGACCAGAACCAGACCAGGACCAGGACCAGACCAGGACCAGGACCAGGACCAGACCAGGACCAGGAGCGAGTAAAGAAGCTGTAGAGTGTGTATTAAAGCCTTGTTGGTTTCAGATGGTGGACGCTGCTCGTGTGAACGCTGCTCTGTTTCTGGCCGTGGACAACGCCAAACTGGCCGCAGACGACTTCAGAGTCAAGTGAGTTCTCTTCAAACTTTACTGATTTTATCGTGACTTTCTCTGAGAAAACACAAACCAAAATGTCTGAGCAAATATTCAGAAGTCTGCTTATTTTTGAGCCAGTGTTGACGAGGCGTTAAAGGCACAGTTAGTTCAAAATAAAGAACTTTAAGGTGTTAGCATCGCTAGCTTCTGGTCTCCTTCACAGTCCACTCAAAGTAAAACCCTCTAAACTGAATAAACTCTGCTCCTTTCCCTTTTTTAACGCTGTATTCAGTAACTGCAGCTGCTTTTTTAGTTTGAACGTGTTTAAAGCCGACTCAAAGCTAACGGCTGCTAACTCTTGTGGCTCAGGTTCGAGAACGAGCTGGCCATGCGTCAGTCTGTGGAGGCGGACATCGCCGGACTGAGGAGGGTCCTGGACGAGCTGACCCTGGCCCGGTCCGACCTGGAGATGCAGGTGGAGGGTCTGAGAGACGACCTGATCTACCTGAAGAGGCAGCACGAAGAGGTGAGCCCCGACAGATCAGAGTTGAATCGACTCTGAAGGAAACGGGAGAGTTTTATAAATGAGTCTGAGTGCACTTCCTCACGTGTATGGCGCCCCCTGCAGGACCTGCTGGCTCTGCGCTCTCAGATGGGAGGCACCGTGAACGTGGAGGTGGACGCTGCTCCTCAGGAGGACCTCACTGCGGTGATGGCCAACATCAGAGAACACTACGAGAACGTGGCCGCCAAGAACCGCAAAGACCTGGAGGCCTGGTTCCACATGAAGGTGAGCCCTAAAAACCGGTTCGACCTGGATTTAGTCTCGGCGTCTGCGCAGCTTCTGTAAAATCCCGTGTCTCCGCAGACGGCCGAGCTGAACAAAGACGTGGCCGTCAGCACCGAGACCCTGAAGACCACCAGGTCCGAGGTGACGGAGCTCAGACGGACTCTGGAGACTCTGAAGATCAAACTGCAGGCTCAGATCAGCAAGGTACGGACAGGACCCAAGAGAATTTAGAGACCAATCTAGTTCATTTCTGTTTTGTCTGTTGAGATAATGTCCCGGTCTGACCTCTGACCTCTGCCCCACAGAAAGCAGCTCTGGAGCTGAACCTGTCGGAGGTGAACAGCCGTTACGCCGCGTTGCTCGCCAGCTTCCAGCAGCAGGTGACGTCGCTGGAGCAGCAACTGAGCGCGCTCAGAGCGGACCTGGCCAATCAGAAGGATCTGTACAACCAGCTGCTGGACATCAAGACCCGGCTGGAGCTGGAGATCGCCGAGTACCGCCGCCTGCTGGACGGAGAGACCGAGAAGTGAGTTTCAGCCAATCACAGAGAGCCCTGTCAGAATCTGCCTAGCAACAACGGCCGCTCCATTAGACGCCATTAACACAGTTACCCAGTTCTAAGTAGCTCCTCCGTTAGCCAGTGTAGCTGGTAATGCTAACGTCTGGCTCTGTGTTTGTTCCAGGACGGTCACCACGACGACCAGGACCAAAGTGGTGACCATCGTTCAGGAAGTGGACGAACACGGAAACATCCTCAGCTCCAAGTGATCCGTCCAGAGCCAATCGGAGGACTCGAAATGAGACGGGCTCGACACCCCACATCTGAAGCCTAAACCCTTTTGTGATCAATAAAAACCCAATTCAACTTTAACATCTGTGTGGTTTTGTCTGCAAACTGTAAATCAGACGCAAAAGAAAGAATAGTTTTCACCGTCTGTAAAGAATACACGACAAATAATGTCTTTATAAAAACAGAGCTCAGTAAAATCATTATGTGTCAGAGCTATTGTTGGAAAAGCCTTCAGTTGTTTCCATGAACTCACCTTAACAAAATGTCTTTGATGCTAATGCTATTTTGCTAACAATAACAAATCTAACTTTGTATGTATGTATGTGTATATATATATATATATATATATATATATATATATATATATATATATATATATATATATATATATATATATATATATATATATATATATATATATATATATATATATATATATATATATATAGTGCATTTCACGCTGAGGCCTTCAGTCACGTACCACTCATAGTTGCTCGTCTGGAAAGACAAACCCTTTTCCTTTCCAGACTAGCTAGCCGTCGTGAAACACCTTAGTACACCGTGGAACACCGTGGGACACCGTGGGACACCGTGAAAACTAAAATAAAGACAAATACGATGTTTCAAACTCACATAAATCACACATTTCCATTGTAACATGGCTATAAAAGCGTTACAAATAAACTTTACCGTGTGCGCCTGTTTGACCAGTAGTAGAATGACTTCGTAGGCAGATATTTGAGTCTTTATCACTGTTTTTCGTATTTCTCTGACTTCTCTCGTGTCTTTTATCTCCCGCCATTGCTCAAATAGACTTCCGGTTCGCGAGATCACGTGACTCTATATATAATCTTATTCTATATGACTCTATAATTTCTTATTAAGTACAGTTAATTTTACCAATAAAATAGACACTTAAAGCTATAAAGCCATTACACATTACTATAAAATGATTGTGCAATTATTAACCATAATTAACCGAAAATTAATCTCGTAGCATGTTTGCACTTCCTGTTGTCATGGTAACATATATACAGTCCATTACAGCGTCAGCTCCACCAATCACAGGACGCGTACACGTCCAGTTCAACGTAAGACCTTCTAGCTGGTCCTGGTCTGCAGGATCCAGATCTGATTGGTTATTGACACTGACTGTGTCCGTTCACTTACAGTGGACGGGGCCTGCTCTGTTGATTCTGAAGGTCTCAACACAAGCTGAAATATAACTGGATAAAAACTCTACCATAATAAACAACATTGGAGCCACTCAACTAAGTGGATATAATATGACATAAAGAGAAGAGAGAATAGAGAATCATTTTGTTTACATATTTATGACAATAAAATAAAATAAATGTACTTTTCTGAGCATGTTTAGGCCAGCAGAGAAGGCCTTGCTGATATTTTAATTATTGATTATTAACCAATTACAGTAATCCCCAATAAGTGTAAATTTTAATTAATTTATCGGAATGATGAATTAAGTGATTTATAGTCTGTATATTGTACATATTGTGTTATATTTTCTGTGATGATGGAGTGAGTGAAGGTGCAGTTCAGAGATGAGCCTCTAGAGGGAGCTCTGTCACTGGTTTTAGAGAAGCCACTGTTATCTTTATAAACTCTGAAAAAACTACAGAAGAGGCCCAGTATTAACACTTTCAGCTCTTTATACATAATTATACACTTTCAACATAAGGCTGTCTGATTTCTTTCTTTCCTTTCTTTCTTTCTTTTTTTTTTTTTGCACATTTGTCAAAATTAACTGTTTCAGATCAAACTCATTTAAATATTACACAAAGATAAGTCAAGTAAACACAAAATGTAGTTTTTAAGAGTTGATTTTATTTATTAAGAAAAAAAAAGCTGTACAAACCTACCCAGCCCTATGTGAAAAAGTAACTGCCCCCTAAGAACAGGTTGAGTCTCAGCAACAATAACTGAGTCTGTCTCATTTCTGGAGGAACCTGGTCACTCTTCTACAGAACTGTTAATTCAGACACTGGAGGGTTTTGAGCATGAACTGTCTTTTTAACGTCAGACCACATCGTCTCAATCAGATTCTAGTCCAGACTGAGACTAGTCCAGTCCTAAACCTTCATTTAGTTTATTTGAACCATTCAGAGGTGGACTGGTGTGTTCTGGATCATTGTCCTGCTTCAGCTCCAGTCATGAACTGATGGAGGACATTCTCCTTCAGGATTATTTGGTCCAGAGCAGAATTCATGGTTCCATCGATCACAGTGAGTCGTCCAGGTCCAGACCATCACACTACCACCACCATATTTACTGTTGATGGTGTTTTACTGAAATGCTGTGTTACTTTTACTCCAGATTTAACGGGACAGACTCCTTTCATAACGTTCTACTTTTGTCTCGTTACAGAATCTTTTCCCAATAGTCTTGGGGATCACTGAGATGTTTTTTGTAAAAGTGAGACGAGCCTTTATGTTCTTTTAAGTCAGTAGTGGTTTATTTTTGCCCCGTCTCTTGTTAATGGAGTCTCAAAGCTTTAGTGATGGCTCTGAACTCTTTCCAGACTCAGAGATGTCATTTACTCTGTTTCTCATCTGTTTCTGAATTTCTTTAGATCACAGAATAATGTCTTGCTTTTTCAGATCTTTTGTCGTTCTCTTTGACAGAAAGGTTCTATTTAAGTGATTTCTTGATTCAACAGGTCTGGAAAACTGAACATAGATTAGTTCATTCATGATTCCAACACAGGGCTTGGTGGGTTTGTATCAATAAAATCATAAATTTAAAACTGCATTCTGTGTTTACTTGAGTTATCTTTGTCTGATATTTAAATGTAGGTGTGACAAATGTACAAAGAAATCAGGACGGGGGCAGAAACTTTTTTTCACCAGTGTAAATCCACTGTTATGCTCTAATAACTGTGATCAGTGTGATGTTTGAAGAGATGCAGCTGAAGCGTGAGTTTCAGTGAGTTTAGTGGAAGGAGCTGTTGACAGACTCAGGTTTCACTCGGAGCAGGTTTGACTCGGAGCAGGTTTGACTCTGGATTATTGGATTATGTAACGTGACCCTCAGGCCTCTGTCTCCTGTAAATGTGTAAAACTACAGACATCAGACACTGAAGGGCTGTTACCTTTGACGTTTTCATTTATTATTGTTGTTATTATGATTTTAATTATTCATTTTAGACCAGTCTTGTGTTAGAGCCTCTCTTTTCTGTTTCTGTTGATGCCTAAAGTTTTTAACTCGATATTTCTCTCAAGTCTGTGTCAAACGAGTCTTTATTATTAAATCTCAAACTGAGCCACATTAAACTCTCCTGATGTTTGGGCCCAAATTCACCTGTAAACGTACATTTGCAGGTTTCGTCTTTAGGACTGATCCACTCAGAGTCAAATAACATAAAATAAAATATAATGAAAATGTGAAGTGGGAAAGAACCCAATATTTGTTTGGTTTTGATGTCAGGCCTGAACTCACCAAAGACTCAATAATAACACACAACATTATTAATAATAATACTTACATGACGTTAAAGGTCAGAGACTCATTAGGGCCCTTTATAAAGCCCCGCCCCTCGGCCCCTGAGGGACTGCCCCGGCTCCTGCAGAGCTGCCCCCTGCAGGCCAGGAGTGTTCAGAGCAGGTGCTTTACCTGCAACTACACTTGTATGTGCAATTTACAAAGCTTCTTATCTTTTCTAAAACATTTTAATTATTTTATTTGTTGGTTTATGACAGGGACAGTGTACATTAAATAACATTGCTGCAAATGCACCAGAATTAGCCAAAAGGCTATTTTTCATCCGTTGTCCCTGGACAGATGATAAAATTGTCTCCCTAAAAACAACAGTAAAAATATTATACAGACATTAATACAAATATAAAAGAGCAGATATAAAAAAGCATTAAATATAAATATAACAACCAGTGTTAAAAGCATAATACAGGCATTAGGTAAAATTCAACAGTTATTCTACAATATTTAACAGCAGACACACAAGTGGTAGCATTATTCTGTTGGAGGAGGTTAATATTACTAATGCTGACATGTCTGATGTGTTATGAACCAGTTTTTAAATGTTTTTTGAACAGATTGAATGTGGTCAGTTCTCTGATGTTCTGAGGGACACTGTCCAGCTGTAACAGAGAAGACACTCTGAAGACACTTCTAGAGAGGAACAGTCCAGTCTCCTCGGGGACCCTCGTGTTACCCTCTGTGAGCTGGTTCTTATGTTCACAAACTGACTGAGCATCAGACAGAGGTTTGAGTATTTGATGACGTTCTCCCAGCTCCACAGTTTATGTTTCTGTAGAATGGTACAATGATGATGTCTTAATGGTTTTTATCCAGTATTTTAATTGTCTGTTTGTCTCGTGACTCTATGGGTTTTAGTGTGGTTTTGTTTGCCTGTGACCATGTTGTTAGACGTGTTGTTAGTATGTTATGTGAGACAGGACCATAGCATGCATGAACATGTTAGCTGCCTGCAGTGATAAATGTGACCTTATGAATCTGAAATTAGACAGATTAAACTTAACACGGTTACAGACTTTTTCATTTGTGATTTAAATGTTAGTTTTGAATCATATAGATATTTGAATTCTGGCACAACTTGTATTTTTTCTCCTGCCACAAAAACATCACTCTGTATATTTGTAATGTTTGATTTAGAGAAGAACATTGCAACTGTTTTATTTACATTGAGTTTTAAGCTGGACTGATTTAACCATTCTGAGACATGAGCCACAGACTGTGTAAGTTTATCAGCTACTTGTGTTTTTACCATGTGTATAAATGACTGTATCATCTGCAAACATCTGCATGAAGACACTGGAACAAACTGAAGGGAGGTCGTTTATGTACAGAGAGAAAAGGCCCCAGGATGGAACCTTGCGGGACACCTATGGACAGAGGGAGGGGACGGGACGGGTAATCATCCATTCTGACTGTGATCGATTTGATATAATGATTCTATACATTTTATTGCATGTGAAGAGAAGTTGAACTTGGTGAGTTTGGTCAATAATATTTCAATAAGTCCAAAGCTTTTTTCAGGTCAAGAAACACAGCACCAACCACACCACCTTTGTCCAGTAAATGTTTAATATTTTCTATAAAAAAACAATTTGCTGTCTCTGTTGAGTCCTGAGCTCTAAAACCAAACTGCACAGGATGAAGTGAGAATGATGTGGTGTGGAGATGTGGGGATGAGTTTCTCTGTGACTGTGGACACTGTGGGAGTGACACTGATGGGTCTGTGATTGGAAAGTGATAAAGTATCTCTGTTTTTATAGATTGGAATGACAGCTGATGACTTCCATTTACTCAGAAATGGATAGATTGAGAATGTTGGTCATTGGAGTTATTAAAGTGGAGTTCTTTCAACATAAATGTACCTATGTCTTTTGTTCTGGTAGGTTTGAGTGATTTTATATCTGTGTGACTGACACTGCTCAGACTGGGCTCTGATGTATTTATAGGATAAACATTCAGATTATTAGAAGTAAAACACTGAGAAACAGAAGAAACAGATTCAATGAAAAATACTTGAAGGCATCTGCAACTGTGTGTGCATTATTTGTAATTTGTCCATTTATCTTTATTTCTAAACGTCTTTTTCTTTTTGTGTCCTGTCCGACAAGTTTTTTCAGTTGGTTCCAGATTGTTTCAGAATCCCCTTTTGCATTTTCAATAATAGTCAAGATAAAATCTGCTTTGGCCTTCCGTATGTTTTTTACTGCTTTATTCTTTAATGATGTAAATAGATTTCTAGCACTTTGTGATTTACTTTTGATTGCATTTTAGTGCAAGATCCCTCCCTTTCATTAGTTTCAGTATCTCAGAGTTCATTAGTGTAGTATGTTTTTACTGTGTTTGAGTTTTGAACTAAAGTTTTTAATTGTTCTCTCAAGTGTTTTTACAAAAGATTCACAGATTCACAGTCCCTTTCACAACCATTCCTCTTCTTCTGAGTCGAATATTTAAACGACAGCTGTGTTTGATAAATGCTGAGGTGGAGCAGGTTCAGAGAACAGGGAGCTGCTGCTGTTACATAACCTTCATTAATCTGTGTCTTCAGGCTCCGCTCAGGGTCAGAGGTCAACGCTCACTCAGCAGTTTCATCAGAAAGGTCAAAGTTAATGCTTGGGTTTGTCTGAATCTACGAGCTCAATCTCAATACTGAAGGTTTTACATGAAACGGTTTGATCAGAAGTTTACTCACAACTAAAGTTTGGGAATCACTGCAGTAGAATCTTCTGGGCTTGGCTCAACAGTGTTTTTAAAAACGTCTCTGCAGCTCCGAGTACGAGTACGAGTACGAGTACGAGTACGAGTACCAGTACGAGTACCAGTACGAGTACGAGTACGAGTACCAGTACGAGTACGAGTACCAGTACGAGTACCAGTCCGAGTACCAGTACGAGTACCAGTACCAGTACGAGTACGAGTACAAGTACCAGTACGAGTACCAGTACGAGTACAAGTACAAGTACCAGTACCAGTACCAATACGAGTACGAGTACCAGTACCAGTACGAGTACGAGTACGAGTACCAGTACGAGTACCAGTACCAGTACCAGTACCAATACGAGTACGAGTACCAGTACGAGTACCAGTACGAGTACGAGTACCAGTACCAGTACGAGTACCAGTACGAGTACCAGTATGAGTACCAGTACCAGTACCAGTACCAGTACGAGTACCAGTACGAGTACCAGTACGAGTACCAGTACGAGTACCAGTACCAGTACCAGTACCAGTACGAGTACCAGTACGAGTACCAGTACCAGTACAAGTACCAGTACGAGTACGAGTACCAGTCCGAGTACAAGTACCAGTACCAGTACGAGTACAAGTACCAGTACGAGTACCAGTACGAGTACAAGTACAAGTACCAGTACGAGTACCAGTACGAGTACCAGTACCAGTCCGAGTCCGAGTCCGAGTCCTGGACTGGTTCTGCTCCTGTAGTTCAGGTGTGCTCTGTTTGAGCAGTTCTTAATCAAACAGAGCTTCACTCAGTTTTACACTTTTATCAAATAAATGTTCTTTATGTTCTTGTCTGTGGTCGGACCCATTAAAAGCATGAACTCATATAAAAGCCAGCCTCAGGTCGAGGGTTAAGTGACCTTTGACCTCAGATTCCTGTGAGGCCCACGCCTCATTCCTCTGACGTTCCTCTGAAAGAACAGGACGGCCTCAGGTCTCAGACCAGGACCAGACCAGGACCAGCCCAGACCAGGACCAGACCAGGACCAGACCAGACCAGACCAGGACCAGACCAGGACCAGCCCAGACCAGGACCAGACCAGACCAGGACCAGACCAGACCAGACCAGGACCAGACCAGGACCAGACCAGGACCAGACCAGGACCAGACCAGACCAGGACCAGCCCAGACCAGACCAGGACCAGACCAGACCAGGACCAGACCAGACCAGACCAGGACCAGACCAGGACCAGCCCAGACCAGGACCAGACCAGACCAGGACCAGACCAGGACCAGCCCAGACCAGGACCAGACCAGGACCAGACCAGGACCAGACCAGGACCAGACCAGGACCAGACCAGACCAGACCAGACCAGACCAGACCAGGACCAGACCAGGACCAGCCCAGGACCAGCCCAGACCAGGACCAGCCCAGACCAGGACCAGACCAGGACCAGACCAGGACCAGACCAGACCAGACCAGGACCAGACCAGGACCAGACCAGACCAGACCAGGACCAGACCAGACCAGGACCAGCCCAGACCAGGACCAGACCAGGACCAGACCAGGACCAGACCAGGACCAGACCAGACCAGGACCAGACCAGGACCAGACCAGACCAGGACCAGACCAGGACCAGACCAGACCAGACCAGGACCAGCCCAGACCAGGACCAGACCAGGACCAGACCAGACCAGAACAGACCAGACCAGGACCAGACCAGGACCAGACCAGACCAGACCTGGACCAGAGCTGGACCAGAACAAACCTGGACCAGACCTGGACCAGACCAGACCAGGACCAGACCAGGACCAGACCAGACCTGGACCAGAGCTGGACCAGAACAAACCTGGACCAGACCTGGACCAGACCAGGACCAGACCAGGACCAGACCAGACCAGACCAGAGCAGACCAGGACCAGACCAGACCTGGACCACCTTTATTAATCTACATTAAAGTACATTAAAGTACATTAATCTACATTAAAGTACATTAAAGTACATTAAAGTACATTAAAGTACATTAAACTACATTAAAGTACATTAAACTACATTAAAGTACATTAAAGTACATTAATCTACATTAAAGTACATTAAAGTACATTAAACTACATTAAAGTACATTAAACTACATTAAAGTACATGGACCAAGTGAGTGATTCATGTTTCCAGTAAAACCAGGTCGTTTACTGGAAACATGAGTTTGTGAAAGAAAGTCTAAACCAATGAGACACAGTCAGGATTTAACTTTAGACCTTCACAGAAACCAACTGTTTCCAAATGAACTCTTTTGCCACATTCTTTGACAGATTCTTATCACAGGAAAGTGTGTGTTTTACGACTCAGCTCCAGGCTTTGTCGTTTATTTTACTTCAACATTCTTTACACGGCCCTGGGTTTAGTTTCTACACAAACAGCCTGCCTTTATTACACATGTTATTACACTCTGCTGTTTGTTTAGAGCCAGGTAAATGTCTTCAGTTTGAATCTTATGTCATTTCTCTCCAGTTACTTCTCTGTGTTGAGTCTGAGATTAGTTCATTTAAAGTGTGTTGGAGACTCTCTTCAGTCGGGTTTAGTCGCTGCAGTTTCTCTCAGATCCTGTTTCCCTCGACGCTCTGATCCAGGACGAACTGCTCCTAAACATTGGATTCACTCAAAATATTCTCAGAATAAACTCATTCTATCAGAAACAAGACTCAGACTTTACCTCAAGTCTGGACCAAAACCAGGACCACGTTAGTCCACTTTTAGATCCAGGTCTAGATCCGGTCCAGTCAGGTCTAGACCCGGTCCAGTCAGGTCTAGCCCGGTCCAGAGTCAGGTCTAAACACTTACAGATTTGAGTCTTTGTTGTTTTGTCACTGAACCTTTATTTTTCTGGTTGTAACTATTTCATTTATATTTTTATGGTTCTTTCAGGACCGTCTGTTGTAAAGTGTGATAAATAAAGTTTCTGAGCCTGAAGGTTGCTCCACGCCTCATTCTTCTCTGACATTTACTAACTTTCACTCAAACGCCTCAGGGTTTGACTGACATCTCACCTGCCCCCCCCACACACACCTGGGGTGGGACTCAGGCCCCGCCCCTCACCTTTACACCTGCACTGAGTGATTGACAGCTGAATTTAAGTGTTTAAGTGTGAAACGTCGAGAACTTAAATAATCAAACTCAAAGCTCCAGTCCCTGATGTTCTTTTTTGTCCCAAGGGCCTCTCCTGCGTCATGTGACTCGTGTCGACCAATGAGAGCGCTCCTTTTTGCAGCATGTACTGGTTTTATTAAATTCATTAAACCTTTTTGGTCTCAGTGTGTTCTCTGTGACGATCCTGGAGCTAATGCTAACGGCTGCCTCTAAATAAATGTAAATGTGATGGAGTCCAAACTGTAGTGAAGTACAGTGAAGTAAAGTGAAGTACAGTGAAGTACAGTGAAGTACAGTGAAGTAAAGTGAAGTACAGTGAAGTAAAGTGAAGTACAGTGAAGTAAAGTGAAGTACAGTGAAGTACAGTGAAGTAAAGTGAAGTACAGTGAAGTAAAGTGAAGTACAGTGAAGTAAAGTGAAGTACAGTGAAGTAAAGTGAAGTACAGTGAAGTAAAGTGAAGTAAAGTGAAGTACAGTGAAGTAAAGTGAAGTACAGTGAAGTACAGTGAAGTAAAGTGAAGTACAGTGAAGTACAGTGAAGTAAAGTGAAGTACAGTGAAGTAAAGTGAAGTACAGTGAAGTAAAGTGAAGTACAGTGAAGTACAGTGAAGTAAAGTGAAGTACAGTGAAGTAAAGTGAAGTAAAGTGAAGTACAGTGAAGTAAAGTGAAGTACAGTGAAGTACAGTGAAGTACAGTGAAGTAAAGTGAAGTACAGTGAAGTAAAGTGAAGTACAGTGAAGTAAAGTGAAGTACAGTGAAGTACAGTGAAGTAAAGTGAAGTACAGTGAAGTACAGTGAAGTACAGTGAAGTACAGTGAAGTAAAGTGAAGTACAGTGAAGTAAAGTGAAGTAAAGTGAAGTAAAGTAAAATGAAGTAAAGTGAAGTACAGTGAAGTACAGTGAAGTAAAGTGAAGTAAAATGAAGTAAAGTGAAGTAAAATGAAGTAAAGTGAAGTAAAGTGAAGTAAAGTGAAGTAAAGTACAATGAAGTAAAGTAAAATGAAGTAAAGTGAAGTAAAATGAAGTAAAGTGAAGTAAAGTGAAGTACAATGAAGTAAAGTGAAGTAAAATGAAGTAAAGTGAAGTAAAGTGAAGTACAATGAAGTAAAGTGAAGTAAAATGAAGTAAAGTGAAGTAAAATGAAGTAAAGTGAATGAAAGTGAAGTAAAATGAAGTAAAGTGAAGTAAAGTGAAGTAAAATGAAGTAAAGTGAATGAAAGTGAAGTAAAATGAAGTAAAGTGAAGTAAAATGAAGTAAAGTGAAGTAAAGTGAAGTAAAATGAAGTAAAGTGAATGAAAGTGAAGTAAAATGAAGTAAAGTGAAGTAAAGTGAAGTAAAATGAAGTAAAGTGAATGAAAGTGAAGTAAAATGAAGTAAAGTGAAGTAAAATGAAGTAAAGTGAATGAAAGTGAAGTAAAGTGAAGTAAAATGAAGTAAAGTGAAGTAAAGTGAAGTAGCTCCTGAAAGGCTGATGAAAGTACTGGTGAAGAGTGAGTACTTGTCCCTGTGGTGTCCAGTGGACCCTGGACTCTCTGCTGTGATCTCAGTCTCATCTTTATTCATCTTATTCATGAAGTTGTTTGATTCTTGTTTTGTGTGAAAGGTTCTCCATAAAAACTCTTTCTCATTCTTTCTTGTGTTATTTAAATCTCTGTCTTATCTCAGTGTCAGAGTGAACTTTGACCTCTCACTTTCACTGAACTGGTTTTGTGTCACATGAAGGAATGACGCTGCTGCACCTGTCGGAGCGGTCTCACCTGTCCCCCGAGGCCCCGCCCCCTTCACCTGTGGATAAAAGCCCGTGCCTCGCGCTGCTCTTCACTCTCCTCTTGTCTCCAGAGACACAGCAGCATCATGACCTCCTTCGTCCGCAGCTCGTCCCGCTCCATCCGCAGCTCCGGGGGCTCCCTGCTGGGCTCCGGGGCCGGGGGCTCCATGATGAGGGCCGGCAGCGTGTACGGCGGCGCTGGGGGCTTCGGGACCCGCATCTCCTCCGCCTCCGTCGGCGGCGGGGTCTCCGCCTCCTCCGCGGCGTTCAGCTTCGCGGCCGCCGGCGGCGCCGAGGACAGGTGAGGACCGGGGGTATCTGAGGAGGGGCAGGTGAGGACCGGGGGTATCTGAGGAGGGGCAGGTGAGGACCGGGGGTATCTGAGGAGGGGCAGGTGTGGACCGGGGGGTATCTGGAGAGGGGCAGGTGAACCGGGGTATCTGAGGGGGGCAGGTGAGGACCGGGGGTATCTGAGGAGGGCAGGTGAGGACCGGGGTATCTGAGGAGAGGACAGGTGAGGACCGGGGGTATCTGAGGAGGGGCAGGTGAGGACCGGGGGGTATCTGAGGAGGGGCAGGTGTGGACCGGGGGTATCTGGAGAGGGCAGAGGACCGGGGGTATCTGAGGAGGGGCAGGTGTGGACCGGGGGTATCTGAGGAGGGGCAGGTGAGGACCGGGGGTATCTGGAGAGGGGCAGGTGAAGACCGGGGGGTATCTGAGGAGGGGCAGGTGAGGACCGGGGGTATCTGGAGAGGGGCAGGTGTGGACCGGGGGTATCTGGAGAGGGGCAGGTGAGGACCGGGGGGTATCTGAGGAGGGGCAGGTGTGGACCGGGGGGTATCTGAGGAGGGGCAGGTGAGGACCGGGGGGTATCTGAGGAGGGGCAGGAAGGAAACAGGAGCGTGCTCAGTATTTGTGTTATGTACATGTGTCTCTGAAGCTAAGAACGGCTAACGCTAAAGTCAAATACTGTTAAAGGTGAACTGTTTGTTTAAACAGTGATTAACTGAAGTCTGTCTGTGTTCAGTCTCATCGGGAACGAGAAGTTCACGATGCAGAACCTGAACGACCGTCTGGCCACGTACCTGGCCAAGGTGGCGGCTCTGGAGAAGGCCAACGCCGACCTGGAGCTGAAGATCCGGCAGTTCATCGAGAGTCGGGTCGGACCTGCCACTCGGGACTACAGCGCGTTCTACCTCACCATCGCAGAGGTCACCGGAAAGGTACCAAAACTGGACCGGACTAGACCGGACTAGACCGGACCGGACTGGACCAGACCAGACTAGACTGGACCAGACTAGACTAGACTTGACTGGACCGGACTGGACTGGACTGGACCAGACTGGACCGGACTGGACCGGACTAGACTGGACCAAAGCCTCTAACACAGAGCTTTCTTCAGTAAAAGTCATTTGATGTGGTTCTTGTGGTAGATCCAAGACGCCATCAGAGTGAACGGAGCTGTGCACCTGAGCATCGACAACGCTCGGCTCGCTGCCGACGACTTCAAGATGAAGTGAGTCACAAACACGAAGATGAGACCTGGTTTAGACCTGGTTTAGACCTGGTTCAGACCTGGTTTAAACCTGGTTTAGTCCTGGTTTAGACCTGGTTTAGACCTGGTTCAGACCTGGTTTAGGCCTGGTTTAGACCTGGTTTAGTCAACTTTTATGAGATGATTTTCAGCTCTATTTATGGTTAAAGCTAGAAAAAGAGAGTCTGCTGTGATTTATCTGACTCCACCTTCTTTAAACTGTTCAGAATCAGACAGAATATTTATGCTGTATCTGGATCATAACCAAGTCTTGTTTTAGCCTAAATTATTTATAAAAATCAGTTTATATTATTTCAATGTCATTTTACGACAAAAATCAGAGGCGTAGAGCAGTCACTGAAAAAACGTGGTTTAGTCCTGGTTTAAACCTGGTTCAGTCCTGGTTTAGACCTGGTTTAGACCTGGTTTAGTCCTGGTTTAAACCTGGTTTAGACCTGGTTCAGACCTGGTTCAGACCTGGTTTAGTCCTGGTTCAGACCTGGTTCAGACCTGGTTTAGACCTGGTTTAGACCTGGTTTAGTCCTGGTTTAGTCCTAGTTCAGACCTGGTTCAGACCTGGTTTAGTCCTGGTTTAAACCTGGTTTAGTCCTGGTTTAGACCTGGTTTAAACCTGGTTTAGTCCTGGTTCAGACCTGGTTTAGACCTGGTTTTCGTCCCGTTGCAGGTATGAGAACGAGCTGGCCATGCGTCAGTCTGTGGAGGCAGACATCGCGGGTCTGAAGAGGGTCCTGGATGAGCTGACCCTGGCCCGGTCCGACCTGGAGATGCAGATCGAGGGTCTGAGGGAGGAGCTGATCTTCCTCAAGAAGAACCACGAGGAGGTACGAGGTAGATTCTTTTTCTTTATTGAACGAAGAAGCAGCAGATGAACGTTGAATTTTGCGTGTGCAGGAGCTGCTGGCGATGCGTTCACAGATGAGCGGTCAGGTCCACGTGGAGGTGGACGCTGCTCCTCAGGAAGACCTCACCAAAGTCATGGCCGACATCAGAGAACACTACGAAGCCGTCGCCGCCAAGAACCAGAGAGACCTGGAGCACTGGTTCCAGGCCAAGGTCAGGACCGGTTCCAACGAGTCCGAAAGATTTCTGGAAATAATGGGCTCCAGTCATTTACATTTGGTCTTATTTGTGACAGTATTTGAGTGTTTTCTGTGATTGAAGTGAAGTGTTTGTTTCAGTCGGAGGCTCTGAACAAAGAGGTCATCACACAGACCGCCACCCTCCAAACCTCGAGGTCAGAGGTCAGCGAAACCAAGCGTACGCTGCAGTCTCTGGAGATCGAGCTGCAGTCCATGTTGAGCATGGTCCGTGTCATTTTTCACTTTTTACAGCCACAATACACATTATTATCCCATAACCAGTGAATTATTACTCATTATTATTGTCTGATTGGTTTTGTCGGAACAGAAAGCGTCGCTGGAGGCAACTTTGGCAGAAATTCAGAATCGTTACGCCATGCAGCTCAACGGATACCAGCTGCAGGTGACGAACTGAAGATAATAAGATCCAATAAAACAGATGAGAGTTTATTTAATGAATAATGGCCACAGTTTTAGATGAAAGACTGAAGAGTGGCGTTTTTAACCAACGACAGACTGTGTTAGTTTGTGCTCCACAGAGAAAGAGGACAGTAGTATTTATGGTTTGGTTGTTCTTCAGGTGACGTCTCTGGAGGAGCAGCTGGTGCAGCTCAGAGCCGACCTGGAGCGACAGGGACATGAATACGCCATGCTCCTGGACATCAAGACCCGCCTGGAGATGGAGATCGCAGAATACCGCCGCCTGCTGGACGGAGAGAGGTACTGCAGGCTCACACCTTTACAGTAACACGTCTGCTCAGAACCAATCAAATCTGCTCAAATCTACATCACAGCGGGATCTTTAAATGATGTGAAAGTTGTTCTGCTGAGTCTGGAACAACCTGCTCTGAAACATCTCTTATCCATTAGTTATTTTATAAAAGCAGAAAAGTATGAGTCAGGCTTTAACTGAGGATGTGTGGTCTTTGGCGACACCTGGTGGTCAAAATGTGGTGAAGGTTTTATCATCAGTTTGTGCCTTATTTTTTAAAAGCAACACATTTAAAGTAAATTTAGAAAATGCAATAGATTGATGATGAAGTCAAAAACAAAGATCCCTGTATCTGTGTTGCTTGTGTCATGTGACTGATCCCTGCGCTCTGATTGGCTCGCAGCCTCAGCACCACCACCACCACCAAAGACCCGAGTGGTGACCGTCGTGGAGGAAGTGGTGGACGGCCATATTGTGTCCAGCTCCAGCTCCACCTCCAGCTCCACCGTCAACGCTTTGTAGAGGCCCCGCCCCCGCCGAGCAGAGGCCCCGCCCACACGCCAGAGGAGAGGCCACGCCCGCTGAGGTCACATGGGCCTGACGACTGGAGACCAGCGCCCAATCAGCTGTTTCCTCTTGTGACCAATAAAGACAAGAGAAATAAACCAGTCTGTCTCTGTTTGATATTTGAACATTTTTAAATATGTCTTTGATAATGTTAGACTTTTAAAACTTTTATGAGATGATTTTCAGCTCTATTTATGGTTAAAGCTAGAAAAAGAGAGTCTGCTGTGATTTATCTGACTCCACCTTCTTTAAACTGTTCAGAATCAGACAGAATATTTATGCTGTATCTGGATCATAACCAAGTCTTGTTTTGGCCTAAATTATTTCTAAAAATCAGTTAATATTATTTCAACGTCATTTTACGAGCTCAGTCTGTCACTGTTCATGTGGATAGAATAAGAAGTTAGTGCCGTCTATAACTTTAGGGCCTTTTGTTAAACCAAGACCGAGCCAAGACCAGGTTTAGACCTAGTCCAGACTCATGGAGGGCAGTGTTTCAGTTGGATTTGAACAGGTTTTAGTTGGATTTGAACAGGTTTTAGTTGGATGAACAGGTAAAACTGCAGATAAATGCATTAACATTAGAACAGTGGTGTTGTGTTTCTTCTTGAAGCAGTTGGACTTGATTCTGAGGAAACTTACTGTAAACCAACCTTTACCAGAAATAACTTCAGATTTTAAAAATGAAACTAAAAATGTCCAGTGATTTAGAAATCTGTTTACTCCAACCATAGAACCACATTTAAATGAAATATTTGTGAGTTTTATTTCATTTATTAAAGCTTAATAATAATGTAGGTGTATGGTTTCTATTACATCCACATCATCAGTGGGTCTCTAGGGTTTAACTCATTTAGACGTTTGTAAAATGTCAGAGAACAGTAAAGATGTGAGTGTTTTGTGCAGTTTTATTTTTGTGGAGAAGCAAACACTTGAAAACAAAGTGACTTCTGTTTGAAAAGAGAGACAGAGGTCGTTTAAAAAGGGTTGGAGGATGTGGAACAGACAGTTTCACCCGAGATTTCATTTCTTTCTTTTTTGAGGGAAAAAAATTGTCTCCAGAGTTTGTTGTTTCAAAAACTTTATTATTTTGATGATTATAGTAAATAGATTTTTCGATCACACTTAAGTGGACTTTGAGCTGAATTACTGTGATTCAGAAACTACAGTAAATATAACACAATGACTCATGTGTCTCAGTTTGAACAAACACACTTCTCTTTTTCCACTTTTATAAATGTATTCAATTATTAAAACCAGAGAGAACCTGATTCAAACCATTTAGCTGTGTTTTCCTTCAGATTAATTAACATTTTCAGAGACTGCAGATGGTCTTCAGTGTCTTTGTATTTGTGTATTTGCATTACGTGATTGAATTGACAGTATTTATCTGTGTTTTACGTTGTCTCCCTTTTCTCTGTTGATGCTTTTCTTTTTTCAGCTGTTTCTCTGTTAAAAGACATATTCAGCTGAAAATACACTTTATCTGCAGCTATTAAACTTCCTGGAACGTCATGTGACAAGTGTCGACCAATGGGAGCGCTCCTGACAGAAAGTTTGACTTTTACTCACAGCTTTACTCTGATACGCTCAGTGTGACTGGTTCAGACTGGTTCAGACTGGTTCAGACTGGGTCAGACTGGGTCAGACTGGGCCAGACTGGGTCAGACTGGGTCAGACTGGTTCAGACTGGTTCAGACTGGGTCAGACTGGGCCAGACTGGGTCAGACTGGGCCAGACTGGTTCAGACTGGGTCAGACTGGTTCAGACTGGGTCAGACTGGTTCAGACTGGGTCCTGGTACTGGGCCGCTGGCTGTCACTCTCTGGGATGGCACCTGGTTCAGACTGGGTCAGACTGGGCCAGACTGGGTCAGACTGGTTCAGACTGGGTCAGACTGGGCCAGACTGGGTCAGACTGGGTCAGACTGGTTCAGACTGGTTCAGACTGGTTCAGACTGGGTCAGACTGGGTCAGACTGGTTCAGACTGGGTCAGACTGGGTCAGACTGGGCCAGACTGGGTCAGACTGGTGTGTTTCGTTCGTGTTCTTGTTGAAGGTGTTTGTCGCTGACAAAGAGAAAAACTTCAGTTTAACACAAACATATTCAGCAAAAAAATCTGCAGATTCAGTCACAGTTTGAGTTTCTGATGAAACTGTGACATATTCAGCTTCAGCCTCAAATTCAAACAACAACTTATTAACAACAAAGTAGAAACTAATATTTGAGAAACATTTTGTAGGAAATGTTCGAGGTCTGATGTTAAAATTATAGAATTTAAATGTTTTAAGAATTTTTAATGATTTTTAATTTTTTTTAATAAAATGTGCTTCAGCATTCTTTATAAACACTGTCAGTATTTTTGCACCAAATCACAATTTAACATTTATATTTTCTATTGACAATTTGAAATGCCTTTTTTAATAAATTTTAATAAAATTCAACAGTTCACCATCTTTTTAAATCTATCACAATTATTGCCCCAAAACATAAACAAATACCTTTAAAATCTAAAAATGTATTTCTTAATAGTATTAAGTCAGTTTAAAAAAGTGAATTTAAAGAGCTAATCATGTTTTTAAATGTTGATAAAATAATAAATGTTTTTGACTCAGAGGAGTTCTGGAGCAGAGTTTTAGGCGGAGCTGGAACTCCATAAAAGTGTGATTTTTCTAAATGCATTTGTCACTTTGTTTTTTCTTCTGAGGTTTTGAGTCGACGGCCTCCGTCTGCGTCAAACAGGTCGGTCACACTTTTAGAGATGAACTATAATAATTATAATAATTATTATTTTATTTCCCAAATACTGCTTTAATAACATCTACAGAAACAGCAGCTGAACTGAAATAGTCAAAAAAGCTGCAGCGGAATCGGACAATTTTTTAAATTTTATCTAAGTTTTTCTTTTCCTTGTTTTAGTCTCATTCCATTTAATTTTTTTATTATTATTGTTATTATTATTATTATTATTATTATTATTATTATTTACACTATATTATTTATTTATTTTGGATTTTTTTATGTTTACAAGAAATGGACAAACATTTATCTGGATGTTTGTTTTTCACTTGTTGAACCCTCCCAGACCCCAGACTGATCCAGGTCTAAACCAGGTTTTGGTCTGTCCCAGTCTCACCATGCCGCAGGTCCCGGTCCAGGTCCTGGTCCTGGTCCTGGTCTTGCCCCGGGGCTGGACCTGCCAGACCTCCTCCTTCACCGAGTGCCAGGGCGCCCCCTTCGTCCCGGGACACGACCTGGTGGGAGAGGGCTTCGACCTGGTCCTGCTCCAGACCAGCGGGGCCTCGGTGGTGGACACCAAGACCTTCATGAACCAGGGCTCTCAGGGCAACTGCACGCTCTGTTACAACGGCCTGCTCAACCAGGTACCAGCTGGACCTGTTCTAGTCCCGCTGGAACCAGGTACCAGCTGGAACCAGGTACCAGCGAGACCTGTTCTTGTCCCGCTGGAACCAGGTACCAGCTGGAACCAGGTACCAGCGAGACCTGTTCTAGTCCCGCTGGAACCGGTTCAAATCCATCTAAAACCGGTTCAAATCCAACTGAAACCTGTTCAAGTCCAACTAAAACCTGTTTAATCAAGGTTGTGGCTGGTTCTAACTGGATGTTTTCTGTTTAAACAGACTCAGAAGCTCCCAGTGTCAGTCTTGGACTGGCGCATTAAGGTACTCTTCATATTTCCCATCATGCCTTGTTTTCCTCTGCCCTGAGTATTTTCCCATCATGCCTTGTTCCCCTCTGCCCTGAGTATTTTCCCATCATGCCTTGTTTCCAGGTGCAGTGTAAGCGCAGTCTGAGCAGCAGGATGTTTGACTCCAGTCAGTCTCTGATGAAGGAGACCAGTAATTCTGTGGGCCTCAGCTGGAAGGTAGGGGGCAGCTCGGGGCAGCACGGGGCAGCACGGGGCAGCTCGGGGCAGCTCCGGCCTCACTGCAGCTTTATTCAGAGTCAGTTGATTGAGTCTGAACCAAAGACAAAGCCAGAGACCTTCGTGCAGTAGGTTCCAGATGGAAACATGTTGGTTCAGACTGGTTCAGACTGGTTCAGACTGGTTCAGACTGGGTCAGACTGGTTCAGACTGGTTCAGACTGGTTCAGACTGGGTCAGACTGGGTCAGACTGGTTCAGACTGGTTCAGACTGGGTCAGACTGGGTCAGACTGGTTCAGACTGGTTCAGACTGGTTCAGACTGGTTCAGACTGGGTCAGTTTGGTTCAGACTGGGTCAGACTGGTTCAGACTGGGTCAGACTGGTTCCAGACTGGGTCAGACTGGTTCAGACTGGGTCAGACTGGTTCAGACTGGTTCAGACTGGTTCAGACTGGGTCAGACTGGGTCAGACTGGTTCAGACTGGTTCAGACTGGTTCAGACTGGGTCAGACTGGGTCAGACTGGTTCAGACTGGTTCAGACTGGTTCAGACTGGGTCAGTTTGGTTCAGACTGGTTCAGACTGGGTCAGACTGGGTCAGACTGGGTCAGACTGGTTCAGACTGGGTCAGACTGGTTCAGACTGGGTCAGTTTGGTTCAGACTGGGTCAGACTGGTTCAGACTGGGTCAGACTGCAGTACAGTGATGTTCCGTCGGGTTCTGTCTCCAGGTGGGTCTGGGAATCCCAGGTTTAGCATCAGTCGCGTTTGGAGGATCCCACTCTTTCTCTTCAAAGTTTGCAGAAAGCCACAGCAAATCTGACAAGTTCTTATTTGTGACGCACGACTTCAAATGCTCCTATTACACGTGAGCACAGACCTGAGCACGTTTTACTGTGATGGATTTGAACAGGTTTTAGTTGGATTTGAACCGTTTCCTCTGGTTTCTCTCAGGTTCCGTGTCGGAGCTCGGCCGCCGCTCAGTCAAGACTTCCGGGAGTCTCTGCGGCACCTTCCTGCGACGGCGCATCACAACAACGCCTCCGCTTTTCGGCAGTTCATCTCCCATTACGGCACTCACTTCATCCGACGGGTGCACCTCGGCGGAAGGGTCCAGTCCGTCACCGCGATCCGGACCTGCCAGGCCTCCGTGAGCCGGCTCTCGGCCAGAACCATCAGCAACTGTCTGTCCGCGGAGGCGTCCGTCACCATTAAAGGTGTCAACGTGAACCGCGCCGCGAACTTCTGTTTGACTCAAGGCAAAAAGCTCGAGAATAACCAGAGCTTCAGCTCCGCCTTCTCCGACCGGACCCTGGAGATCCTGGGAGGAGACCCCAGCGTCGGGGACGTCCTCTTCAGCCCCGACGGAGACAGCGCCCTCAACAGGTGGCTCCAGTCTCTGAACAGGCTCCCGGGGCTCGTGGCCTACAGCCTCAGCCCCCTGCACCTGCTGGTAAGACCTGGTAGGACCTGGTAGGACCTGGTAGGACCTGGTCTAGACCTGGTAGGACCTGGTAGGACCTGGTAGGACCTGGTCTAGACCTGGTAGGACCTGGTAGGACCTAGTTCAGACCTGGTAAGACCTGGTAGGACCTGGTAGGACCTGGTCTAGACCTGGTAGGACCTGGTAAGACCTGGTAGGACCTGGTCTAGACCTGGTAGGACCTGGTAGGACCTGGTCTAGACCTGGTAGGACCTGGTAGGACCTAGTTCAGACCTGGTAAGACCTGGTAGGACCTGGTAGGACCTGGTCTAGACCTGGTAGGACCTGGTAAGACCTGGTAGGACCTGGTAGGACCTGGTAGGACCTAGTCTAGACCTGGTAAGACCTGGTCTAGACCTGGTAGGACCTGGTAGGACCTGGTAGGACCTGGTAAGACCTGGTAGGACCAGGTCTAGACCTGGTAGGACCTGGTAGGACCTGGTAGGACCTGGTAAGACCTGGTAGGACCTGGTCTAGACCTGGTAGGACCTGGTAAGACCTGGTAGGACCTAGTTCAGACCTGGTAGGACCTGGTAAGACCTGGTAGGACCTGGTCTAGACCTGGTAGGACCTGGTGTAGACCTGGTAGGACCTGGTAAGACCTGGTAGGACCTGGTCTAGACCTGGTAGGACCTGGTAAGACCTGGTGTAGACCTGGTAGGACCTGGTAAGACCTGGTAGGACCTGGTCTAGACCTGGTAGGACCTGGTGTAGACCTGGTAGGACCTGGTAAGACCTGGTAGGACCTGGTCTAGACCTGGTAGGACCTGGTCTAGACCTGGTAGGACCTAGTTCAGACCTGGTAGGACCTGGTGAGACCTGGTAGGACCTAGTTCAGACCTGGTAGGACCTGGTCTAGACCTGGTAAGACCTAGTTCAGACCTGGTAAGACCTGGTAGGACCTGGTGAGACCTGGTAGGACCTGGTGAGACCTGGTAGGACCTAGTTCAGACCTGGTAGGACCTGGTCTAGACCTGGTAAGACCTGTGCTTGAAGGTGTAGTTTGTTGAGCCCTCCTCGTGTTCACCTGTAGTTCCTGGTCTGTCCTGTAGGTGAGGGACAACCCCGTGCTCAGGTCCAGCCTACGCGCCGCCATCAGAGACTACATCACGTCCAGCGCCCGGCCCCTGAAGTGTCCGTCTCACTGTAAAATCGGAGCCCGGACCCCGAGCTGCTCCTGTAGATGTCACGGTCACGACCTGGTGGACGCCGACTGCTGCCCGACCGGACTCGGCGTCGCCCGACTCAACGTGACCGTGGTCAAAGGTCAGGGTCTGTACGGGGACTACGTCTCCAAAACCGACGGCTACGTGAAGGTCTTCTACGGGAACCGGGGCGCCACCACTCAGATCATCTGGAACAATGACTTCCCGGTGTGGAACCACCTGATCCGCTTTGGGACCGTCAACCTCAAAACCAGAACGTGAGCAAACACCGTCCCTGAACCCTGAGCCACTGTCGCCCCCTGGTGGCTGGGGGCATTAATGCACAAATGTACTGTACTTCAGCTCAGTAGAAATTCATTCATTTTTTTATTCAAAAGAGACAGATTTGACAATATATTATAACAGAAAATGCATTTAAATGGAACACATGATACCAGGCTAAAACCCATTCCTAGTTCTAGTTCTGAGCCATCCAAAACCTGTTCAAATCCAACTAAAACCTGTTCCATCCAAGGCTTAAGCCTCAAACATATTCTGTAAATGTAAAAGTTCAAGATGGAGTCAAACCGTTGGAGGCTTGTGTTTTATGAGTGAACGCTGACCCCGTCTCTTTCAGTCAGGTCCGGATCGAGGTCTGGGACCGGGACTTTGGCTGGGACGACGACCTTCTGGGTAAAGCCTCTCTGATCCCGACGGTGGGACGCAGCGTCGAGAAACAGTTCAGACTGAATCACGGCTCGGTCTTTATCCGGACCAGCGCCTACTGTGCTCCCAGCCTCCAGGGGGCGCTGTGTGAGAACTACGTAGCATCACCAAACTATGACTACAGCAGCTACAGAAACGTCATGATCCAGGGTCCGGACCAGGACCAGGGACCGGACCAGGGACTAGACCAGGACCAGGGACCGGACCAGGACCAGGGACCGGACCAGGGACTGGACCAGGACCAGGGACAGACCGGACCGGCACCAGGACCAGGCGGAGACCGAGACCAGGACCCGGGTCACACCAGGGACTGGACCAGGACCAGGGACCGGACCAGGACCCCAAGGACCAGGGACCGGACCAGGACCAGGGACCAGACCAGGACCAGGACCAGAGACCAGGACACCAGGACAGGACCAGGACCAGGGACCGGACCAGGACCAGGACCAAGACCAGGACCAGGACCAGACCAGACCAGGGACCAGACCAGACCAGACACCAGGACCAGAGACAGACCAGGACCAGGACCAGGGACCAGGACCAGGGACCGGACCAGGACCAGGACCAGGACCAGGACCAGGGACCGGACCAGGACCAGGACCAGGACCAGGACCAGGACCAGGACCAGGGACCGGACCAGGACCAGGACCAGGACCAGGGACCAGGGACCAGGGACCAGGACCAGGACCAGGACCAGGGACCAGGACCAGGACCAGGACCAGGGACAGGACCAGGACCAGGGACTGGACCAGGACCAGGACCAGGACCAGGGACAGGACCAGGACCAGGGACTGGACCAGGACCAGGACCAGGACCAGGACCAGGACCAGGACCAGGACCAGGGACCGGACCAGGACCAGGGACCGGACCAGGGACTAGACCAGGACCAGGGACCGGACCAGGACCAGGGACCGGACCAGGGACTAGACCAGGACCAGGGACAGGACGAGGACCAGGGACCAGACCAGGGACAGGACCAGGACCAGGACCAGGGACCGGACCAGGACCAGGGACTGGACCAGGACCCGGGGTCACATCAGGGACCGGACCAGGACCAGGGACCAGGACCAGAACCAGGACCAGGGACCGGACCAGGGACAGGACCAGGACCAGGGACCGGACCAGGGACCGGACCCAGACCCTGGATCTGGTAACACAGTGGTTTAAAAACAAACCATAAGCTTTAATCCTGATGAAGATGATTTTACTGCTTTTTTCTGCTTTAGTTTTAGTTCACTGTTCGTTTACTGTTTTTAAAATGATTCAAAGTGAAAGTCTTTCGAGAAAATGAATGAAGTGAAATATTAAAATCATCTTTCCTACAGTCGACTGGGAATCCTTTTATTCTTTTATTGCTTTTTACTGTAAAAGAAATTAACTATCAAAATAAAAATATATAAACTAAATCCTTTCAATTCATTTCAAACAGTTCACAGCAATCTAACCCTATTCAAAACCAGGTCAAATCCAACCAAAACCTGTTCAGATCCAGCTAGAACCTGTTAGAATCTAAATAAAACCTGTTCAAATCCAAAGAAAACCTGTTCTAGTCCCAGTTCTGTGGTTGTACAAATGACAGAATGAATGAATAAAAATCAGTCTTGTGTCAAAATAAAGAGGTGTAAAACCCTTCTGTTTAAGTAGTTTAAGTAGTTATTGAAGTTTTCTGAGAGAACACAGTCACTGCTCCTGTCTGCTTCTCCAAACTACCATCACCAAGGATCTCACAGACTCACCATTAATAAATACTGACCGTGACTTGAATGGGTCATATTCAAAGATAGTGTTAAATGTAAAGTGTCATTGTTCCGTGTTTATTGTGACTTTAATAATTTGGTTCATTCGCCGAGCGTTAAAACCAGAAATACACCAGACCTGACCCGGTGTTTAATAAATATGTTGTGAATGGACCTTATCCACTTTGAGGCTCAGAAAAACGTGGAATTTCATCCTGCGCAGAAACGCGCGTCAAGGTGCGCACCGCTCTGACCGCGCGGCAGGACGCGGCAGCGGCAGGAAGTATGTTGTTGAATGGCGGCGGGGGGAAAGACCCGAGAACCCAAAGTCTGTGCGAAAAAAACAAGGGGAAAATGAAATAACCATGCACAAACCGGGAGAGCTGCACGTCTAGCTTCACCGCGCGGCACAGCGGCCAACTGAGGGTAAGTGCGCCGCGGGAGAGCCTCTGTAGACGGCTGCAGGAGCGGGGGCACAGCGCTGTGTTCGGGCTCATCTTTGTGTAGCTCCGGGCGAGCCTCGGGTCGCAGTGGAGCTACTTTACCAGACATGTACCACCACCACAGACCCGTGTAATGCCTGTTCGTGAAAATAACCCCCTGAAACCCCCAGACAGCGTCCCTCTTTTGTTTCCTGAATCTTTAACCGATTAAAGCTTGACGCGCTCTCGTTTAAAAGCAGCGCTCACGGATGCTAACTAGCCGCTGATGCTAACGGAGCTCCGCGGCGGCTCCTGCTTTCACTGTTTCCGCCTCTCTTTCTCCATAAGGCCGTGTTTTTCATGTGTTAGGGCGGGTTAAAGACTGAGGGGGATGAGGGCACCTGGGCGGCTGCTGGGGCAGAGAACAGGCCGAGGACCGTGTTTTCAGAACTACCCCGTTAGCCGTTAGCTGTTAGCATCGGGGGAAAATGGCTCTGACGGAAAGCCATTTTCAGATGAAATGGGGGCTCGGGGAGAGTGGGCTGCTGTCCCTGCTCTCGCATCCATCATGTCCGACTGTGACAGCGGGAAAAGGGACAGTTTTTGAGCCGAACCCCGCGGTGGGTCCCTCTCAGCGGCAGCATGCTTTGTAACGGTCCTGTCTCCGGGTGAATGTGGGGGGACGCAGCCGGAGAAGGTGACTGTTTCTCGGGTTGGAGACGCCGCTTTGTCCCGCTGAGACGGACCAAGGTCAGGGCCCGGGCACCCACTGTTTTCATTAGAATATATTAGTGCCACAGTCCAACAACACTAATGCCACTCTTACACATTGTGCAGTTTGAGAACATGTGTGACAGGATCCGTGGAAAGGACCGAGGAGGCGTAAGAGTGTAGCCGGGGTCAGGCTCATTAACCCCGGGGTCAGGCTCATCAACCCCGCGGTGAAAAGTGAGGCGCAGATTATTTACTCCGAACCAAAAAATCGACAGATTTAGGGTTTTGATCAGCCTCACGCTTCACCACTGTAACAAAAAGATGTTACTGGAAAAACACTCGCTTATTTCTAAGACCGTATCATTCAGACTCAAGAAGAGATGCTCTTTCATTATAGAAAATATCACATTATATATCTGTTATTACTTATGTACTATCATAATATAATTAAGACAAACAGATGCATAACAGATTACTGAGCAGCTTCATCAGAAATATGTGCAATTTAAGACCCTTTTAACAAACATAAATTGGATAGAAGCCTTTACGCATAATGTGCCATGACATGACAGTGTCATGAGAAGACCCTGGATTTGGAGAATGTTGTACAAAATTAAATTAAATTAAACTAACAAGATGTAGGTCTTCGCTTTGTTTGGAGTTCTGTGTGAACGTTTTATTCAGGTGTAAAGATCTGCAGTAAAGTCAGAAATCTGTCAATTTACAAAAAAGTGAGACAAAAACCTACAGTTTTAGCGTGATCCCAATAGTCTGGCCTGGTCCCGTCTGGGATTACATGGTCTGGTTTAGTCCAGTTTAGTCTGGTCCCATCTGGGAGTACATGGTCTGGTTTAGTCCAGTCTGGCCTGGTCCCGTCTGAGATTACATGGTCTGGTTTAGTCCAGTTTGGTCTGGTTTTGTCTGGGAGTACATGGTCTGGTTTAGTCCAGTTTGGTCTGGTCCCGTCTGGGAGTACATGGTCTGGTTTAGTCCAGTTTGGTCTGGTTTTGTCTGGGATTACATGGTCTGGTTTAGTCCAGTTTGGTCTGGTCCCGTCTGGGATTACATGGTCTGGTTTAGTCCAGTTTGGTCTGGTCCCGTCTGGGATTACATGGTCTGGTTTAGTCCAGTTTGGTCTGGTTTCGTCTGGGAGTACATGGTCTGGTTTAGTCCAGTCTGGCCTGGTCCAGTCTGGGAGTACATGGTCTGGTTTTGTTGTAGCTCTGGCTCAGTCCCAGTCTGTGGTTAATGGGATCAGATCTGAGTGAGACCAGATTAAAGCCAGTGGACAGTTTTAACAGGCTAATCTGTAATCTGAACAGATTAGAGTCAGATCCACAGATTAACACATTTAACTCCCTCCATTTCCATCTTGTCAGGATTTATGTTCTACCTGTGAGTCCTGGAGATGCAGCAGGTGTTAAGGCTGTGTCCATCACCTTTTTATTTAATAAATCACAGTGTAAGGAAATCTTTAAAAAATAAATAAAAACAGTTAAAGGTTTTTTGGCGATTATGGTGTTTAATGAGGTGAAATTTAGTTTAATTTTAGTTTCATCCTTTCACAGTCCCATTAGTTGGTCCAGGTTTAGACCCGTTCCTGTCGGAGTTGGTCCGGGTTTAAACCCGTTCCTGTCGGAGTTGGTCCGGGTTTAGACCCGTTCCTGTCGGAGTTGGTCCGGGTTTAGACCCGTTCCTGTCGGAGTTGGTCCGGGTTTAGACCCGTTCCTGTCGGAGTTGGTCCGGGTTTAGACCCGTTCCTGTCGGAGTTGGTCCGGGTTTAGATTTTACTGTGACTTAAAAATGACAATAAAACTTTAACATAACGTATTTCTTTCGTTTGTTCTTGTCTTGCAGTGGTCCCTCATTGGCCGACGTGACCCAGGCTCCGCCTCCAGGGTGACAAAATGGCCGCCCTCAGCTGAGCCTCACGTTCCGTCACTGTTCATTACTGTGAACCGTGAGCCCTTCCCTAAAGCCTTGCTCTAGAGTACTATGGCAATGCATGATATGAGTCGTGCCAAGGGCTTCCCCTGTAAAGAGTGTGATATGGTCTGTCCCAGTACTCCCAGTCTTTTAGAGCATATGAAAGCACACTATCAGCAGGAAGAGCCCGGACGATTTGAGTGTGAACAGTGTGGACGCGTTTACAAGCACGCCGCCAGCCTCGCCAATCACAAGAAGTCTCACGAGGTTGGCTCATTCCAGTGTCCAGTTTGTACACGTACCCTGCCCAACGCTGTAGCTTTGAAAAACCACTTACGTATTCATACTTTGTCTCCGAGTAGTGCCCATCCAGAAGAAGAGACCGAGGAGGCGCCCGAGGAGGGACCCCAGGACGACCGAGACTTCAGCCTGAGCCAGAGCCTGTCCGGCGGCTTCGGGCGTAACGTTGACCACGACTTGGGCGAACACAGAAAGAAGGACTCTCCCGAACCGGACGACGCCTGGGACCGGCCGTTTAAGTGCGACCAGTGCGACCGGACTTACCGGCACCACGGCAGCCTGGTGAACCACAAGAAGTGCCACCAGGAAGGAGATTTCAAGTGCTCTGTGTGTTTTAAACAATTCGGCAACCTGGCTGCGCTAAACAGCCACGAGCGAACTCACTCGAAGTTCAAGCCCCCGGTGGCCTCCATGGTGAGCGGCGGTGGTAGCGGCGGCGGGGCCACGCAGTCGTCCCAAAGCGATGACTCCGCCTCCTGTTTCTGCCACCTGTGCCAGATCGCACTGCCCAGCAAAGCAGACTTCCAGGAGCACATTCTCCTGCACAACACGGCATCACCCTCCTTAGGTTTGCCGCGTAGCTTTCCCGGGATAATGCCTCATAATCTGAGCACGGTTCGATCCCCGGCGTACACTCCAGCCCTCGGCGATCCACTCCCTCTTCCACCTTTACCCGCTGAGAAAAGAGGGCCTTACGATCCCATAATGGGTCCCCCAGTCAACAACCCCATCTACACCTGTGCGTACTGCGGCGCCGGACATCCGGACCTAGAGAGTCTAAAGGTGCATTATCTCACACATGACCCACATCCGGCCTCCCACAGCCAGGACAGTAACATTTTAAACTCAGATACACTCAGTTCTGGATCTCAGGGCTCTGTATCTTCGCCCTCTGGAGGCCGAGTGCCCCAGGCTAACTCTCCAGACGACGCAGAGCGGAGGTTTAAATGTGGGGAGTGTGGAAAGAGCTACCGTCACGCGGGAAGCTTAGTAAACCACAAGCGCTGCCATCAAACGGGCCACTACCAGTGCACCATCTGCTGTAAACAGTACCCACATCTCGCAGCACTTCACAGCCACCTACGAAGCCACAAGGGTCGCACCTCCAACCAACCCATGAACAACGACAGCAACGACTGGCTGTCCTCAGAACCGCTGACTATGGACTCCCAACAGAGTTATGTCCAAGAGGGAAGCGGTGCGACTACTCCAATATCACTACCGGGCAATCTAGGAGACGCTGCTCATTTTGTTTCAGATGGAGGTCACAGCAGCGGGTTGGATTCCCTCGAGTTTCACGATCGTTTTGACGGCAGCTCCCTTTCCCAAAGCAGCTCGGCACATCGGCAAGCTGACAGACACGTGTGCGCGGACTGTGGGGAGATGTACGGCGATGTATCGGGCATCAAGTCCCACATGTGCCCCCGACGTGGTCAACAGCAGCAGCAGACGCAGCAACCGCAAGGCAACATGTCCAACGGTTTTATGGGCAACATGAACTACCACAGCTCCAGCGGCTCATCACTGCCGCCTGGAAGCAATAGCAGCCTAAAAGAAAGCGGTAACCAACGACCTTTTCCTCAAAGCAGTGTCAAAAGACTGGGACCAAACGATAAGGAAGAGGACGATGATGGGGAGATCTATCAGTGCTCTGTTTGTGGGAATCACTACGCCAGCCTCCGAGCGTTAAGGAGCCATTTACGCAGCCACGCCAACAACCCGACAACGCCAGGACCCTCTAATTTAGAGCAGGATTGGAGGATGATCTGCTCAACTTGTGGCCAGAGCTTTGCAAGAAAACAAGATCTTCTAAATCATCAGTTAATCCATGGTCCACAGAGGCCTGACGGACCTCAGGGCATCGGTAACTCCACAAACGGAAATGAAAAGCTTGACGGTCGGAATATCTGCGTCGACTGTGGGCTGTTCTTTTCTGACCGTCACCATTTGGTCACACATCTGTGTTCTGGTAAGAATCGTGGGGGTCCAGGCCTAAATGGTGCCAAAGACGCAGTTGCAGGAGGGAGTCACGACATGGCAGCAGACGGACGCAGGCCAATGATCGAACAAAGTGACAAGCCCCACAAGTGTGACCAGTGTGGACGAGGGTACAGGCATCCCTGCTCCCTCCTCAACCACAAGAAGTCCCATAAGACTGGCGTGTTCCGCTGCTTGGTCTGTCAGAAACGCTACTACAACCTACTGGCTCTGAAGAATCACCAAAGAACTCACTTTGACCTAAAGAGGTACTTCAGTCATTAAGTTTTAGTCTTTATTATTCCTACTCTCAGTTTTTATTTGTGGATAAAATCTGTTGTGGTACCTTAGTATGTCATTACAGTTTTAAATGGTCTTTATCTCTTTGCTGTTTCTGTCACAGGCACAAGTGTGAGGAATGTGGCAAGGCCTTTAAGATCCAGAAGCAGCTGATAAACCACCTTCGGCTCCACGAGGAGCACCGGGCCAAAGGTCTGGTTCGAACCGGACCCAACGGTTCTCGGTTCCAGCAGCCGGGCCCATCTCAGCTCCAGGCACTCAGAGCGGACTCCACGAAGCCCCAGGTCATGGGGGTCAAGTACAACCCCCAGGGTTTTAAGAAGCCTTACTCTTCTGCCGGTACCTCCAGACCGCAGAAATTTGACGCGGCTGAGAGCAGTCGCCGGCCTTTCTCCTGCGAAGAGTGTGGGAAGACCTACCGTCACGCAGGCAGCCTCGCCAACCACAAGAACCTCCACAAAATCGGAGACTATCACTGCAATGTCTGCAACTCCACCTACCCCAACCGCCTGGCCATGAAGAACCATCTGAGGCTCCACTTTGCACAGAAAAAGCACAACTGTCAGGAGTGCGGCAAAGGGTTCCGGACTCAGCGGCAGCTGGCCACTCACACCACGGCCGGTCTGTGCAAGGGCCCTCAGGGCTCCGTCCAACAGATGGACTTTGAATGTGACGGCTGCTGCGAAGGCTTCGCTACTGCAGACGAACTCTCGGCTCACGACTGTCCGGCTCAGCACCTGCCCTCCTCGTCCTCCAACAACACTTCCACTAGCGCTAGCATAGACCGAAACTCAGTGGACACGGACTCGGACGAACGACCCTACGTTTGTGACCTTTGTAACTGCGCCTATAAACACGCTAGCTCTTTACTCAACCACAAGCACACGCACAAAACCGGAAACTTCCGCTGCAACTTCTGCGACAAGCCCTACACTAACTACATGGCACTACGTAACCACATGCGCATCCACACGCAGCGCAAGAAGCACATCTGTCACACGTGTGGAAAAGCCTTCCGACTGGCCCGGTTCCTCCGAAACCACCAGAAGGTCCACGAGGAAGGGGCCACGCCGTTCGGCTGCCCCAGCTGCGGAAAGAGCTTCCAGGGGAGGTCTGGTCTGGCCAGGCACCGCTGTGGGGACAACCAGGTAGGCATGGAAGTGAGGAGGAAGCCCCCAGCACCGGCGGGAGAGGGCGAAGAGTGTCGGTACACGTGAGTTCTCCTCAGTTATTTGTGATTGTTCGAAGTTTCAAAAACGAAAAAACAGTGCAGATAAATTTAGGTCTCTACATGTCTATTACAGGTATATGGTCTCCAATCCGGCTTCCATGGGACCATACACGTGCCGGAATTCGGATTTTTCTGAAGTTTGGACAAATTGAATTAGTCGAGACCAGATAAGTCATCCCCGTTTGCTTTCAGTTAGCACTCACTTTCTAGGTTTCCTTCAAACAATGTTCAGATGTGTTTTCATGCTTTTTTAGAAAACTGTGTGCAGCTAAATCTGATCTGATCATGTGTGTTTTGCTCTTGTTGCTTTTTGTTTTTGTCTTTCCTTACTTTTGGTAGTTGTGTGGCCAGTTACTCGTCGTAGTCACAGGGAATGTTAGGAAGTATTTGGAGCTAGCTGCACTGCACATTTAGGCTGTATTTAAAAAAAAACACAAGGTAGATGGCCCAGAGCTGTATTCATTTATCCACTAACACTACACAAACCAAAACGCAACCGATCAATGGTGAAGTGTGGCGGCAGCGGAAGCTTGGTGCAGTGCAGGGAGCGGCAGATACTTCTCAGTTCTCTGGTTCCAGTTGTTGTGCTGTAATCCTCCCCCGTCTCCCCCTGTTTCCCTTCACCCAGACGCCCTCACCCTTTACACCACTTTGCAGTAGAACACCTTAGAATCTGAGCCGGATTTCAGATCATATACCTGTATGTGAAGAATCCTAGGCCTGGTTCACACGTGCACAGGGATCACGAGTTCTTTACAGAATAACATCTAAATCAGAAACGCTTATGTTTCCAGTTGTTATTTTGTGATAAACAAATCCAAAATGAACAAGTAACCGCTCACTTTTGCAGAGTCTCTGGGGTCTTATGGCTCTTACATTGTGAGTTATTCTGTCTCCACTGCATTAAACAGGAGCAAAACTTGTGACATGAAAAGAGTGAGGCCCTAAAATGTAGTAAACTGCTGCATCATTGTCTTGGATTGTTTTCTGCAGCAGTTTACGGCTGTACCTCCAGCCTCTCCAGGGTTTAGTCGCTTATGAAATTTAGTTAATGTTAATGTAGATACATTTGAAAAGATCTCTCCTGCCAAACCACAGAGGAAACCAAAGTCACATCAGTGCCTCCAAAGACAAAACTTACTGTACCAACCAAATTTTGAAATGCATCTTAAAATGCATCTTGAAGCAGAGCTTAGCATGTTAAGCTTTAAGAAGTATTTTGTATGAATAGATGATGAACAAATCCTGATAAAACAAATCAAAAATACTGCTTCAAATAACTCTTCATGAAGTTTCAAGCAATGATCTCAAATTGTGGACATTTACCGTAACACCTGTGTACTTGTGAACTAGGCTCAGATTGACTTATGTAACAGTGTACAGTGGATCAAAAGTGGTAACCTGTTGTAGAGTCAAAGGCTGAAGTCTCGGGACCACCTTCAGATGCTAACGGTTCCTTTCTCTCCCGCCCTCGCCCCTCTCGTTCCTTTTCCTGCTCGTTCTGTTCCTTTCTTCACAGATGTGACCAGTGCGGCCGCTCGTACCGTCACGCCAGCTCCCTCCTGAACCACAAGAACACTCACACCGTCGGCATCTACCACTGCACCGTGTGCCTCAAAACCTACTCCAACCTGCTCGCGCTGAAGAACCACCGCCGCATCCACTCCGAGACGCGCCGCCACCGCTGCCACGACTGCGGCAAGGCCTTCCGGGTGTCGTCGCAGCTCTACAACCACAGACGAGTCCATCAGAAGCAGAGGGAGCTGACGTGTCGCTCGTGTCAGCGCGCCTTTCCCACGCAGGCCAGCTTCAGGCTGCACATGGAGATCACGCACGGTCAGCCGCCTCAGCCGCGACCCAGGCCCCCGCCGCCGGAGCTGGGCTGGGGCTCGGGGCTGGACCTCACCCTGATGCAAGAGCAAGGCCTGGACCCGAGCGGCGCGCCCAAAGCCGGGAGCCGACCGGGACGCGGCGCCGACGAGGTGGAAAAGCCCTACGTGTGCGACCAGTGCGGGCGCTCGTACCGACACGCCAGCTCCCTCCTCAACCACAAAAACAGCCACAAAACCGGGACCTACTACTGCAACTCGTGCCAGAAAGAGTTCCCAAACCTGATGTCGCTGAAGAACCACAGACGGATCCACACCGAGCCCAAACGTTACCAGTGTCCCGACTGCGGTAAAGCGTTTCGGGTTTCCACGCAGCTCATCTGCCACCGCCGCATCCACACCAAAGAGAAGCCCTTCTGCTGTCAGCACTGCGACAAGCGCTTCTCGTCCAAGTCCAACCTGAGGCACCACATGAAGGTGCACTGGAACGGCTCCGCGGCGCCCCCTATGGCCATGGCAGCTCCCAATTTCATGGGAATGCCAGGAGGACCTTTCATTTAGGGGGAAATAAAGGGACAACTCAGACTAAGGGGTCGGCAGGTTTAACGCCAAGGTTTGTGGAGATGCCAAAAACATAGCTCTTCCTCTTCTTCGTTTGTGAAGAAAACAAACGAATCAGAACAAGATGGAAAGAGAAGAGCGGTCTCTGGGCCTGTCACGATTAAAGACGATAATGTTTTATGGCTGGGACCGAGCTCTTTCAGCTGTAAATCAGTGAGTTCTCCAAAATAAAGTAAAGGAATTCAAGGCCACAATTAAACAAGTAAAAAGCCTATTTCTTCTAAATATTTGATTTACAATAAATGTAGTTTTGTGGCACTTACAGCAGAACGTATTGTTCTAAAGCCCAAAATAATAATAAAATTAATAAATAATAAAACAAAAAATAGAAAATAAATCTTAGCATTTCTAACAATAATCTGAAGGCATTCAAACTTCTGGCATTACCAAAAAAAAAGCAAAAAGACGAGCAACAGTGTGAAAAATTGAAGAGGACAACTCAGTTTCATTCAGAAAAATTGAAAACAATTGCTTTTTTAAATATTATAAAAAAGGAAGCAGTTGATATTGTAATAATCGTGACAGGCCTTGCATTTACGACACGCCGGAGCTCTTCCTTCTCCTTCTTGTCATTTTGTGAAATTTGTGAATCCAGGAGAAACCTGAACGTCGTGGACCTAACGCTGCCTTACGCCCCGCTGCGTGTTGCCCTTAAAAACTCCTAAAAACCGCCACTGGACTCAAAAAAACACAGCTCGAAAAGACTTTTTTAAAAACTCGACAGAAGTCCAGTGGCGGAAACGAGCTGCTTTGGTTTTTGTTTGGGTCCAGCTCAAAAACTCGCTTCAGCCCCAGGAGCCGGCGTTAAAAGGGAGTTTTCGTGATTCTTTCTCGTGGCCTTTGTCACAGTGTTTTTAAAACCACCTTCTCCAGAAAAAAAACAAAAAAAGAATTGTTATGAAACTGTTATTGAAGCGTGCGACCAACGTTGGAACTTTGCAAAGAAATGGTGACTCTGACAGTGGCCTGGTTTGTTTTTCCTTTTTTAAATGTTTTTTAAAGGAGGCCGCAATGCATTGTGGGAGATGTAGGACTGAGATATCGGTAGCAAACAGACTGAGCGTGTAGCATAAAAAAAACAACTGTTCACACAAAAACGTCTCAAAACGGTCTTCCCTCAGCTTGAGCTGGAAACAGGCTTCTCAAACTTGTTTTAATAATTCATTAAAATGTTAGATACACACTTTTAAATTCAAAACCAGAAATTAATAAATAAAAAAATATATATTATTCTGTCTTTTTTTTTTTTTAAAGAAAAACACAGATATCACTTTGTTTTTTTAAAGTTTTTATCTGATTCAGTTCAGAAACAGAGCCTTTGTGTCACTTAAGTGTCTCAACCAGAAGGATCTGGGTTCGAATCCCAGCTCGGGTCTGTCCTCTTTCTGCTCCTTGTCTCCTGTCCACTATCTTCTCTGTCAAATAGAATCAAAAAAACCCAAAGGTAGAACAAATGAAATGTACCAAATGTGAAATTCTCCAGCTCTGAAACTTACTGAAAGTTACTGAAAATTTATGTCAGAAAAAACTAATTTTGCATTCTATTTTGTTAGAAAGTCTTTTTACAAGACTTTTTATGTTTGGCGTCACCTTCAGGTGTCGTCAGGATCATGTCCAGGTTTTCATATTTAGTCTTAGGTTTAAACCGGCCAATTCGGCTATTTTTCCGGGATTGGAACCGGCACAAAGAACCCTGGCTGGATTTAGTTTTTACATAATATTATTTCCTGTTATTACTGATACTTATTCATCACATAAAGATTTAAGTCTTTAAATATTGGATCTCGGTCCTACCCTTCACAATAAAAGCACCAAATATCAGGAGCATTAAACCGATACTGAGCAAATAAAATCATCATTAATACAAGACACTGATTTATCACAGTTATTACACAATCTCATAAAAACATGAACAAATATGTTCTTATAAAGAAGAGAAACATTTAGCTCTTGAAAACAAAACGTGACAATTACCAAGAATACAGATCAAATGCATCTGACCCGGCAGAACTACGCTTTCATCCATTCAGCCTGAGGGCCATTTTTTAATTAAATGCCCTTTTTTTTTAACTGAATTTAATTTTTTTTTATTTCTGTTTGTAAATTTAAAATTAAATGACTGAATACTACACAGACTAAAAACATTAATATAAACTTAAGTCACATTTTTAAAAACAGGATATAGATAGATATGTATAATCAGTAGGAAACCAATGAATTAAGCCTTAGAATGTGATTTTAGACAATAATAACCACTTTGGACAAGGTCAGGGCTGACTCTTCCACTGCCAACATGAAAAGTCTGTAAAACGGTTGGAAATGTCCGGTTTTTGTGTGAACAGCTGTGAAATCCCTGAAATGGCCGCCTCTGTAACTGTACTGTGTCGTTTTGAAAAAGGAGAAAGAGACCGGGTCCGACTCCTGTTGTGAAAAAGTCTGACAGATCCTTGTAGTAATGCATTATTTATATCCTATTATTCTGATATTAACACGTGTAAAGGACGGCGCTAGTCTTTAGGCTGTGACTGTGTGTCGTGTTTCACCTCCGGGCTCTTTCTGTCCAACGTTTTTCTGCCTTTTTTTTTTTTTACTCAGAGACAGTGGAGCCTTTGCAGAAATACTTCTTCCATTTTTAACGTCATTGTTGTCGTCAAAGTGACAGCTGCGGTTTTGGAGCGAGGTCGAACAGGAAAATGCTGATCAGAAGCAAAAGAACAGTTAACATCGTGTGGTTCTCTAATGGGTCAAAAATGTAAAAATGTGGAAGCTGTTTTTATTTCGCATTTTCTCTCCTGTCGACCTTGTGTTGTTTACGTTTTTTACGTTTGATGCAGTGGGATGGACGGAAAGTGTGTAAAATGTTCTGATCAGATCAATCCAAGTCTCCATTTTTAAATCCTAAAAACCTGGCATTTATCAGCTCTGTAGACTTTTCCAAGCCTCTGTTTTATTTTTTTATTTTTTTCCCAGTAACAGTATATTTATTATAATTATTATTTTATATAAACTTATGTTATTGGTTGTATTTATTTACTATGGAGCACTTTTCTAAAACTGTTTTGAACGAGACAATCTCATCTAAACATGGATTTTTATTGGTCGATAAAAACAGGTTCTAAAATAACTGTTTATTGTTGTCTGGTTTTGTCTCCTTCACAATAAGAGCCCTGTTAAAGAACCGCAGCTGTCACTTTAAGCCCCGCCCCTTTGACATGTTTCACATTAAAAGAAGGGATCCCAGTGCGGTCAGTCCTTGTTTCTCGTAAACTCTTGTATTTATTGGTGTTCTTTTACCATTTTAATTTAATCCACAGTGAGCCTGAGTTTTGAGATTTCAAAGCGTGTGTCTGTTCTTGTAGCGTGTTCCTGTTCTAGAAACGTGTGTCTGTTCTGGAAGCGTGTGTCTGTTCTGGAAGCGTGTGTCTGTTCTTGAAGCGTGTGTCTGTTCTGGAAGCGTGTGTCTGTTCTCGAAGCGTGTTTCTTGAAGCGTGTGTCTGTTCTCGAAGCGTGTTTCTTGAAGCGTGTGTCTGTTCTGGAAGCGTGTGTCTGTTCTCGAAGCGTGTTTCTTGAAGCGTGTGTCTGTTCTGGAAGCGTGTGTCTGTTCTGAAGTGTCTGTTCTCGAAGCGTGTTTCTTGAAGCGTGTGTCTGTTCTGGAAGCGTGTGTCTGTTCTCGAAGCGTGTTTCTTGAAGCGTGTGTCTGTTCTGGAAGCGTGTTTCTTGAAGCGTGTGTCTGTTCTGGAAGCGTGTGTCTGTTCTGGAAGCGTGTTTCTGGAAGCGTGTGTCTGTTCTCGAAGCGTGTTTCTCGAAGCGTGTGTCTGTTCTGGAAGCGTGTTTCTTGAAGCATGTTTCTTGAAGCGTGTTTCTTGAAGCGTGTTTCTCGAAGCGTGTGTGATTGCGTGTTTTCTGGACTGGTGCTAGTTTGCGTCGTGGATAAAGCCGTGCCGTGACGTTCCGTGCTGTAGGATATTTAGGACACACATGTAACCGTTTTGAGTGACACTTCCCTCGGAGCAGAGAACTGTTATTAACCGTTTATTTTGGTTTGTTTATTGTTTATTGCATATATGTAATGCCTACTATACACTTTTATAAACTATGTTTTGATAATTCATTTCTTAACAGAAAACTTGTCCATATTCTATAACCCTTACTGCTGAAAATAAAACGTGAAATAACTCTGACTCACTCTTCTCTTAGTCCTGGTTTAGACCTGGTTTAGTCCTGGTTTAGACCTGGTTTAGTCCTGGTTTAGTCCCGGTTTAGTCCTGGTTTAGACCCGGTTTAGTCCTGGTTTAGTCCCGGTTTAGTCCTGGTTTAGTCCTGGTTTAGACCTGGTTTAGTCCTGGTTTAGACCTGGTTTAGTCCCGGTTTAGTCCCGGTTTAGACCCGGTTTAGACCCGGTTTAGTCCCGGTTTAGACCCGGTTTAGTCCCGGTTTAGTCCCGCTTTAGACCCGGTTTAGACCCGGTTTAGTCCCGGTTTAGTCCCGGTTTAGATCTGGTTTAGACCTGGTTTAGACCTGGTTTAGTCCCGGTTTAGTCCCGGTTTAGACCCGGTTTAGTCCCGGTTTAGACCCGGTTTAGACCCGGTTTAGTCCCGGTTTAGACCCGGTTTAGATCTGGTTTAGACCTGGTTTAGATCTGGTTTAGTCTTGGTTTAGATCTGGTTTAGTCCTGGTTTAGACCTGGTTTAGTCCTGGTTTAGACCTGGTTTAGACCTGGTTTAGGCCTGGTTTAGACCTGGTTTAGATCTGGTTTAGTCCTGGTTTAGATCTGGTTTAGACCTGGTTTAGGCCTGGTTTAGACCAGGTTTAGTCCTGGTTTAGGCCTGGTTTAGACCTGGTTTAGTCCTGGTTTAGTCCTGGTTTAGGCCTGGTTTAGACCTGGTTTAGGCTAACACAAATGATTAATATTTATAAAATAGGAAACACGCACCGTTTAAACCAACCGATGTGTGTATTTTTATTCTTTATAAAGCTACAGTTGTACATTGTCATTTTAAAGGAAAATAGTAATTCTTTAATTAAAGGAGATGTCGGAGCTGAAACAAGACCACGCATGCGCAGTAGTGATTGCTGTTAATTAGCTTTGACAGCGCTTTCGACGTGGTTTTAATATCATTTACGTTCATTTTAGTTCATTTTCTTAAATCATTAAGCTCCTGGTGTGCAACACCGACCTCAGGTGAATCACGAAGAGCCGCTGTATAAAGTTAAAGTCGATGGGAAAGCCCTTAAATTACCGGTAGATGAGCTGCTAGCTTGATTAGCCCGTTAGCTTTCAATGAAGCATTGGGCGGTGACGCAGTCAAAGCGCGCCCTCTAGTGGCTACACAACAAACTACATAAAATAGGACATAAACCAAACTGAAACCGAACTTACATCAATAATATAAAGCCATATTTTTAATAGTCCCTAAATTAACAAGTCTTATTTTGTTAATTTAGGGACTTTCTTTCTTTCGTCAGTGTTTTCTACACTTACTTTAACAAACCTGTTCAAATCCAACAAAAACCTACATTTGTGGAATAAAAACTAAATCAGAAGAGACTGTCGGCTCTTGGAAATTTTCCTCTCATCAGATGTGGCCCTGGTTTACACTCATGCTTGTAAAAAAATATACAAATATATTATCCTTTGGTTGAATCGAGGAGAAGATGTGACGTGATCTGCATTGACCTTTGACCCTGTCTAGCCCAGGTTTGGCCTGATGAATTAATGAGGTTAAAAAACGACACAGACAGAGGTTTACACTGAACAATCCTTTTCTTTATTCATTTTTTATTTTCAGTTCAATATGTCTGTCAGGGTTTGGTTCGTTTGTTTTTTTTTTTCTTTTTTTTGGAAGTTTTTATTTAAATTAAAATGTTTGACACACTTATAAAAGACAGCATCTGCATAGAGTTGTCATCTTAAAGATCCATGAAGAGAGAGGAAGAGGATGGGGAGACGGGTGAGGTCCGGGGCGAGGAAGGAGGAGGAAGGAAGGAGGGACGAAAAGAGAGGGGAGGAGGGGGAATACTGGCACGTCACATGAACTAAACAGCCAACAGCAGTACGAGAGAGGGACGGGAGACGGGTGAGGCAGGGGAGGCCGAGGGACGGGAGGGAGGGCGCTTTTACATTACGCTACGCACACATACACACACACAAAAGAAACGGGACACAAGTTGCATTTTCCCGCTCAAAGTTAACGGCGAAGTTCGGACGCTCTTTCCTCTTCGGCTCGAGATTCAACGAGGTTTTTTCAACCTGCCGTTTCCCACAACTATCCACAAAATTCAAATAGTTCTACTTTTAAACTTTAGATTTATTTATCAAACTTTGTCCAAATAAGAGCCTATTTTGTCATAACGGACGCCATATTGGGAAGGTCAACAGAGCCATTTCTAAGAGTCGTATCTCTTCAAAAAATGGCTCTAAAAAACAAATACCATTTAAATTTACTGAATGCAAACCTAAGAATGTGGACAAGGAAATAACTGTGAATATATTCAAAGTTGATAAGGTTTAAAACGGCCATTTGTAGGATTCATATCTCTTGAAAAATGGCTCGTAAAAACAAAAAAATACAAACAGTCATCTGTACCTACGGCATGTAAATGTATATATATATATATATATATATATATATATATATATATATATATATATATATATAAATGTGGACATGTACCTAACAGTGAATATAATTAAAGTTCTTTTGGCTCTAAATATGAGTTGTTGTTGTTTTGTGCAGGCCAAATTTTTCAGTAGAAATTTGGGGATCTATAGAGGTCGGTCCTAGAGCAGAAGAAAGTGTGTATAATCCACGTTTAAAGCAATAAATACTAAGATATGTCATTTTTTAGCCATTTGTTTGGTTATTTTAGCAACAAAAAATTAAAAAATTTAATGTTCTATTTAAAACCTAGACAATATGGCGTCAAGAAAACAAAGCAAACAATGCTTCTTCTTTTTCTTTTTTTTTTTTTACAGTGTATAACTTAAATCGCAGGATGTTTTTGGTTGAAGCGTTGGGTCCCGGCTGGAGTTCGTAGTTATTTCGCCTCTGCGTTCGATAAAAGAGCCCTTGTTTCTCAGAATATTGCACGCTGCGTCAGGATTGGCCTGTGAGGCGAGAGACTGGGCCTCCATCAGGTGGCGACTGCACAAATACTGACGGTTTCTCAAATCCGTCGCTCGTTCTGGCCTTGAGACGATAAATATTTTAACTGTTAACTGGAGCTTCTGCTGAAAAACACGATTCACAGAAGCACTGATATGTTCCGACGCAAACAGAACGGCGACGGAAATGAGAAACTGTCCTCGAACTCTGACGGGAACCAAAGGAAAGACAACTTCGGAATCAGTTTAAGGCTAAATTTAGCAGTTGCTTTCCGTATATTTTTGTTCAGTCCAATTATTTATCAGGTTTGGTGAAACGAGCAGGTGGAAATCAGGTTTGAGTCGGTGTTTGGCGTTTGGTTGCGACGGAGAGACGTAAAAACCGAGAAACGAAGAGAGTCGTTGAACCGCGGACAGGGCTTCGTATTATATTGTCCTTTAAGTGAAGCGACTACGGTGGCCTGTGAAGCCCTGAAAGCGGTGCTCAGTTATTTTTTTATTTTTCTACAAAATGGAGGGAAGCACTTTCAGCAGAGGAGCCGTGGGCGGAGCCTCTGGGACTGGGGCTGAAGACGGCGGACGAGTGAGTACCGCCGCGTTTACGCCACGGACAAAACAACCAATCAGGGCTTCGGATTAATGTCTAAAATACGATAAAACCTCCAAAAGCTAATTCAGCTTCAAGGGCTTTACGTGAGTTCCTGTTCTAACACTACAATTCTGAGGAGATCCAGGGAGAATTTTTGGCAAATTTCAAAAGTCTGAAGAAAAACCTAACACAAATTAATATAAAAAAAAACTAAAAAGAGACGTACCAGATCTTTGATGAGTAGTTTTGGCAAAGATAAAGAAAATTGGTTGAAAAGATGGCAGTGATGGTAAACTGAAGCTAAAAAACAGACGTACGTTAGCTTTTGATAAATAATTTTGTCAAAGTAAAAATGGTTTAGAAAGTGGCGTCTGGACAGATTAAAATCACAAAGTCCAGGATTAAATACAACTAAATTGAAACAAGTGAGTCTTTGGTTTTTGTCCAATTGGGCAAAGTTTCAGGCAAAAATCTAAAGACCTGGTTGGCGTGAAAATAAAGGTACGACGTTAATCGTGGCGTTCAGGAACCACCTGTACCTCGAGAATCCAGTTTGACGTAAACGCAGCGTCTGAACTGATCGTACACAGACTAAAACCTCCGCGTCTCTCGGTTCGTCTCTTAACTTTCGCCGCAGAAAAAATAAATCATAAATAAATCATCCGGTTTTGAAGTGAAAGAGGACAGAGCCCAAACTGGAACTTTGAGGGGAATAGATATCTCAGTAGATTTATACATAGACATGCAAGTCGTTTTTTCTCTCTTTGAAGTTATTTACAATAATTACATAACACAAAGAATCCAGGTTCATTTTGACAAAATTGCGAGCATTCAATATTCAATATTACTACTATTATTTATGATAACATAACTCCATTTCTTTAAGTAAATCATTGCTATTAATCCTCCCTTTTTTCATGTTTGATCCCTTTGTGTGAAGCCGTTCTGTCGCTCTGGGTTTGTACTGCATTTTAATTGTCAGCTATGGTAATAATAATAATAAGAATAACAATAGCAATGGTAGTAACAGTGTCGTTTCTACTCGTTATGGCAGAGACCAAGTGGGCGCTTCTTTTTCGTTTGCCCGTGTTTCCGTGACTCCTCCCAACCCTCCCACTTGGATAAAAACACTGATTCAAAAACGCAATACTGTTCACAATAATAACGTTAATTAAAACGCGGGCAGAGCTCAAACTAAAGCACAGCAGCCGGGCCGTCCGCCGCGGGGCACGCAACAGGTTTTGGTTTGAGTGAAGCAGTTTCAGGAAGACAAAAATCAGCTCAGAGACGGGTTTAAAGCGCAGACGCTGGAGGACGTTTGGGTTTTCACTTTCTGCAGATCGTTGACTTTTTGTGTAAAGAAAATGTGAACCTAGGTTTAACCACTTTCTTTTGCTTCTAAAGAAAAATGCAGAGAGAGATGCTTCTAGAAGAACAAAAACACCTCAGTCCGTTATTTTCCAGAGTATATTCATCTTTTCTGGTCTAAACTGATTGATGTTAAAAACAAACGGTGCCTCCGTTTCGCGTCTGAACTCCCTCCAGATGATTTTCTCCTGCTTTTCGTGCCCCGCTCGGACTCGGACAGAAGCTGCAGATGGCGACACGTACAAAAACAGAATGTGACTTTAGTTATATATCTTATATATATATTCTGGCCTTTATATATATATATATATTTATATATATGTGTGTTTGTGTGACTTCAGGTAACAAGGCCGCAGTACGTTACACTCAAGACCAACGTCAGACAGGTTTTTACACAAAGACCTAATGATGGTTTCATTTTCTGTCCCCAAAATTGAGTCAAATCTGCCGCACCATAAAACATCTGTTTAGATTTTTATGCTTTTTGGGAAACTGGAAAAGTTGTGTAAAATAAAGATCTACCATTACATGTAGTTTCATTTATGCTGTTTGGTGCATTTTTGTCCAGAACTGGCCTGGAAACCTCACTTAGCCACATATCTTTTGCTAGTTAGCATGAAGCCCACCAGTTTTTAAGCTGTTAATGATGAGAACTTTTTCGTAAATTTTGAGTGCCTTGAAAACATATTAATTGTGATTGGATTAAATATTTTGCATATTCAGATGAAGTTTGATCAGGTTTTGTTCAATTATGTGATCCAACCGGCTGCTATTAACGTCGACTGTGAAGTTTTTGTGCACAAACCTCAAATCTCTAATCAGCTAGCATCCTCCATCTTCTAGCCGCCAACCTGCATCAGCTAGCTCTAAACTTCACGTTAAAACAGTTAAGCTAACTTGTCGACCTGTTTGGGGGCTTTAAAATCTTTCAGTGCAGCAGATATGACCATTTTGGGGAAAGTGTTTATTTGTTGGTGAAGATGTCAATGAGAATTATAGCAAAACTACATTAGCTTTAGCATTAGCTTCACTCTAATTCCCATTTATAGATTTGTAGAAGAGAAGCTTTGGTTGAGTTTTGAAGCTGTTCTGGAGTAAAATGATATTTTAAAAAAACCTGCCAGAAATCGTTCGCCGAGAAGTGTAAAGACTTTGAAAACAAACTGTACATAAAATAATATCGGCACCAAAACAACAAGCGCATAAATAGAGGAATTAAGAAAGCACCACCGTTGTCTCCGAAAAAGACCGATCAGACCACAAACTAACGTCTACAGGTGGAAAGGAAAGGCTCTGTAGTATTTTTGAGGTTAAACGGACCTTAAACATGCAGTGAGTCAGTGCTGTTCTGTGGGATTCGTCTGTGGCTGCGTTTTAGCGATAAATCTACAGTGGTTTATTCATTTTAGAGTGATTTCAGTGTAAACTCGACTTGCGTTGTGCTCTTTGATATTAACGGTTATTATTTTTTGAGAACATGAAGGGGAAGGGCAAAAAACGCTTTGGCTTGGATTTTAATAAATACAACAAAGAAGAAGAAGAACAGTGATAATGGTTAAGTGATTGAATAACGAGGGATTTGTCAAAACGGTTTTACGCTTTTTCCGGAAAAGGAAGGGAGGCATGCGACAGTAACATACACGCACAACCGCACACATACAGTACACACACAAGGCCGGGTGGAGAATATTCAAACGTCCACTAAAAACACGACACAGTACAGCCGCAAAGAAGCTAAAGCCTGTTTCACAACCTTCACGCCTCATTTACCGAGTTCACCGATTGTTCATTGTACGTCCAAACTGCTGTGGCGTTACAAATCCACACTCTGCAGCAAAACATTAACCTAGTCTTAAGTTTGTAGTTTTGCTGCTGGAAAAAAATAAGTCTAGCTTTCTGTCTTTTAATTTTGCTGCAGAAAATGAAAGAGATCCCACTGCTGACCTAAGTACGTCCAGAAGAAAATCTGCTTTTACTAATGCATAGACACGAAAAAGGTACACATTTTCCACTTTGTCGATTACAATATATAAGATTTTCTAAATTATCTATTATTTAAGACCCCAATAGGCTTGTTTTCTGTCGATTTAAACACAGTCCAAGCTCTATTTTCTTGAAAAGTTGCTTGTTTGTTGATCATTTTTGGGTTCATTTGTGACATTGCCCTATCGAATTTTTCAGTAATAACACTGATAATAATTTGATAACTTGAAATGTAAGGATTCAGGTTAAGTTGTGAAAATATTGGTGAGATGAGGTTGTGATGCGAAGCAGGCGTCGAAAAGCACAGATACCAGTCAAAACCTGAAAATGACAAGGGATTAAAAAGGGTCGAGGTCCAGGAAGTCGACGGCAGCATTTTAGAGAAGTCCTTTTTAAATAACAACAACGCTCTAACAACTTTAACTTAAGGAGGAGTTAGCATACCGGCGCTAAGTAGCTAACACTGTGTGATGAGTGGGTAAAGTGCACAAAATGGAGGGGCAAGTCAAGGAATGGGGTACAAAAACACCATCATGCAAACTCCACAACGCTTTTGCATGCCTATTTTATTATTATTATCATTATTACACACGACGGGATGGGATTGGCAGAAAAGGGCGAAGAAAAGAGAAATGAATTCCCGTTCCTTCATTCTGTCACAGCCGAACAACGACAAACGAGAGGGAAGACGACGCGGCAAAAAAGGCGAATACTCGGACTCGGGAACTGTAGCTCTTCTCAGCGACGTTTGTCCGTGTTTTCTCGAGAATGGAAACTTTACAGACTACAAACAAACGGCAAAATGTTAGCAAGCTAGCTGGTGCTACAACAACGTCCTGGCGTCACGAAATGAAGACCACCGCGACCGAAACAGCCGTCGACCAACAACGGAACGGTGGAATGTTTTTTAAAAAAGATGTATGGAGCGTTTGAAGCAGCCGCTAGGACGGACGCTGCGTTCGGAGAGAAAAATGTGGTGGTAAAAATACGGGGATTAAAAAAGCAGGTTCACGACGACGGTTTACGAAAACACAGCAGAAGCACTAAGAGAGACCACTGGAACGACACGACGGCGTGGACTAGAACTAACGACGATCGAACTGACGACAACGACACGTTCAGCTGCTCAGAGGAGTCCAGCTCTGGTGGGTTTTGGTTTCGAGATGAGAAATACTAATACATCTTCACACTTTCACTTTAGTTTTTTATTATTATGTCGCGTTAAGATATTACTTTGACATTAATCTAAGCAATTACTGCCTTAATACTGTCAAATATGTTTTCACCAAGAGATTTTATGCTCCTTCATCTTCACGTAATTTCTTAAAACAATGAACTGACTTTAATTTCAAAGCTCAATTTTGGTTAAATCAAATATTTAGATTTTCCTGATACAGAGACAAGCATGTTCTTTGTTTTGTGCTGGTAAAAGCTGATAAAGAAGTCTGTTTTTAGATTGAAATTGGACAGTCTAAAGGTAGAAAATATCTCTTTGTACGATAACATCAGCCGAGAGTTCACCCCTCGCCTTAAAAAACAAATCACAATTCAGATTTTGAGCAGGAGTTTGCGTGAACACCTTAAGATAAACTAAATCGTGAGCGTTCGTCGCTGGCCTCAACAGAAGCACAAACTCCCGTATCACTGGGCAGCTGACGAAACATAACCTGATAAAGCAAAACTTAGTGAATGATTTGTTGAACGCGGTGACAAATTACAATATTCTGCGTCTGGGCTGATGTCAGAAATCAGAAAAAGTCTTTTGAAATGATTCGGACTCCAGGGAGCAGCGTCTATCCATCTACAGCTAACACAAGCTAACGTAGCATGCTAACGGCACTAAGAGCTAACACTATAGCGAGTGAGGCGGCGTGTGAAATATTTGTTTGGTGAAAATGGAAGAACACGCCAAAAATGAAAAAAAGCAGAGCCACAAAACTACAAAGCAAACAACAATCATTCCCCGTCAAATTAAATCAGTCACATAAAAGTTTTTTTATCTAAATGTGTTCTCTTCATTTTTGCGAATCCTCCGATAGTGACGGCTTATCAGACACCCGGCCTTGAATACTGCGTCGTCATTGGCTTTCTAAAACAAAAGGAGGCGGGGCTAGTCTGTTTCTAAGCTGCATAGATTGACTTCCCACTTCCTCCTTCGTGTTTTTTTTAACTTCCTGCCTCCCTTCCTTCCCACCGTTCACCTGTGAGTCTTGTTTTGAATATCGTCAGAGGCCGGTCACGCCGCAAGAAGCTAGGTTTTTTTGTTTTTTTAAATAACAGGTGACTGACAGGAGTGAGCAACCAATGAGAGGTGGTCTTAAGAGGCCCACAATCAAGGAGACAAGTCGCTTCTGCCAAAACCGAGGGAATTCTGAGAGACGCCATCACGGACGAGAACAAATCGGAAAAAAAGCATCATATTTTCCACAGAGAAAACATTTTGGATTAAGCTGCTGATTCTGAACCACCTGTAAACCAGTTCATTAATTAAATATATATATAAAATAAAACATTTATGGACGAAATATGGCATAATGGAACCTTATTTTAGATTATCTGTTAAAAGTAAAACCCACTTCAAACAAAATCTGATTCGATTTGGCAAATCATGAACACAATAAATAGTCAAAAGACAATAACATTCAGCTTTGAAGTAAAACTGAAGTTTGTGGCTCGAGAATCAGAGCTAATTTGGTGGAAAATGTGCCAGTTTTTCCAGATTGTTCAATAAATCGTGTTTTTAAGCTTCTATAGATTGGCGTAGTCGGCAGGATACGTCCCTCAGAACGTCCGATCGGCTGCAGTCGCCATCACTGTCCTCGGAGACTGCCAAAAAACGAAAAAAACTGAACAGAACCCAAAAGGAAAGGCCGAACAAACATGTGTGTGGCGTTTGTACAGATCTAACCCTCGTGTGTTCAGTACATTTACATGAATATCCTACCCTCTGTATACGGTTAGCTAGAATGTGATGGCGCTTGTGTTTTTGTCTTTGCTTTTGGAACCCCGCCCACTCCCAGTGATCTTATCTGTGATTGGTTAACTCGTCCTAGCTGATTGGTTATCTGTCTTGCATTTTGCGATTCAAGTTTTCGTGTAGTTGTAGTTGTGTTGTTGTCGTCGTCGTCTCGGTGTAAGTTTTTAGCGTGTTTTTTTTCTCTGCTGGCTGGTTGCCGGTTGACGGTCGGTCGGTCGTCGGCGGTCGTCACGGCGACGGGAGGCGTGTCTTAGAAGCCCAGCGTTCCGCCGATGGTCGACGCCAGCACCACGCCAAGGATCACGCAGCAGATTATGATCATGATCTTCTTCTGCAGAGACGAAGAAACAGAGAAAGAGTCAGAGACAAAGACAGAAATATAAAAGAACATATAGTCTTGAAGTAAACAGAAGGAAAAAAGCGACTCCACCGGTGACAAAACCGGAGCTAAACAAGAATGTCTTCTGTGAATCATTCTGGAAAACACAGCTTCTTCTGTTCTGCATAATTTTTCTTTTTAATTTGAGTCTTCTGAACTCTTGCATTCTTTCAAAAACTCATATTCGTAGAAAACATTGTGCAAATATTTGTGTAAATGAGCAGATTTCTGTTTGTTGCATTGACCTGAGACTAAAGTCCGTCCTGGTCCTCGAAGGAAATATCAAAAACATCTGTAATATTGGATTATTCTGTTTGTGGAGTATATCCAGTGTTAAATGCACCAGATTTAAAGGGAACAATACTGAGCTGTGAAAACACTAGAGCGAGGTCTGGAAGCACATCCCGAAAATAAGCTTTGTGTTTTTATTAAAATAATGTTTTATTTTAGCTTTTTCTGCAGAGACAAAGCAGGGTACAGAGAGTTCATAATGTCTAGTAATAAATCTTTCAGTTTTCTAAATGTGAGTTTTTCTGTCCTGTTTTTTTTTTTGTTTTTTTTTACCTTCTACAGTTTTTTTTATACATTTTCTGCTTTTTTAGGTTCAGTGCTCAAAAACGTTCTCGTTGTTTGCTTTAAAGTTGTGTAACCTCATCATTCTTACTCAGTTAAATGTATAGTTTTATGTTAAGAACGATCAGTAAATGTTAATATGATCAACTCCTGGCTCCTGAGAGGCTTTCCACGCAGAAACCAAAGGCTCATCCTGGTCTTTTCAGGGAGTCCAGGTGAGTCTTACCTTGCGAGCCTGGCTCTGGTATTTGACGGCCTTCTTGGTGTCGGACACGGCTCGCTCCACGTAGTCGACGGAGTGTTCGACGTTGTACTCAATTCTGTCAATCATCTCTCCCTGAAATCGCACAGAAACACGGCGTTAGTCCAGAGCCTTTCGCGCCGGGTTCTGCTGCTCAGGTGTGATCCTCACCTGGCTCTCCACGAGCATGGCCATGTCCACGAACATGTCGTGCAGCTCGCGGATGCTGTTTTCCAGTTTGATGATCTCGGTGTGCCGGGTCTCGATCTCGTTCAGCGCCTGCTTGGTCATCTGAGAGTCCATTTTGATCTGAGGAGCACACGGCTGCGGGTCAAAACTCACAAGAACAAAGACGTTAAAAAGCCCCAGAGTCTCAGGATGAAAACTAAAACACACTATTAGTCTGGTGTCTTTAGATCAGATCTGTCAAACAGGATTTACACTGAGAGGAAATGGACCCCAGACCCACTTCAAGTAGATCAGTCTGAACACAACTGTGGGTAAATATTGCAGCTGTACAAACTGGAAAGAGATTTGTGCACATTTGTAAAAGTAGATTCAAATTCATTTTATGCTAAACTGATTTTTTCACTTTGAGTTACCCTTTGACCTTTGAGTCTGCAGAGTGTTTTACCTGAACAGGTGAGCTCTGGACACAGCTCCTTTACCACAATTATATTTACCCTGTTTACCCTGATGGCCTGCAGGGGGCAGTACTAGTGTAAGAGGGACACTTCTTTAAACTCACTTTCATAGACAAATGTATTTATTTTATTTATTTAGGTTTTATTTATCTGTTGTTCTAATTTTAGATTATATAGCCTACTCCCAATCACTTTAGTCTGCCTCTGATTTTAATTTCTGTTGTTTGGTTTTATGCTCGCTTTGTTAAGAACTTTGTAAACCTTGTTACTAAAAGCCCTGTATAAATAAAGATTATTATTATTCAGGTCTTCAGGCTGATCTGGGAACAGCTTCGTCGGGTTGAGTGTGAACAGAGTAAATCTCTGGAGCTGCTGGGATTCTGTTTCTGGTAATTTACTGTAAAATGTGAATAAAAGCTCCTTTTGTCAAATACAAGACTTACCTTTCCTCAGTGAGACCCGCAGCGCCAGGTCACATGACTCTGACACAGCATCCAGAGGCTTTTACTCTGAAGGAGCCGGTGGTGAAATAAAGTATCTCCTTCAGAATAAAAGCCCCAGCGCTCACCGGTAACCATTTCCTGTTTAGATCAGGCTCATTTCCTGTTTTGGTCATGTGACACAGGGCCGTTTTCACTCGATGTTGCCATCGCACCTCGATTTCTCTGTTTCTCACTCAGCGTTTCTCAGACTCACGATAAAGACAGAGGCCGAGGGTCCACCATTTTGTTTTTGGGGACACAGGAAGTGACCATAAATGGAGAAAAGGTAGCGAGCTAATGCTGTTTTTACTCTGATTCTGGTTCTGGTTGGTTTTGGGGGACGGTCTTGGCCTCGGTTCTGTCTTTACGGAGCGAGGGTAAACAGCTGAGTGAGGTCACAGGGGTCACAGGTCAAAGGTTGAGGTGCAGTGCTTACATCATCGGTGAAGATGGCCAGCTTGCCACTCTCCAACATGTCCTCCAGCTCCTCGTTGGTGGTGGTTCTTCCAGCTGCAGAGAAAAAGGACAAGAACCGGGTTAGACTGGAACAAGACCGGGTAGAACCAGGTCAGGAGTCAGGACCAAACCTGTCTGAACTAAACCAGGTCTAAACCAGGACTAAACCAGGTCTAAACCAGGTCTAAACCAGGTCTAAAGGGGTACTAAACCAGGTCTAAACCAGGTCTAAACCAGGACTAAACCAGGTCTAAACCAGGTCTAAACCAGGACTAAACCAGGACTAAACCAGGACTAAACCAGGACTAAACCAGGTCTAAACCAGGTCTAAACCAGGTCTAAACCAGGACTAAACCAGGACTAAACCAGGTCTAAACCAGGTCTAAACCAGGTCTAAACCAGGACTAAAGCGGGACTAAACCAGGTCTAAACCAGGTCTAAACCAGGTCTAAAGGGGTACTAAACCAGGTCTAAACCAGGTCTAAACCAGGACTAAACCAGGTCTAAACCAGGACTAAACCAGGACTAAACCAGGACTAAACCAGGACTAAACCAGGACTAAACCAGGACTAAACCAGGTCTAAACCAGGTCTAAACCAGGTCTAAACCAGGACTAAACCAGGACTAAACCAGGACTAAACCAGGTCTAAACCAGGACTAAACCAGGTCTAAACCAGGACTAAACCAGGACTAAACCAGGTCTAAACCAGGACTAAACCAGGACTAAACCAGGACTAAACCAGGTCTAAACCAGGACTAAACCAGGACTAAACCAGGTCTAAACCAGGTCTAAACCAGGACTAAACCAGGACTAAACCAGGTCTAAACCAGGACTAAACCAGGACTAAACCAGGTCTAAACCAGGACTAAACCAGGACTAAACCAGGACTAAACCAGGTCTAAACCAGGACTAAACCAGGACTAAACCAGGTCTAAACCAGGACTAAACCAGGACTAAACCAGGTCTAAACCAGGACTAAACCAGGACTAAACCAGGACTAAACCAGGTCTAAACCAGGACTAAACCAGGACTAAACCAGGACTAAACCAGGACTAAACCAGGACTAAACCAGGTCTAAACCAGGACTAAACCAGGACTAAACCAGGTCTAAACCAGGACTAAACCAGGACTAAACCAGGTCTAAACCAGGACTAAACCAGGACTAAACCAGGTCTAAACCAGGACTAAACCAGGTCTGATGTCACTGACCAATCAAAGAGGTTTTTTTATTTTTGTTTCTGTTGCTAGGCAGATTAGAGCGGGTCATTAATAATGGACAGAGTCTGCAGTGATTCAGACGATGACCTTCACTGTGTCCTCCTCTGGACCAGGCAAGACCGGGTCTAATCCAGGTCTACACCGGGGTTAGTCCTGGTTTAGTCCTGGTTTAGTCCTGGTTTAGTCCTGATTTAGACCTGGTTTAGTCCTGCTTTAGTCCTGGTTTAGACCTGGTTTAGTCCTGGTTTAGTCCTGGTCTAGTCTTGGTTTAGTCCTGGTTTAGACCTGGTTTAGTCCTGGTTTAGTCCTGGTCTAGTCTTGGTTTAGTCCTGGTTTAGACCTGGTTTCAGTGGCATGCTTACCATCAGCCAAAGGTAGACAGATGCCTAGGGCCCACCACAGCGGCGCACCTTAAGGTTACGAATGTAACCCAGGATCTCTGATGTTCAGGTTACTATTTGAATATGATGTGCTTCTGTCATATACTATTACTGAATGTTCCTTTTGTATATGTTTCTTTCAGACCACACACACTTACACACACACTCTCGATCCATTAAACATTCTTAAGTCTATCTCTGATGGGAATCAAGTGTCTAAATTGACTTCAGCCAGCGTTACTCCTCTAGATTAATGTAGAGGTTCCTGCAATTTATTTTACAGAAAAAACACCTAAAAACCCTTAGTCCTGGATCAGTCTCTGGATGTTCCACAGAGCATGTATGTTGTATGTTTTTTGTGTGTATCATGTATGTTCTGGTTCTGTCGTATGTGTGTCACTCACTGATCTCGAGCTGTCTCTGGATGCGGTCCTTGCAGCGGTCGCGGTACTTGGACTGCGTGGTGTTGTACTCAGTCATCACTTCCACAAACTTACGCGACAGCGTCGAGTGCTGCAGCCACAGAAGAAGAAACACAGGAAGTTACATCACAAACCTGACAGGCTGCAAAAACACGTGGTACCGAGGATTCTCTCGTCCAATCAGCTGACGGCAGAGTTTAGCTCCACCTTTTCCAAAGTGGACCACAGACTACATTCACAGAAAACAAACTCACATCTCTCTCTTCTAAATCAGTCTGGACTGTCTCTGTGACAGTTTAGTGCTTCTCTTCTGGAGACTGGACTTTTGGACAAAAACTGTTTTACTGTTAAAGTTTGTAAGTTGCTGAAAGTGGGATTCTGTGAGAAACTCCAGGAACAATAAATAAAAGTAAAGGAGCAGAGATTCATCCTCCTGTTGAACTCAGACACAGTTCATGTTCCATTCATAAAACATACGTGTAACATGTGTTTTACAGTGTGTCCGACCTGTGTCTTCCGGATCCGGAGGTCCGCTGATGATCTGTTGAGACCCTCCTCCTGCTCGATGCTCTGCTCGATTGCTGCAAGAAAAAGACAAAAACACATTCAGTTCAATCCAGAGGAGTTTTCAGCAGATTATCACAGACCTGACTCCTGCAGGAAATAAGTAAATGAATGTTGCCATGGCAACCAGGGACCCAGGAGCAATTTATTTACAAATGACTTAGAACAAAATAAGAGACTGATCCTAATCGAAGTTTTTTTGACACTGCCATAACAATCCCAATAATTCAAATGTGAATATATGGTGTTTAAAAAAAGACAATTAATACAATTTAATCTCTAAAACTGGCATTTAATATTTATAATAAATATTTGTTATGTTTGGTGAGAACTGAAGTAAATAAAGAGGGAAAATATAATATGTGCCACACAGCCTTTTGTGTCAAAGAGACTCAAAATCAGACCAAAAAATGAAGGGACCCCGAGGATTAAACAGATCAGGTCTAAACCAGGTCTAAACCGGGTCTAAACCAGGTCTAAACCAGGTCTAAACCAGGTCTAAACCAGGACTAAACCAGGTCTAAACCAGGTCTAAACCAGGACTAAACCAGGACTAAACCAGGTCTAAACCAGGTCTAAACCAGGTCTAAACCAGGACTAAACAAGGACTAAACCAGGTCTAAACCAGGTCTAAACCAGGTCTAAACCAGGACTAAACCAGGTCTAAACCAGGTCTAAACCAGGTCTAAACCAGGACTAAACCAGGGCTAAACCAGGGCTAAACCAGGTCTAAACCGGGTCTAAACCGGGTCTAAACCGGGTCTAAACCAGGTCTAAACCGGGTCTAAACCAGGTCTAAACCAGGACTAAACCAGGTCTAAACCAGGACTAAACCAGGACTAAACCAGGACTAAACCAGGACTAAACCAGGTCTAAACCAGGTCTAAACCAGGTCTAAACCAGGTCTAAACCAGGACTAAACCAGGTCTAAACCAGGACTAAACCAGGTCTAAACCAGGACTAAACCAGGACTAAACCAGGACTAAACCAGGACTAAACCAGGTCTAAACCAGGACTAAACCAGGTCTAAACCAGGACTAAACCAGGACTAAAGCGGGCCTCACCTTTTAATTTTGAGCGGACTTTATTGGCTGTCTTCTTGATGTCGGCTGTGAGGTCTTCCAGCTCCTGCTTAGTTTCTGTAAAAACAACAAAGACCCAGAGTTAGCTCCACGTTAATAACATTTAACAATCAATAAAGTATAAGCATATTTTAGTAAGAATTAAAGATGTTTATTGGTAAAAACTGGGCTCCACTTCAAGGCTCTCTCTCAGCTGGAAAGTGTTGAAATATTGTGGATGATTTATGTAGAAATGAGTGAAAATGGAGTTTATTTGCTGTAAAATGCTGTAAGGGACAAACAATAACTAATGTCAAATAAATACAAACCCTAATACACATAAATACAGGGTTAAAGAGCTGTGTCAACACTTCCCCTTTTTCTCCACCAGAGGGAGTAGAGAGCAGCTGTTATTCCCTGCGTCAGATACGCCTTCGGTTTGTTGGACATTTGTCTTTTTGTTTGTCAGAGTCAAGTAAACCTTTTTATTTTTCAAGAATGATAACATTTTAAAACATTAAGCAACAATAATACTTTATTTTCCCGATGTTTCCAAATACAAATGTTTGATGATGGTTTTGCTTCTAATCAGTTTGAATCAGAAAATGGCTGTCCTCTCATTTCAGAGCACAGATATATTTCAAAAACACATATTTTACTGAAGGATTATGGGAAATGTAGTGTCTGCCTCAGAACTGCTCCTGTGTTTCTCTGGTTCAGTGGTGCGTTCACGTGTTTCTGCAGTGGGTCAGATTTACGAGCGCTGCAGTGTCTCCACCTCTGACTCCATTTATCACCGGCCAATCACAGGGCTCCGTTTATCACAGGGCTCCGTTTGTCACCGGCCAATCACAGGGCTCCGTTCTTCAACCTTTTAAAAACCATTGTCAAAGTCCAGGAACATTCGACTCTTTATTAAAGTTAAGTTTATTTATCTTTTATGTTTTGTTTTTTGGGGATTTTTTTTTCTTTTTCTGTAAACATCAATAGGATAAGAACAATTTAACACAAAATGAACTAAAGCTGATCGAAGTCTGAACAAATGCCAAAAACTCACTGGAATTTAGAGGAAAACAAAGCAAAAAGTGTGTTTCTGTCGACTAAAGGTTTTTAAATGAAGATAAATGAGAGAACATGGAAAAGAAGATGCTGCTTAAAGAGATTTTATACGTTTTGTTTTATCTCAGGCTGGATCACTACATTTCCCATGATTCAACGTTCCTTCTTCTGTTCAGCTGCTGATTTGAACTGATACTGATTTAAACAAGTCTAGTCTTTACTAAATGTGGTTCTATTTTTAAACTATTTTTTGGCTCGTGCCTCTTTCTACAGACGAGCGTTTAAACAGAATAACTGATCATTAATGATCTATAACAAAACCACAAAACAATAATAATGAATGTCTGAAACATGTCCAAATCCATCACAGTTTGTTCAGTTTAACCAGTTTGAGCTGGAGGACTGTCACTGGTTTTATTCCCAGTGTCATTTATTATTATTTGCAAAGATTACTTCAAGAGAATTAACAGAAAACATCCAAATGAATTGGAGATAAGTCGTATGATGTTGCTTTAATTCATGATGTGACTAATACCGCAGGGATTATGTTTTTTAAAACTCATAAATTACAGGTTGTGAATGATAAATAACATGCTTTTTATTTTTTTAACATATATATTACACATATATATTTTATACTATTATAATTATATTGTGCACAGTTTGTACTTACTGTTACCTTATTTCATGTTTGCATATTTATTTGTATTGTGTCCTATTTTATTTGTGATTTAATTTCTTTAAATTGTATTTTATTTTGTTGTTGAGCCTTGTGTACAGTTTAGTATGGCATGTATTTTTATTATCCAGATTTTTTTTTTCTCACTGTTTTCACACTTAAAACTTAAACACTTAAAATCTTTTAATAAAGAAAGCTAAATGTGTGACTATTTGAAATAAATAATAAGATGAACTGTACTCCAGCTCAGGGCCCTGGGGACTCGAGCGGCGTGTGGTGGAGGAGGACGAGGAGGACGAGGAGGAAGAGGAGGAAGAGGAGGTGTGAGCGGTTTCTGGGTCAGAGCCGAGCGTCTGACGGTGAATAATGCATGATGGGAGTTGTAGTGAATGAATCTCATTTCCTCTGAGGATGGCCTCATTTAGACTTTTACTCTCAGCGACTCATTCAGCTCCTGCTCGGCTTCAGGCACGTGTTCCTCCGAAATACTCTCAACTCCAGCCGAGAAAACAGAGAAAACAGAGAACACAGAGAACACAGAGAACACGCAGAGAGGCCGAGGCTCGACGGGATTCGAACCAACACTCCTAAAGACCTCACATTTCAATTGTCTCTCAAAATGAGTTATGTTTTAAACTGGGACGAAGCCAAAGTGCCACCTTTACAAGCTTTTACTCACACCATGCACTGGTTTCTGGACCAAAAACAAACACAAAATGCAAACATTAATCCCAAATATAAAACACAAGCTCAGTTCATTTTCATGCCGTCGAGCAGAGGCTGATAGTAAGTTTTACTTTTACTCGAGTAGATCTCTGAATAAGAAACACTACTCTTACTCTGCTGCACTGAGCTACACTCGACTCATTCGTTTTACTTTTTGTACCATTTATTCTACATTTTCTATTGGATATTTTTGCCAGAGACACACAAACTGTTCTCGTGCAGCAGAGAGATCAAAAACACATGAAAACTGTCTCGACGTAGAAACAGACGAGGACGAACTCTTCTGGCCTTAAAAAAACACATGTCCTTTACAAACATGTATGACCTGAGGACACACGTATGACCCGAGGACACACGTATGACCTGAGGACACATGTATGAGACACGTATGACCTGAGGACACATGTATGAGACACGTATGACCTGAGGACACACGTATGAGACACGTATGACCTGAGGACACACGTATGAGACACGTATGACCTGAGGACACACGTATGAGACACGTATGACCTGAGGACACACGTATGACCTGAGGACACACGTATGACCTGACGACACACGTATGAGACACGTATGACCTGAGGACACATGTATGACCTGACGACACACGTATGAGACACGTATGACCTGAGGACACACGTATGACACACGTATGACCTGAGGACACACGTATGAGACACGTATGACCTGAGGACACACGTATGACCTGAGGACACACGTATGACACACGTATGACCTGAGGACACACGTATGAGACATGTATGACCTGACGACACATGTATGACACACGTATGACCTGAGGACACACGTATGACCTGAGGACACACGTATGACCTGAGGACACACGTATGAGACACGTATGACCTAAGGACACACGTATGAGACACGTATGACCTGAGGACACACGTATGACCTGAGGACACATGTATGACCTGACGACACACGTATGACACACGTATGACCTGAGGACACATGTATGACCTGACGACACACGTATGAGACACGTATGACCTGAGGACACACGTATGACACACGTATGACCTGAGGACACACGTATGAGACACGTATGACCTGAGGACACATGTATGACCTGACGACACACGTATGAGACACGTATGACCTGAGGACACACGTATGACCTGAGGACACACGTATGACACACGTATGACCTGAGGACACACATATGACCTGAGGACACACGTATGACCTGAGGACACACGTATGACCTGAGGACACACGTATGACCTGAGGACACACGTATGACCTGAGGACACACGTATGAGACACGTATGACCTGAGGACACACGTATGACCTGAGGACACACGTATGACACACGTATGACCTGAGAACACATGTATGAGACACGAATGACCTGAGGACACACGTATGACCTGAGGACACACGTATGAGACACGTATGACCTGAGGACACACGTATGACCTGAGGACACACGTATGACACACGTATGACCTGAGAACACATGTATGAGACACGAATGACCTGAGGACACACGTATGACCTGAGGACACACGTATGAGACACGTCTGACCTGAGGACACACGTATGAGACACGTATGACCTGAGGACACACGTATGACCTGAGGACACACGTATGACACACGTATGACCTGAGAACACATGTATGAGACACGAATGACCTGAGGACACACGTATGACCTGAGGACACACGTATGAGACACGTATGACCTGAGGACACACGTATGACCTGAGGACACACGTATGACACACGTATGACCTGAGAACACATGTATGAGACACGAATGACCTGAGGACACACGTATGACCTGAGGACACACGTATGAGACACGTATGACCTGAGGACACACGTATGACCTGAGGACACATGTATGACACACGTATGACCTGAGGACACACGTATGACCTGAGGACACACGTATGAGACATGTATGACCTGAGGACACACGTACGACACACGTATGACCTGAGGACACACGTATGAGACACGAATGACCTGAGGACACACGTATGAGACACGTCTGACCTGAGTTGAGCGTCCTGTGCCTTTTGGAGTGAATATTTGTTCAAACACATACGTTAACTTCTGTTCGTTCAGGTTTCATTTGGTTTTTGTTTCTTGTGCCTTAATTTGTTTTGTTTTGTAAAGATTTTATTTGTTTTTACTCATTTTTTATTTTATCATTTGGAAATACCAGAATTTACACATTATTTTACATTTTAATCTGATTATATAGTTACTGAAAACTAAATCAGGCTGACTACTTTTTACTTCTACTCGAGTAAAATAATTGTGGCCTAAAGCTACTCTGGGTGGCCCCTCTGGGACCGAGGGAGGTATCTGTTTTGAACACAGGGGCATTGGTAACGCTGGCCTCGGTTAAACCCTGGGGTGTGTTTTGTGTGGTTTCAGGTGAGTCTGGGGGTGCAGTGTTTGGAGGTAAAAATGTGGTCTTACCTGAAGCTCATGCAGGAGGCGGGGCTTCACATTCAGCATGCAACAGCGACACGAGAACAGAAATCACACGGTCAGCATGCAGCAACACACGTACATGCAACAAAAACACATCCTCCACAGAGAATACAGCCACATGCAAAAATAAAGAATTCAACACAAAACACAATGGTTCCAAATGGACAGAAATATCAGAAGACACAAAAAACTGAGGCATAATTGAGTCCACAGCAGCTGTTTCTGGTTTAAATCACTGTGGAGCCACTTTGTGTCGTAAAAAAAAATGAAGCAAAAATGAAATGAAGGTCGAACGGAAAAGCTCCGAGACTTTCGCTGAGTCACTGTTTCAAACAAACATAAAGTTCACCGAAGGTCGTTACTGCTTTTATTTCACATTTACATTCAACAAACTACAACAGGAATACGACCCGTGCATCATGGGAGTTGTAGTTAAACTGGGTGCATTCTGGGTGCGTTCAGGTGCTCCTCAGAAACTCTGAGTATTGAGTTAGGAAGTCGTTCTATTGACTTTGGTGTGTTCTCATGATTTCAGCAGAAACTCTGAACATTCTAAACTATAACAACAGACGTAAATAAATAACTAGTATTTAGTCTAAATAAGTCTAAATGGACAAAAAACTAGTGTCACATGATCAAGTTATTGATGTGAAAACAGTTTTTAAATGACTTACATTAAACTAAAATATGTTAACCGTGACCTTCCTCCTGATGATGATGATGATGATGATGATGATGAACATAACAGAATCTCAGGTGAGTTTCAGAGTGTGTTCTGACTCCAGCTGGATTCATCTGCATTTATCAAGTCTCCAGTTCCCACCATAAACTCACAGCGTTACAGAGTTAGAGCAGTGCATTGTGGGAGCTGTAGTACTCACTCTCGTCAGGGTTGGGCGCGGCGAGGATGGCGCTGTGCTGCTTCTTGACCTGCTCCACATCCTCCGACAGCTTCTCTATACAGCCTCTGATCTCCTCCACCTGAGGACAGTGAACGCACCACCACAGGGTTAGTGCAACAGACAGTGAACGCACCGCCAGAGGGTTAGTGCAACAGACAGTGAACGCACCGCCAGAGGGTTAGTGCAACAGACAGTGAACGCACCGCCAGAGGGTTAGTGCAACAGACAGTGAACGCACCGCCAGAGGGTTAGTGCAACAGACAACGAACGCACCGCCAGAGGGTTAGTGCAACAGACAGTGAACGCACCGCCAGAGGGTTAGTGCAACAGACAGTGAACGCACCGCCAGAGGGTTAGTGCAACAGACAGTGAACGCACCGCCAGAGGGTTAGTGCAACAGACAGTGAACGCACCGCCAGAGGGTTAGTGCAACAGACAGCGAACGCACCGCCAGAGGGTTAGTGCAACAGACAGTGAACGCACCACCAGAGGGTTAGTGCAACAGACAGCGAACGCACCGCCAGAGGGTTAGTGCAACAGACAGTGAACGCACCACCAGAGGGTTAGTGCCAGTGAATGCACCACCAGAGGGTTAGTGCAACAGACAGCGAACGCACCGCCAGAGGGTTAGTGCAACAGACAGTGAACGCACCGCCAGAGGGTTAGTGCAACAGACAGTGAACGCACCGCCAGAGGGTTAGTGCAACAGACAGTGAACGCACCGCCAGAGGGTTAGTGCAACAGACAGCGAACGCACCGCCAGAGGGTTAGTGCAACAGACAGTGAACGCACCACCAGAGGGTTAGTGCAACAGACAGTGAACGCACCACCAGAGGGTTAGTGCAACAGACAGCGAACGCACCGCCAGAGGGTTAGTGCAACAGACAGTGAACGCACCACCAGAGGGTTAGTGCAACAGACAGCGAACGCACCGCCAGAGGGTTAGTGCAACAGACAGTGAACGCACCACCAGAGGGTTAGTGCCAGTGAATGCACCACCAGAGGGTTAGTGCAACAGACAGCGAACGCACCACCAGAGGGTTAGTGCAACAGACAGTGAACGCACCGCCAGAGGGTTAGTGCAACAGACAGTGAACGCACCACCACAGGGTTAGTGCAACAGACAGTGAACGCACCACCACAGGGTTAGTGCCAGTGAACGCACCACCAGAGGGTTAGTGCCAGTGAACGCACCACCAGAGGTTTAGCGCCAGTGAACGCACCACCAGAGGTTCAGTGCCAGTGAACGCACCACCAGAGGGTTAGTGCCAGTGAACGCACCACCAGAGGGTTAGTGCAACAGACAGTGAACGCACCACCACAGGGTTAGTGCCAGTGAATGCACCACCAGAGGTTTAGTGCCAGTGAACGCACCACCAGAGGGTTAGTGCCAGTGAACGCACCACCAGAGGGTTAGTGCCAGTGAACGCACCACCAGAGGGTCAGTGCCAGTGAACGCACCACCAGAGGTTTAGCGCCAGTGAACGCACCACCAGAGGTTCAGTGCCAGTGAACGCACCACCAGAGGGTTAGTGCCAGTGAATGCACCACCAGAGGTTTAGTGCCAGTGAACGCACCACCAGAGGGTCAGTGCCAGTGAACGCACCACCAGAGGGTTAGTGCCAGTGAATGCACCACCAGAGGGTCAGTGCCAGTGAATGCACCACCAGAGGGTCAGTGCCAGTGAACGCACCACCAGAGGTTTAGCGCCAGTGAACGCACCACCAGAGGTTCAGTGCCAGTGAACGCACCACCAGAGGGTTAGTGCCAGTGAACGCACCACCAGAGGTTCAGTGCCAGTGAACGCACCACCAGAGGGTTAGTGCCAGTGAACGCACCACCAGAGGGTTAGTGCCAGTGAACGCACCACCAGAGGGTTAGTGCCAGTGAACGCACCACCAGAGGGTTAGTGCCAGTGAACGCACCACCAGAGGGTCAGTGCCAGTGAACGCACCACCAGAGGGTCAGTGCCAGTGAGAACTTAAGCCGTAATGAACCGTCAGGACGAATATTGACTGAATGTGTCTAAGTCGTGTTTCAATCCGACAGCATTTAACGTTAGCGTCTTTTCTCTTTTTAACTGTCGGTTTAATGCTGTTAAATCACAAACAAGTGAATGCAGCATCAGTCGTGAGTGTTGTCGTACGTTTATGAAAAATTGCTCTAAAGCAGTGGGGTTTTTATTTAGACCAAAACATTTCTAAAATCCAGAAAAATAATAGTGAACGTTTACTGCAAAAACAAACAGTAAAAAAGAACAACACTGTGTTAATAATATTTAAAATTGTACCAAAAAAATATAATAACACAATAAACTCACCTGCTCAAAGAACTCGTCCATGAAGTGGTCCCTGTCGACCTGCACCACCTCCTCATCATCGTCGCTGTCCTTAGCCTGAACAGAAGGAAACACAGGTCAGTGAATGCAGCACGGCGCTCAGAGGACAGTAAATGCATCATCTAATTTAAAAAAGCCTCTCAAACTGACGCAACACTCAACAATTCATCAAAAAGAAGGAGGCAAACTGTACAAGCCATAATTCTGGCTCAGTCTGTGTCCCACTGAGTGTGGTCCCCGTCAATATTTAATCGATGTGGCCATGATTTTTACAGCACAAATAATGGATAAAAATAATGAAATCTATGAAAAATGTCAGTCTTGAGCAACAAATAAACAAACTGATTACATAATATTTTTTATATTTTATAATCCAGACCAGTTTAAAGACAGATCTGGTTTGGAGCAGATTTGGTTTATTGTCAGTGTGATTCTGAGACAGTGACAGGTGGCTCTCTGTGGGACACTTCTGGAGGGTTTTGGAGGGTTTTGGAGGGTTTTGGAGGGTTTTGGAGGGTTTTACAGCGACACCTGAGCAGGACAGAGGTCAACAAAGATACGACGACCCAAACCTGACACTGAGCTGTGATTGGCTGCTGCAGAAACAGAAGAAACTGAACGGATGTAATCACAAACTGTCTGTGAATGGTCTTTTACAGCATCCATTCTAGTTCTGTCACAAATGTTTTCTCTTAATTTGAGGACACTTGCCACTGATTTGTTTATCTTGTTTGGTTTATTATTTCACATGAACTGTCTATGTTCTATAATCCAAATGCATGTGCAGCTCAGGAGTCATTTTTCCCATTCATTACTTATAGACCTTCTGCAAAACTTGGCTTTTCTGCATTTTCTTCTGCTCCTTCTGCCCTTCCTAACTTCTCCTTTCCCAGCTGTTCAAACTTTAAACAAGCCTCAAGAAGATTTTCACATAGTTCACCTCTGTCTCGTACCCTTCACATTTTTTTGTTATTGTAGTTTAAGTTTCACAACTTTGGACATTTTTTTATTTTATATGGGGTTGCTATGGTTGCCAGGGACAGTTCTGTCATCCTCACTTTTAATGTTTCAGGACTTTTTTTCCCCTCTCATTACACTCACATTAACAAGTTATACATTTACAATTTAGAGAAATCTGTCCTCTTTCAGAAAATGTTCTCCTCAATGCTCTGTCATTTACAGAATTTGAGTTATGAACGTTAAAGTGTTGGATTGACTCGGTGAAGCCCCTAGTGTCCCTCAGAGGAACTGCAGGCTGTGATCTAAAGCTGTTTGATTTGGAGGATCATGGGAAACAGAGACAAAGGCGCGCGGCGTCTGTCGAAGGAAGATAAGACACAAATAAACAGAACAGGTTTAAACAGGACCTGGTTTTACTCAGAATCTGGCCTAAAGCAGGATCTCACACGTTTTTCAAATTAAGAAGAGGGAACCTTCAAATATATGTAATATTATTTTTGGTATTTATGAGATTAATTTAGTCTGAAGAGTTGCTTTTGTTAAAAAAAACAATAAAAAGTAACTCATAAGACATTTTTTCAGTCTAAACCAGATCTAAACCGGGTCTAAACCGGGTCTAAACCAGGACTAAATCAGGACTAAACCAGGTCTAAACCAGGTCTAAACCAGGACTAAACCAGGACTAAACCAGGACTAAACCAGGACTAAACCAGGACTAAACCAGGACTAAACCAGGACTAAACCAGGACTAAACCAGGACTAAACCAGGACTAAACCAGGACTAAGCCAGGACTAAGCCAGGACTAAACCAGGACTAAACCAGGACTAAACCAGGACTAAACCAGGACTAAGCCAGGACTAAACCAGGACTAAACCAGGACTAAGCCAGGACTAAACCAGGACTAAACCAGGACTAAACCAGGACTAAACCAGGACTAAGCCAGGACTAAACCAGGACTAAACCAGGACTAAACCAGATCTAAACCAGGACTAAACCAGGTCTAAACCAAGACTAAACCAGGACTAAACCAGGACTAAACCAGGACTAAACCAGGACTAAACCAGGACTAAACCAGGACTAAACCAGATCTAAACCAGGACTAAACCAGGTCTAAACCAGGACTAAACCAGGACTAAACCAGGACTAAACCAGGACTAAACCAGGACTAAACCAGATCTAAACCAGGACTAAACCAGGTCTAAACCAGGACTAAACCAGGACTAAACCAGGTCTAAACCAGGACTAAACCAGGACTAAACCAGGACTAAACCAGGACTAAACCAGGACTAAACCAGGACTAAACCAGGACTAAACCAGGACCAGTGAAGGTTAAAGAAGCGCGGTTTGAAGGACAGATGTTGTATAAGAGTGAAGGTTATGCAGCAAAGCCTTGTGGGTAATGTAGTGTCAGAGCAGGAGTCTTTACTGGAGCCACAGACTGGATTTACAGAGTCCGGACTTTGGGCCAAATTCAGGATGTTTATGAGAATTAATCAAATGAAGAGCAAATAGAGGAAGAAAAAGATGACATTTTATTTCAGATTGTGTGGTTTTCAGAATCAGTTTTGTTAGTTCCTAAATCCAGCTCCACTGCTCTCGAGTAAAACAAACAAATGCACAGCTCATCAATTCTACATTTACAATAACACACTCGATTATTCATGTTCTCTGTTCAAACATTTCAGGTCATTTTATCCAATCAGAGCGATGCCATCAGGTTTACATTAGAACACAGGACTGTTTTCTTTCTGAAAGATGACAGTAGATTTATTAAACTTTGCACAAAAGCTTTCATTAATGAGGCCCATCCCTCACTGCTCAGTTTTAGAAAACCTAAGAAGACTTAGAATGGACAACTTATTTCTTTAGATGCTCAAAAAGGTTGCAGATCCTGACCATGACTCGGGTTCAGACCTGGTTCAGACCTGGTTCTTGTCTGAACTCTCATTATCGTCCTTCAGATCCTTCAGATCCTTCAGATCCTTCAGATCCTTCAGGTTCCTGTCGTGTCCTGGATCCAGATCCTCTGAGACCAAATCCTGTTCATTTCCTGGGATATTCTCAGCCAATAGGAACTCACGCTGATGCTGTTGTCATGGAAACGACCCCATCCACAAGGTCACCATCAGTCAGGGAAACACAGGGGTATATCTTAATAAAAAAAACAGGTCTGAACCCAAACTAAACCCGGTCTAAACCAGGACTAAACCCGGTCTAAACCAAGACTAAACCCGGTCTAAACCAGGACTAAACCCGCTCTAAATTAAACATTAGAAGGAACTCACCCATAATGCACTGCAGTATTGTTCTTATTTACAAAGAAATATTTAAACAAGAACATGAGCTGAGCACATCAGGAAACAGACGGCCATATTGGACAGGTCACAGCCTCAGCTGCGTCTCACGACTGCACCGACTGACAGGAAATGACTCAGAGCATTACAGGCATTTACCACCAGGCTGTGACATCACCGTGACATCGCTGTGACATCATAGTGACATCACAGTGACATCACTGTGACATCACCGTGACATCACTGTGACATTAGCGTTCACGGTAAAACCTCACAGAGGAGCAGGCTCAGTCTGACGGAGCTGTGTGATGGACAGGTCATCAATGAAACATCAGACACGCAGAGAGGAGTCACATGACCTGCCACCACCCACAGACCGACCAATCAGAGCCAACTCCCACAGACCGACCAATCAGAGCCACCGACCACAGACCGACCAATCAGAGCCAACTCCCACAGACCGACCAATCAGAGCCACCGACCACAGACCGACCAATCAGAGCCAACTCCCACAGACCGACCAATCAGAGTCACCCCCCACAGACCGACCAATCAGAGCCACCGACCACAGACCGACCAATCAGAGCCACCGACCACAGACCGACCAATCAGAACCACCCCCCACAGACCGACCAATCAGAGTCACCGACCACAGACCGACCAATCAGAACCACCGACCACAGACCGACCAATCAGAACCACCGACCACAGACCGACCAATCAGAACCGACCAGTCAGATGTCACAACCACAAAACTGGGACTAGAATTGGTTTTAGATGGATCTGAACAGGTTTTAGATGCATTTGAACTGGTTTTTAAATGTTTTTGAACTGGTTTTAGATGGATTTCAGCAGGTTTTAGATGGAAGTGAACAGGTTTTAGATGGATCTGAACAGGTTTTAGATGGATTTGAACAGGTTTTAGATGGATCTGAACAGGTTTTGGCTGGACTTTAATAGTTTTTTTTGCTGGAATATAACAGGACAAGCCTCATTTAGTAACACATGTCTCATGGATGAGTCATGTGACCTCAGTCATGTGACAAGGACAAAAAGACTGGAATTTGTCTTTTTCTGTTGCTCATGTCTCTCTAGACCTAGACCAGGACTCAACTGGTCTTATTTAGACCTAGACCAGGACTAAACTGGTCTTATTTAGACCTAGACCAGGACTGAACTGGTCTTATTTAGACCTAGACCAGGACTCAACTGGTCTTATTTAGACCTAGACCAGGACTCAACTGGTCTTATTTAGACCTAGACCAGGACTCAACTGGTCTTATTTAGACCTAGACCAGGACTAAACTTGGTCTAAATTAGTTTGAACCAGGCAACAATGCTTCTAGCACTGACCCTTCACAATAAAAGTATTTATTTTATATTTCTGGTATTTGTGGAGCATACGTCAGACAGAGGACATATACAGGTTTAATCCAGGTGTTCACTCAGAGCTGTAGGTTCAGGTTGAGTCTGGACTGAGTGAATAAAATGGCTCAGTTCAATCTGAGGTGAATAATCTGAGAATAGGAGGCATTAGTGTGAGTCTGGACTGAGGCAGAAACAGAAGGAGACGTCACACTCTCAGAGGGTTTGTCCTTGACTCAGACGTAACACATTAAACACACAACACACAATCTACAGACACAAAACACCTTTAACAAACACACACCGTCTGCTTCTGGAAACATGATACCGTCTGCTCCAGGATTTTATTTTGAAGTTCATCGTATATACAACCACAGCATTTGGATTTGAACAGGTTTTAGATGGATTTGAACAGGTTTTAGTTGGATTTGAACAGGTTTTAGTTGGATTTGAACAGGTTTTAGTTGGATTTGAACAGGTTTTAGTTGGATTTGAACAGGTTTTAGATGGATTTGAACAGGTTACATAAAGCCTTATTATTCAGCCACTGACTCAGATTACTCCAGAGTTTATGAAGACTAAATAAGACCTGATTTAGTTCTGGTTTAGCCCTGGTTTAGACCTGGTTTAGTCCTGGTTTAGTCCTGGTTTAGTCCTGGTTTAGTCCTGGTTTAGTCCTGGTTTAGACCTGGTTTAGTCCTGGTTTAGTCCTGGTTTAGACCTGGTTTAGACCTGGTTTAGTCCTGGTTTAGACCTGGTTTAGTCCTGGTTTAGTCCTGGTTTAGTCCTGGTTTAGACCTGGTTTAGTCCTGGTTTAGTCCTGGTTTAGTCCTGGTTTAGACCTGGTTTAGACCTGGTTTAGTCCTGGTTTAGTCCTGGTTTAGACCTGGTTTAGTCCTGGTTTAGTCCTGGTTTAGTCCTGGTTTAGTCCTGGTTTAGACCTGGTTTAGTCCTGGTTTAGTCCTGGTTTAGACCTGGTTTAGACCTGGTTTAGTCCTGGTTTAGACCTGGTCTAGTCCTGGTTTAGTCCTGGTTTAGTCCTGGTTTAGACCTGGTTTAGTCCTGGTTTAGTCCTGGTTTAGTCCTGGTTTAGTCCTGGTTTAGACCTGGTTTAGACCTGGTTTAGTCCTGGTTTAGTCCTGGTTTAGACCCTGTTTAGACCTGGTTTAGACCTGGTTTAGTCCTGGTTTAGACCTGGTTTAGACCTGGTTTAGTCCT
>CM072155.1:20993277-21099434 GCA_036850595.1 Rhyacichthys aspro
TAGACCCTCTTAGATCCTCTCAGACCCTCTTAGACCCTCCTAGACCCTCTAAGATCCACACAGACCCTCTTAGATCCTCTCAGACCCTCTTAGACCCTCCTAGACCCTCTCAGATCCACACAGACCCTCTCAGATCCTCCTAGACCCTCTTAGACCCTCTCAGATCCTCCTAGACCCTCTCAGACCCTCTCAGACCCTCTCAGATCCTCCTAGACCCTCTCAGACCCTCCTAAACCCTCTCAGACCCTCCTAGACCCTCTCAGATCTGGTCTGGGCCTGGTCTACCTCAGCCTCTGCTCTCTTTCTCGCGCGCGCGGGGCAGAGCTCGGTCACGTGACTCGGGTCCGGTCCTGCCGCGGATTCGGTCTGAACCCGGTTGAACCCGCGAGGAGGAGGCGGCGCGTGGCGCTGCTGCAGAGCCGCGTCAGCGGTGACCGCAGCGCGGTGCGGCGCGGTGCGGACAAGAGTGGGTGAGGCTCTACCCCCTCCCCCCAGCTCCAAGCGAGCGGCGCCGCGTCCGCCGCGTCTCCACCTGCGGCAGGAGGCGCGCGGCAGGCCGCACTGAAAAACCTCCGCATTCTCCGCGAGGCCTCTGCGGCGCGAGCCTCACAGCTCCGTCTCACTCTGTATTCAGCGAGTGTCACCGCGAGGCCTGCGCTGCGGAGAAGCAGCGCGAGGGACGACGGGAGGAAGAGCGGAGGAAGAGGAGAGGATGAAGGATGGAGGAGAGGCGCTGCTCGGATCAGCACCGAGGCCAGAGACAGAGGCAGCGGGAGGCAGCCTCAGCCCCGGGCTCTGACCCTCCTCACGGCCCCCTACAGCCCCCCCAGACCCCCCTACATCCCTCACATCCTCACGGCCCGTCCCGCCGCTGCCTCCTGCGCGGCCGCAGCTCAGAGCCGAGGCTGATGGAGCTGCCCGCACCTGCCCCGCACCTGCGCTCAGCCCGCGGTACAGCCACAGAAATCCCGCTAAAGACACAAACAGAGCGGCTCTTACGCTGCGCAGCTCCGCCGTACGGTCCTTCATGGTCGCGCTTCAATCAAAGGCCTCTCGCTCCGCTCCGGAAGCACGCGCTGCCTCTGCGTCCTGCGGCTCGTGCTGCGTCCCGACTCAGATCAAAGGCTTCGGCCGGTCCGCGTGCGCTGCTCCGGTGTGGTTCTGGTCGCGTGTGGCTCGGTCCCGCGGCGGGCCTCGGTGGCGGACGGTCGCAGTGTGGCCCCAGCGCAAAGCAGCAGCGCGCGCACAGCAGAGAGAGGCGGGGGCGCGCGCGGAGGGAGGGAGGAGGGGGGAGGGGGTGATGCTGCAGAAAAAAGAGCAGGAAAGATCTGCGCATGCGCTCCCATCCCCCTTCAATGGACCAGGGGGCGGGGCCCGGGGCTGACGTCACACTGGGGCCACTCTCTTTTCACTGAGTCTGAGATAAACCTGAAATAATGAAACAGCACAAATGTGTGAATAAAGAAGAAAAATCAGAGAAAATAAAATGAAACAGAGTGGATTCAGCTCAGTCTGCAGATGGACAACAGGGCATTACATTCAGTATTCTTCAGATATTTACATTCTCCCACATTTTGAAAGCTTTCACCATCATTTTAAATAATCCCTGCTTCTCCAGGTCACGTCTGATTTATGGATTTGTTTTTCATTTGTTTATAAAATCATCTTCCACAACTCAATACAGAAGGTGTCCCTGCATTTTCATTTAAAGCTCAATATATATTTGAGCTCAAAGCAACAACACATTCAGATAAAAGCCGGGTCCCTGCCTGGGCCCTGAGCCTCGGCTCCGTTCAGGTCGAGGGGAAACACCCGCTGATCCCGTTCAGAGAAAACAGGAGCCACTTCTCGAGTCGACAGAGCTGTTTCTGCAGAGTCTGGGGCCCCTGGCTGTGGATCCTGGGGGCCTCCATGCTAACTAAACCTCAGCGTTAAAACAGAAATTCATCTGTCAAATGCACAACTGATCTGGACAGACTTCATTTGTTTTTTTCCGTTGTTCTACAGTCGTGTGAACAGCCATGGGCCCCTCACAGCTCCTCTCCCACCTCCAGGGGGCGCTGCAACTCCAGGGCAATAAACGGGTCCAGAATGTGTCTGACACGTATTTAATGGGACTCCACTGAACCTGGGTCTCCATGATTCTTTAAAACGGCTCCTTCAGAGGATTTATGGAGAGAAGAGTCACAGTAAAACTCCGTCTGGGCCCGAAGCCAGACTCGTCTCCTCCATTAAAACCTCATCTGAGACCGAGCCACGCTCAGATTATATCAGTGTCACACTCACGGGCTCCATTCAACTAGACCTGAAGGATCTGGACAGGTTTTACATGGATCTGAACTGGTTTTAGATGGATCTGAACTGGTTTTAGATGGATCTGAGAAGGTTTTACATGGATCTGAACTGGTTTTAGATGGATCTGAGAAGGTTTTACATGGATCTGAACTGGTTTTAGATGGATCTGAGAAGGTTTTACATGGATCTGAACAGGTTTTAGATGGATCTGAGAAGGTTTTACATGGATCTGAACTGGTTTTAGATGGATCTGAGAAGGTTTTACATGGATCTGAACAGGTTTTAGATGGATCTGAGAAGGTTTTACATGGATCTGAACTGGTTTTAGATGGATCTGAGAAGGTTTTACATGGATCTGAACAGGTTTTAGATGGATTTGAACAGGTTTAGATGGATTTGAACAGGTTTAGATGGACCTGAACAGGTTTTAGATGGATTTGAACAGGTTTAGATGGATTTGAACAGGTTTTAGATGGGTTTGAACAGGTTTTAGATGGATTTGAACAGGTTTAGATGGACTTGAACAGGTTTTAGATGGATTTGAACAGGTTTAGATGGGTTTGAACAGGTTTTAGATGGATTTGAACAGGTTTAGATGGACTTGAACTGGTTTTAGATGGATCTGAGAAGGTTTTACATGGATCTGAACTGGTTTTAGATGGATCTGAGAAGGTTTTACATGGATCTGAACAGGTTTTAGATGGATCTGAACTGGTTTTAGATGGATCTGAGAAGGTTTTACATGGATCTGAACAGGTTTTAGATGGATCTGAGAAGGTTTTAGATGGATCTGAACAGGTTTTAGATGGATTTGAAAGGTTTTAGATGGATTTGAACAGGTTTTAGATGGATCTGAGAAGGTTTTACATGGATCTGAACAGGTTTTAGATGGATCTGAGAAGGTTTTACATGGATCTGAACAGGTTTTAGATGGATCTGAGAAGGTTTTACATGGATCTGAACAGGTTTTAGATGGATCTGAGAAGGTTTTACATGGATCTGAACAGGTTTTAGATGGATTTGAACAGGTTTAGATGGATTTGAACAGGTTTAGATGGACCTGAACAGGTTTTAGATGGATTTGAACAGGTTTAGATGGATTTGAACAGGTTTTAGATGGGTTTGAACAGGTTTTAGATGGATTTGAACAGGTTTAGATGGACTTGAACAGGTTTTAGATGGATTTGAACAGGTTTTAGATGGATCTGAACAGGTTTTAGATGGATTTGAACAGGTTTTAGATGGATTTTAACAGGTTTTAGATGGATTTGAACTGGTTTTAGATGGATTTGAACAGGTTTTAGATGGATTTGAACTGGTTTTAGATGGATTTGAACAGGTTTTAGATGGATTTGAACAGGTTTTAGATGATAATGACCCAAAGGATGGAATTAATTTGATAGACAGAAATGATTTTGAACATACATTTTCTCAAATGTATTTATTTATATTAATAAATAGAATCTTCAAATAAATGACATGCAACCGCCACATTTTTATTTTTTTTTTTGTTTTTAATTTAGTTCTCAGTATTTTTGGAATGAATAAAATTATAAATAAATTCACTCACCTCGTTATTGACATGTCCTTTAATAATATCCTGTACGTGTTCGTGTTTATGGGTTTATTTACGCATTTTTTAACGTCTGGCTGTATTTGATGTTTTATTCATCTTTTCTTTAGTTTGACGTAAGAGACGCAGCTAAAAATCTGTCCATAAAGGAACAATAAAGTTTTGGGCCGACAGTACAAAGAGACCGCGGCTCTTTTTGGCTCGAGGCAGTGATATGACCCAAAAAAAAGGATATTTGAGTCGGCCCACTTTACATGGTCCGTGGGTTTAGCTCCTGGTTCGCTGCACGTGTTTCTGTCGTGAGGATCATCGAGTGGATTTATGACAGAAACAACTCAAGAAATGCTTCTGAAGAACGTCTCTTTTCTCTTTTCCAGAAATCGAGGAAATGCTTTTGGTCATATTTTTAGTAAAATCCTGTTCAAACGCGTTGGACACAGTTTCAAGGACAACAGTTTAAAACAAAAATATATTTTTCACTGAAATTAAGAAAAACAAATGTGAATTTGTTTCAAAAGTCAAAAAATTTAATTAAAATCCTCATGAATTTACAAAAATATGCTGAAAACTCACAAAGCCCACAGATATTATTCAAACATTTATTAAAACAAAGCACAATTTAAATTAAACTGAACGAGAACTTAAGCTTAGATCAAGTGTAAAAAATAACTTTTTTATTTTACGGAGGAAATTATATTTAAAATGAGAAACTGACAAAAGGAAATGGAGCAAACAAAAAGCACATTGACAGAAATAAATATTAAAGAAAATCCTGATCCTAGGGATCTGGTCTGACTCGGATTAGCCAGTTCTACCGGTCTCTGGACCTGGACCGGTCTCTGGATCCGGACTTGGACCGGTCTCTGGATCTGGACCGGTCTCTGGATCCGGATCTGGTTTGAGGCTGAGTTCTAAATGTGACTAAATAAATGTTTAAAGTTTTACAGATTCACGTTTTTTTATGTTTCGTTTTTCACTACACTTCCCAGAATCCCTCCGGAGTGTCGTGACGTCATCTTCAGTGGACGCAGTTCTCGCTCTATTTTCCCTCCTTTCGCCTTTTTCGTGTTTAGTTTGGTTTTAGTCACAGATTTCTGCTCGGTTTAGTGTTTTTTTTTCACGGAACAGCCTCGTGGTTCTGACAGAATGGGTCCCGTTGAGGTAAAGAGCTTTAAAACATGTTTTTAACGAAAATAAACAGTGTTTAAACGAGTCCATTGAATCCTTTTCGAAGAATTCCCTCTAAATTCGTTAATATCTCGCATACTTTGTTTGTGCATACTTTACTAATATATAAAAAACATCATAATTCAACAGTTTTTGTAAATTTATTTTTACGGGTTTCTTGTTTAAGCATCTTTTCTTTCGATAAAACACGAATCAATTCATACTTCTTTAGAAATTGTCATTCTTTACATATATATCATTGTTTGTGAGAAATACTCAGTGGAAAGTACATTTAAATGTTCGAACAATTTAATTAGACCTTTTAGGTGAATTCGGCTTTAATTGTAGCTCTCTACACCATATGATATTATCAATATTCTCCACATTGTCTTAAATTACACATCTGGTTGCGTTACCTTTTTTTTTTCTTTATCGTTACAGTTTAAATAAATAATTCTAATTCTCTTCGGTATTTTCTTTATGGACGCAGTGAATTGTAAACTAAAAGTCTGACTCTTGGTTCAATCAGAAACATCAGATATTCTTTTACATTTGTCGTGTTTTGTTGCAGTAGGTCTGAGCTCGGCCACCAGAGGGCGCCCAACTCAAAACTATCAGGACTTCATCGCATTTTTCTTGTATTTTTTACAACTTGTTATTCTTTTACGGATTCGTTCCTGTCTGTGAAAGCGGGATAAAGCATTTAAACAGTTAGGTCTGAAGTCTGTTTTTATATTTGCGTGTCTCTGTCTCATTTTGGATGTGTTTGTGTTTCTATGAAGCTGCTGCACATGTCGGTTTTCTCCCAGAGTTTCTCTCCGTGTGGACGCTTCCTCGCTGCAGGGAACAGCTACGGAGAGATCGCCCTCTTCAGGTCAGAGACAGGACTGCACTTTTACCACTGAGCTGCAGAACTCAGAAGAACACAGATGTTTATGGAGATGTATAAAACCTGGTTTGTTTTTGTGTTGTGTCTCAGTTTGTCTGCAGCTCTCAGTCCAGACTCCACTGCTCTGAACCAGAAACCAGTCCTGACTTTCACAGGTGAGTCTCAGAAATAACAGTCCGTTCACACAAATGAAGACCCTGATGAGTTTTCTCTCGATGTGCCGCTGTAAAGGAAGCTCAGTCTAAGTTTATTACAGCCTTCGATTAAACACGTATGATTTTAAGAAACATGAGAGGAATGGAACACACAGGCTTCTGGAGCAGAATAAACACTAGATTAAAGGTAGAAAATGCAAAATATATGTATTTTCTAAATAAAGGAGCAGTTTTACCAGAAACAGCAGGGAAAGGAAAGGAAAGTTCCAGTACCTGATTTAGTTCAGCAAAGTAACCTTTCCTGCTTCTTTTATTTAAGAAAAGGTCAAACCGGACCAGTTTTTCACCACAAAATATTAATACGTTACATTAAATGTTAAAAGTTTAGATCTGACCTGAAACTTTTATCTTTGTAGTTTCTCGTTGTAGACTGTAGTGATCCTGGAACTATCTATTATATTGATATATAGATCACGTATTAAGGTCGCTTTTTTTCAGATGATTCCTGTTACAATAAACTTTAGGAGATTACACTGAAAAACTAAATACAACAGGGAAAAACTGGTTGTTGAAGGTGACTATCTGACGACTGAAGGTGAAATACTGAGGTGAATCTAGGAGATCAACCAGTGATAAAAGTCAGTGGTTCTCAAACTGTGGGACTGGTCCCACTGCTGGTACTCAGGGACCCTAAGTTTTATTTTTCAGATTGAAATTAAAAATGATAACCTGAGCCGCAGTTTTTGATATATTTTTTTAACGCAGTTCCATTATCCTTCACCAGAAAGAGCCCCTTTTGATCATAATAACTTTTATTTTGTCCAAATCAAACGAACTACAGCAACATGAGGAGATTCATGTCCAGCTAAAGAGATTAAAATCTATTAATGTCATTTAGAACCTGTTAAAGTCCAACTAAAATCAGTGAAAACCTTTCAAAGACTAACTCCATAAAACTTGTTAAAATCAAACTAAAACTGCTCTAGACCTGTTCAAGTCCAACAAGAAGCACTTAAACTGTATTTAAACTGGACTCAACTCACGTTAGACCTGTTTATGTCCAGAATCACTGTATTTGTAGAGAAACTAATATATTATGAGATGGTTCTTGTGAGAGAAGTGTGAGAATCGCTGCAGTAGATAACCCAGTGAGGTGAATAAATAAAGCCATCTTCAGGACTCTGGGCCTGGTGTGATCTGGACTGTGTTTGTCTCAGCTCACGAGGGCCCCGTTTTCTGCCTGGTTTCCTCTGACGTCCATCTGTTCAGCGCCGGAAACGGAGAGATCAGCGCCTGGAGCTGGACCGAACTCATCAAGAAGGTATAGAACCCTTCAGAGGGGCTCAGAGAGGGGCTTTAGTCCTGAGTGAACTACAGGACTCTCCCTAATCTGATTTTAGTCACAAAGATCAGTTGTTGGAAATGGAAGGTTTCCCTGAATGTTCCTCCTTTTACTCTGGTTTTCTTTTCTTGTCCCTGTCTCAGACTCTCCTCCAAAATCAGTCTAGGGACCTCTCCTGCTTCTCTTTTATTAAAAAATAAAACCAGACCAGTGTTTCCTCCAAAATACTAATCCATTTGACCAAACTGAAGTTTAGAGTTTAGCGTTAGCTTAGCTGTGACTTCAGCGTCAGGACGACAATTATCTCCTCCTCGTTAAACATTACGTGATTGAATTGACAGTATTTATCTGTGTTTTACGTTGTCTCCCTTTTCTCTGTTGATGCTTTTCTTTTTTCAGCTGTTTCTCTGTTAAAAGACATATTCAGCTGAAAATACACTTTATCTGCAGCTATTAAACTTCCTGGAACGTCATGTGACAAGTGTCGACCAATGGGAGCGCTCCTTTTTGGAGCATGTGATTGTCCAAGGTTTTCTGAGCTTCATCTGTTTCTGTTTCAGAACGTGAAGCCGCTCTGGACCAGACGACCCAACTACACGTGAGTCCAGACCAGGACCCGACCAGGACTGGACCTGGACCTGGACCAGGACCAGGACCAGGACCAAGACCCGACCAGGACTGGATCATGGTCAAAAGAATAACCACTTTGAATAAGTAATGAGTGTTTTGTTTTGTTTTTTTTCAGTTTGAGTTTAGAGATTCCGGAAATCAACGCAATGGTCCTTCATCCCAGGGTCAGTGAACGCATCATTTATACTGGGTTTAGTCCTGGTTTAGTCCTGGTTTAGACCTGGTTTAGTCCTGGTTTAGTCCTGGTTTAGTCCTGGTTTAGACCTGGTTTAGTCCTGGTTTAGACCTGGTTTAGTCCTGGTTTAGTCCTGGTTTAGTCCTGGTTTAGACCTGGTTTAGTCCTGGTTTAGTCCTGGTTTAGACCTGGTTTAGACCTGGTTTAGTCCTGGTTTAGACCTGGTTTAGACCTGGTTTAGTCCTGGTTTAGTCCTGGTTTAGACCTGGTTTAGACCTGGTTTAGTCCTGGTTTAGACCTGGTTTAGTCCTGGTTTAGTCCTGGTTTAGACCTGGTTTAGACCTGGTTTAGTCCTGGTTTAGACCTGGTTTAGTCCTGGTTTAGACCTGGTTTAGTCCTGGTTTAGTCCTGGTTTAGACCTGGTTTAGACCTGGTTTAGTCCTGGTTTAGTCCTGGTTTAGACCTGGTTTAGTCCTGGTTTAGACCTGGTTTAGACCTGGTTTAGACCTGGTTTAGATCTGGTTTAGTCCTGGTTTAGTCCTGGTTTAGATCTGGTTTAGTCCTGGTTTAGTCCTGGTTTAGACCTGGTTTAGTCCTGGTTTAGACCTGGTTTAGACCTGGTTTAGATCTGGTTTAGACCTGGTTTAGTCCTGGTTTAGACCTGGTTTTATCTGTTTCAGGAGAACAGTCTGATCGTTGGAGGAGGAGACAACAACATCCACATCTTGGACCTGGAGACTGGGGTTTTTAAGGTAAGTCCTGGTCCAGTCCTGGTCCAGACCTGGTCCAGACTTGGTTTTTGACAGTCTTGTCTCGTCCCCAGAGCGTGCTGAGGGGACACTCGGACTACATCCACTGTCTGTGTGTGAGGGACCGAGAGGGACAGGTTCTGTCTGGAGCCGAGGACGGAGCCGTCAGAGTCTGGGGTCTGAGTCCTGGAAAGACCGAGACTGGACCGGACTGGGACCTGAGACCAGACTGGGACCTGAGACCGGACTCGGACTGAGACCGGACTGGGACCTGAGACCGGACTGGGGCCTGAGACCGGACTGGGGCCTGAGACCGGACTGGGACCTGAGACCGGACTGGGACCTGAGACCGGACTGGGACCTGAGACCGGACCGAGACCGGATTAAGACCTGAGACCGGACTGAGACCTGAGACCGGACTGAGACCTGAGACCGGACTAAGACCTGAGACCGGACTGAGACCTGAGACTAGACTGGGACCTGAGACCGGACTCGGACTGAGACCTGAGATCGGATCGAGACCGGACTGGGACCTGAGACCGGACTGAGACCTGAGACCAGACTGGGACCTGAGACCGGAGCGAGACCGGATTAAGACCTGAGACCTGACTGAGACCTGAGACCGGACTAAGACCTGAGACCTGACTGAGACCTGAGACCTGACTGAGACCTGAGACCGGACTGAGACCTGAGACCGGACTGAGACCTGAGACCGGACTGAGACCTGAGACGGGACTGAGACCTGAGACTAGACTGGGACCTGAGACCGGACTCGGACTGAGACCTGAGACCGGACCGAGACCGGACTGGGACCTGAGACCGGACTGAGACCTGAGACCGGACTGGGACCTGAGACCGGACTGGAACCTGAGACCGGACCGAGACCGGATTAAGACCTGAGACCGGACTGAGACCTGAGACCTGACTGAGACCTGAGACGGGACTGAGACCTGAGACTAGACTGGGACCTGAGACCGGACTCGGACTGAGACGGGACTGAGACCTGAGACTAGACTGGGACCTGAGACCGGACTCGGACTGAGACCTGAGACCGGACCGAGACCGGACTGGGACCTGAGACCGGACTGAGACCTGAGACCGGACTGGGACCTGAGACCGGACTGGAACCTGAGACCGGACCGAGACCGGACTAAGACCTGAGACCGGGCTGAGACCTGAGACCGGACTAAGACCTGAGACCGGACTGAGACCTGAGACCTGACTGAGACCTGAGACCGGACTGAGACCTGAGACCGGACTAAGACCTGAGACCGTACTGAGACCTGAGACCGGACTAAGACCTGAGACCTGAGACCGGACTAAGACCTGAGACCGGACTGAGACTAAGACCTGAGACCGTACTAAGACCTGAGACCGGACTAAGACCTGTTTCAGAACTGTTCCTTGTTTGTTGCAGACAGCAGAACGTCTGAGTCCGTTCACTGCGTCGAGGTTCATAAATACGAGGTGAGACTCAACAAAACTAAAAATATAAAATACAATAAATATAAAAATATAATAAAATATAAATCATAAATAATAATAAAATGGTGTGTTTTCAGAGCTGTGCACGACCGCAGTTTGGGAAATGGATCAGCTGTTTGACCACAGACAACGACTGGATGGTAACAAATCCCCCTGAAACCTGCTCAAATCCCCCTGAAACCAGTTGAAATCCCTGTAAAACCAGTTCAAGTCCCTGTAAAACCAGTTCAAGTCCCTGTGAACCCTGTGTGCAGCTCTGCGGCGGCGGCCCGTCTCTGTCTCTGTGGCATCTTCGATCCATGTCTCCGACGTCCGTCTTTCCGCTCAGAGGCGTTCAAAGACACGCCTGTTTCTACCAGGACATGGTGAGGCTGGGGTCGGGGTCCGGGTCGGGGTCGGGGTCCGGGGTGAATACTGACCCTGTGTGTGTTCCAGATCCTGGCGGTGGGCGAGGGGCCGCTGGTGTCCCATTGCATGCTGGGAGGAGACGTTAAAGCTCAGATTCCCAGTTCGTCTCCGAGCCTCAACACTCTGCAGATCAACAGCAACAGCACGGAGCATCGGGTCGGTCCCTGAACGCACCACACGCTCTCCAACTAAGTCCAACTAAAACCTGTTCAGATCCGTCTAAAACTGTAAAAGCCTTACTGTTTAAAATAAGTTAAAGCTGAAATGTAACAGAATCATTTTGTGCAGGTGCTGACGGTGGGAGGCAGCAGCGACCACATCGACGTCTTCACAAACCTCTCGTACAGAGCCTTCTCTCTCAGCTTCTGAACGGTTTACATTCACTTTAATCATGTTTCTGTCTGATTCTGTTTAATAAAAGTGTTCAGTGAGTTTTATGGCTCTTATTTTGTGAATTAAACCCACTCCGTTCTCAGTGAGACACGATGAAACGGACCAACACCGAGAAAAGAGGATTTATTCAAACAAAAACTTAAAGCAGTGTTTGAGGAAGGAACAGAAATCAGGACAAAAACATACAAGTACTTCACTAAAAACAGGTCTGAGCTGGACCAGGACTAGACCGGACCAGGACCGAGACTAGGACTAGACTGGACCAGACCAAGACCAGGTCCAGAGCAGGACCGAGACCAGGACCAGAGCCAGACCAGGTCCAGAGCCGGACCAGAGCAGGACCGAGACCAGGACCAGAGCCGGACCAGAGCCAGACCAGGTCCAGAGCCAGACCAGAGCAGGACCCAGAGCAGGACCGAGACCAGGACCGAGACCAGGACCAGAGCCGGACCAGAGCCAGACCAGGTCCAGACCAGAGCAGGACCGAGACCAGGACCAGACCGGGTCCAGACGGGCTCGTCAGGCGGCGGAGAGGCAGGCCTGGCGGACGCTCTGGGCCCAGGTGTGGAGCAGCTCCGTCACCGAGTGTTTGTCCGGCAGCTGCAGCAGTTTGGACGTCATGGTTTTGTGAAGCGTCTGCAGGAAACTGTTGGCTTCTGAGAAAAAGCAGACGAAACACAGACAGATCAGATCCTCTTAAAGAACAGGGCTTCAGGTGTACTCTCCTGAACCCTCTACCCTCCTGAACCCCGGAACCCTCTACCCTCCTGAACCCCGGAACCCTCTACCCTCTACCCTCCTGAACCCCGGAACCCTCTACCCTCCTGAACCCCGGAACCCTCTACCCTCCTGAACCCCGGAACCCTCTACCCTCCTGCATAACTGCTGATACTAATGAATACTTCCACGGGTGGGCTTTAGGATGAAAATAGTTCCACCCCATCACAGGGTACGTGGTAGGATTCGTGTCAGGGTACATGTCAGGGTTCGTGGTAGGGTACGTGTCAGGGTTCGTGGTAGGGTACGTGTCAGGATTCGTGTCAGGGTACATGTCAGGGTTCGTGGTAGGGTACGTGTCAGGGTTCGTGGTAGGGTACATGGTAGGGTTCGTGGTAGGGTACATGTCAGGGTTCGTGGTAGGGTACGTGTCAGGGTTCGTGGTAGGGTACATGTCAGGGTTCGTGGTAGGGTTCGTGGTAGGGTACGTGTTAGGGTACGTGGTAGGGTACGTGTCAGGGTTCGTGGTAGGGTTCGTGGTAGGGTACGTGTCAGGGTTCGTGGTAGGGTACATGGTAGGGTTCGTGGTAGGGTACGTGTCAGGGTTCGTGGTAGGGTACGTGTCAGGGTTCGTGGTAGGGTACGTGTCAGGGTTCGTGGTAGGGTACGTGTCAGGGTTCGTGGTAGGGTTCGTGGTAGGGTACGTGTCAGGGTTCGTGGTAGGGTTCGTGGTAGGGTACGTGTCAGGGTTCGTGGTAGGGTACATGGTAGGGTTCGTGGTAGGGTACGTGTCAGGGTTCGTGGTAGGGTACGTGTCAGGGTTCGTGGTAGGGTACGTGTCAGGGTTCGTGGTAGGGTACGTGTCAGGGTTCGTGGTAGGGTACATGGTAGGGTTCGTGGTAGGGTACGTGTCAGGGTTCGTGGTAGGGTACGTGTCAGGGTACGTGTCAGGGTTCGTGGTAGGGTACGTGTCAGGGTACGTGGTAGGGTACGTGTCAGGGTACATGTCAGGGTTCATGGTAGGGTACGTAGTAGGCCCCAGAGGAAGGGTCCGGGCCCAGAGCCGTACCGTACTGCTGGTCGTCCTGGGTCCACAGGGGGCTCTGGTCGGGATAATCCGCCGGGACACTGAGCTGCAGCGGAGGAACGCTCGGCAGAGATTTATCATCTGGAAAAAACAGTGAGATTTTCATTAAAAATCTAAATCCTCTGTTTGGTCAAAAACCAAATCAGTCCAGTTTTGGTCAGGTATTAGCTGGTCTTTGGTACGATCTGGGTCTGGTTTTGTCTGGCTCTGGTCCAGCTCTGGTTCTGGTTCTGGTCCAGCTCTGGTTCTGGGTCTGGTCCAGGTCTGAGTCTGGTCCAGGTCTGGCTATGGTCCAGGTCTGATCCAGGTCTGATCCAGGTCTGGTATTGGTCCAGGTCTGGTTCTGGGCTGGTCTTACCCAGTCTACAGAGCAGGTGGACCGTCCCGTTGTTACTGGGCAGAGTCTGGTCCAGGTTCACGGAGAACTTGACGTCGAGCCGAGCCACTTCTCCCTGAAGCAGGTTCGGGACCGAGGTCTTCTCCTCTTCCTCCATCTTCCTCTTCCTCCCAGAGACGAGAGGCCCCCTGGTGGAGACGGGAGGAACCACAGGGTTAGAGGGACCGGAACGGGATTTAGAGGGATCTCAACAGCTTTAAGTTGGATCTGAACGGGTTTTAGCTGGTCTTGAACGGGTTTTAGCTGGTCTTACGTGATGGGGGGTCCGTGGATGGCTGTCATGGCGGGAGAGAAGGTTCTGTGGAGGCTGTGGTTAAACACTGGAGACCTGAGGTTGGCCATAACTGCACTCAACAACGGCTGACACAGGTACTGCTGCTTCACCTGCACCGGAGGAGGGGGAGTGGGCTGAGGAGAGAACAGCCAGAGGTCAGGGGTCAGGGGGAGTGGGCTGAGGAGAGAACAGCCAGAGGTCAGAAGTCAGAGAGGAGGGGGAGTGGGCTGAGGAGAGAACAGCCAGAGGTCAGAAGTCAGAGAGGAGGGGGAGTGGGCTGAGGAGAGAACAGCCAGAGGTCAGAAGTCAGAGAGGAGGGGGAGTGGGCTGAGGAGAGAACAGCCAGAGGTCAGGGGTCAGGGGGAGTGGGCTGAGGAGAGAACAGCCAGAGGTCAGGGGTCAGGGGGAGTGGGCTGAGGAGAGAACAGCCAGAGGTCAGGGGGAGTGGGCTGAGGAGAGAACAGCCAGAGGTCAGAGGTCAGAGAGGAGGGGAGGGCAGAGTAGGGGAGTGGGCTGAGGAGAGAACAGCCAGAGGTCAGAGAGGAGGGGGAGTGGGCTGAGGAGAGAACAGCCAGAGGTCAGAGAGGAGGGGGCTGAGGAGAGAACAGCCAGAGGTCAGGGGTCAGGGGGAGTGGGCTGAGGAGAGAACAGCCAGAGGTCAGAGAGGAGGGGGCTGAGGAGAGAACAGCCAGAGGTCAGGGGTCAGGGGGAGTGGGCTGAGGAGAAAACAGCCAGAGGTCAGGGGGAGTGGGCTGAGGAGAGAACAGCCAGAGGTCAGGGGGAGTGGGCTGAGGAGAGAACAGCCAGAGGTCAGAGGTCAGAGAGGAGGGGGAGTGGGCTGAGGAGAGAACGGTCAGAGGTCAGGGGGAGTGGGCTGAGGAGAGAACAGCCAGAGGTCAGAAGTCAGAGAGGAGGGGGAGTGGGCTGAGGAGAGAACAGCCAGAGGTCAGAGGTCAGGGGGAGTGGGCTGAGGAGAGAACAGCCAGAGGTCAGAGAGGAGGGGGAGTGGGCTGAGGAGAGAACAGCCAGAGGTCAGAGAGGAGGGGGAGTGGGCTGAGGAGAGAACAGCCAGAGAGTGGCTCCAGCAGGATTCATCTGCGTTTATCAACTCAGAAAAACGAGTTCCCGAGGAGCACCTGAATGCACCATTAACCTCAGTGTTACTGTTAGCTTCAGTGTTAGCCTCAGTGTTACTGTTAGCTTCAGTGTTAGCCTCAGTGTTACAGTTAGCCTCAGTGTTAGCCTCAGTGTTACAGTTAGCTTCAGTGTTAGCCTCAGTGTTAGCCTCAGTGTTACTGTTAGCCTCAGTGTTACTGTTAGCCTCAGTGTTACTGTTAGCCTCAGTGTTAGCCTCAGTGTTACTGTTAGCCTCAGTGTTAGCCTCAGTGTTAGCCTCAGTGTTACTGTTAGCCTCAGTGTTAGCCTCAGTGTTACAGTTAGCCTCAGTGTTAGCCTCAGTGTTACAGTTAGCCTCAGTGTTAGCCTCAGTGTTACAGTTAGCCTCAGTGTTAGCCTCAGTGTTAGCCTCAGTGTTACTGTTAGCCTCAGTGTTACTGTTAGCCTCAGTGTTACAGTTAGCCTCAGTGTTACAGTTAGCCTCAGTGTTACAGTTAGCCTCAGTGTTAGCCTCAGTGTTACAGTTAGCCTCAGTGTTAGCCTCAGTGTTACAGTTAGCCTCAGTGTTACTGTTAGCCTCAGTGTTACAGTTAGCCTCAGTGTTACAGTTAGCCTCAGTGTTACAGTTAGCCTCAGTGTTAGCCTCAGTGTTACAGTTAGCCTCAGTGTTAGCCTCAGTGTTACTGTTAGCCTCAGTGTTAGCCTCAGTGTTACAGTTAGCCTCAGTGTTACTGTTAGCCTCAGTGTTACTGTTAGCCTCAGTGTTACTGTTAGCCTCAGAGTTACTGTTAGCCTCAGTGTTGTTTACCACGGCCATGTCGTTCTTCAGTTTCTCCAGAGCGATCTCACATTTCTGCAGCGTCTTCAGAGGACACCTGTAACACACAGACTTTAACTCTCAGAGGACAATATGAAAACATAACGGTCGATATAAACCTGTTCAAATCCAACTAAAACCTATTCAAATCCAACTAAAACCTGTTCAGATCCAAGTGGAAATGAACCACGTGCAGACCCTGCAGCTCACCTGGTGTTGGGGTCTGTGAGGATGTTGAGCAGACTCTTCATTTTACTCAGGTCCTTTTTACGATCTGTCACAAACACATCACAGTGTCATCAGAGTGGGGTCAGAGGTCGTACTGAAACGAGCCGTGAACAGAACTGAGCGGACCTTCGTTCTTGTCGATCTTGTTGATCATGCGGCTCAGAGGCTCCACGTATTTGGACAGCTGCTTCAGTTTCTCCATGTACTGCTGGTCCTCCAGAGACTGGGCCCCGGCGGGACTCATCACCGAGCTGGGGTTTCCTGAGGAGACGGAGCACGGCCGGGTCTAAACCAGGTCTAAACCAGGTCTAAAACAGGATGAAAGCGTGTCAGGCCCCGGAGCCCGTACCTGGGGTGTTGAGGGGTCCCGGGGAGGAGACGCCGTAGTTCTGAGGAGTCCTGGAGCTGGCTGGACTCTGTGAGGGCTGAGGGGACGGACTGGGCTGGAACCCTCCTGGAGACGGCGTGGGTCCTGAGCTGGAACAGGACAGGACTCAGTGAGGACCCTATTTCTATTCATTTATTTAATATGGACAACACAAACAGATTGGACCAAAGCAGACGCATTGTTGGAGTGTTTTAGCACAGACCTGACCATAGGCGGCTTTTTAAGAAAAAAGATGAGTGTAAACAATACATGTAAGAATTAAAAAGTGTAAACAAGACATATTTTCACAGATTCAAGTCCTGGTGCGAACAGAAAAGAACACTTTAGTAAAGATGTTAACGCTGGTCTGCAGTTTCAGGTCAGTCACAGTCTGGGCCTTTAAAGCAGAAGCAGGACTGTCCAAAACTATCCAGTCCTCACTGACAGAGCTCTGACACAAGGAGCAGAAAACATGTTCAAACATTTCAAAAACAGTTTCAGAATGAACATTTGGAAATACCCGTTTGGATATATTTTGGATTGATTCGAATCGTTTACAGAAGTTCCACCCGTGTTGCTCGTTTGATGTCGGCGTCAATAAGAAGCACTTCGGACTTCAGCATTAGGTTCCTGGCTCGCTGAAATGCCCTCAGGTGTGAGGAGTGTGTTTTTTTACCTGGCGGAGTTGGGCTGAGAGGAGGCGGGCTGCGGAGACGGCTGAGGAGGCGGGGGCATGGGCTGAGGGGTCTGGGCCTGAAGAGGAGACGGTGAGGACATCATGGAGTGCTGCTGGACCTGGAGAAGGGACCAGAACTCTTCAGAAAGACTGTTTGGTCTCAGAGAAAACCTTGACTTCAGGGACATTGAGTCCTGAGAACAGACCTGCTGAGGGATGGGCTGCTGCTGCCCCAGGGCTGAGGGGTTCTGAGGAGGCATGTTGGCTCGGGGCATCCGGTTCTGCAGCGACATCACGGGACGCACCGCCTTCAGGACAAAACACAGGTTTATTAAGGTGAGTGATGCCAGAGATCATCAAAAAAGAATCATGACCAACAGGTTTTAGAGGGATCTGAACAGGTTTAGTTGGATTCAAATGATTTTCAATTTCCATTCAACAGTTGTCCTCCGGGTTTAGTCCTTTAGAGGATTATTTAGTGATGTTCCTTTTTACTGTAGCAGCATTTTTTTCAGTAAATCCATACGGACGACAGAAACCTGTCTCATGTCAGTTCTGCTCCTGAGGGTCTCAGAGGCAGATTCTGAGGGTCTCACCTGTCCTGCTGCTGCGCTGAGCTGAGCCGCCTGCTGCTGTAACGGCGCTCGAGTCTGAAAACACACCAACACTAAGGTTTACACGTCAATAACACAAGACCCTCTTTACAACATAAACTCTGCAGCGGAACTTCCACCAGTGCACCATGTTCTCATGAACTGTCGACACGACCGATCGGAGCCAGAAGTCTGTGAACCCCGCGGTGGACACCAGAAGTTAGGGATGCCATCCAGCTGAAGGGACTGAGGCAGCTGACTCGTACCTGCCCAAAGGACCCCAGCCCGGGATGAGAGGAGCCGAAAACACGGGTCTGGGAAGAGTTCAGTGAGGCCATAGAGAAGGACCATCAATCGTCCCAAAGAGATTCTGTGAGGTGAGTAAACCCTGGTGAAAATGCCAGAGATCATCAAAAATCCAAAAGAACAATGACCCAAGTGGGATCTGGACAGGTTTTAGTTGAAGTAGGACCCTGATCACTGAGAACATGTTAATTATTATTTTTAGCCTCATTTCTTTCTTTTATTTCCGTTTGACTGTTGTCCTCAGGGTCCTTTAGAGGATTATTTAGTCAGTCCTTTTACTGAGGCGTTCCTCCAACAGTGTGTACAGACGAGCTGCGGACCTCGACTGGAACATCGACGTAAAGAATACAAGGATCTCCTCAGTCTCACCGTTAGCCTTCTGCTCATCACCCAAACTGAAAACACTGAGGTCTGAACGCTTCAGGACAAGGCCTGCCCTGGATGTTGTGGGTCTGAGCCTATGAAACCTGTCTCAGAGCCTAAACCCACCTGAAAAACCGGCATCTTGAGCTGCTGCTGCTGCTGCTGGCTCAGGGAGTTGAGGGGCACGTGTTGGTTGGGGGCCATCTGTGGGGCCATGGTCTGGGGTCCCAGAGCGGGCTGAGGCTGGGAGTGTGGAGGCAGGTTCTGCTGCTGTTGGACCATGTGCTGCATCGACTGAACCTGAGCCTGGGCTTGAGCCTGAGCTTGAGCCTGAGCTTGTGCCTGTGCCTGGGCCTGGGCCTGAGCCTGAGCCTGGGCCTGGGCCTGGGCCTGAGCCTGAGCTTGAGCCTGGGCCTGGGCCTGCTGCTGCTGGATCTGGAGCTGCACCATCTGCTGCTGTTGCTGCTGCATCCGGGTCTGGTGCATCTGCAGAACACACAGGGCAGGTACTTTTGACATGGTCCAAAATTAAAAACTTGAATCAAATGTATCTCATAAAACAAAAAGACCACAAGCTTTAAAAATGCTCCCCTGCTGTGGTGTTGGGCCTGGTTCTGTGTGGTTCTGTGTGGTTCTGACCTGGGTCTGGGCCTGGGTCTGGTTCTGTTGGTGCTGTAGTTGTGAGTGGTGCTGTTGGAGATGCTGGGCTCTGAGCTGCTGCTGCTGAACCTGGACACACAACGGTTAAGAGTTTAGTGACAGAAACATGAGCTGGAAACAGGTCTTTTATTGTTGTTCAGAAAGTCAGAAATGTCTAATGGACAAGTGCCTTTACTCGACAAAATGATTAATATTTGTTTGGTGCATTTTGATAATGCAGTAGAGTGTCATGATGAATGGAGAAAATGGAATTATCCCTGTCCTCTAGGGTTGGGAACTGAGAACACTGCTTATGGATCCAATTCTTTATTGTAAATAAGTGGTTTCATTTGAGTCTGTTAAATAACTTAAACAACAGCAAATTGTATATAATGAATAAATAAAACTCTTCTGTAAACACAAGCAAACAGATCAGAAAATCTTCCTACCAATAAAGAATTAAATTATTCTCTATTTAACAAACAGATGGAAGATAACATTCACAAAACTGGTTTGAACCAAATGTGAGGAACATGAACAGTTCTAAAGCTTTCATCCTGAGCCTGTTTCATCTAAAATGGAGACTGAGAGAATTTTTAAACATAAAACAGTGTTTTTGTAGAATATTCCTGTTATTTATAAGACACTGGTGATATTTAACATTACATTACTCTGTTTAGAGGAGGTTTAGCTTCTGTTTGGACAGTTCTGTGCCAATCTTTTGATTGTTTGTTCCTTTCCATAATTTCCTCCTTTGCTCAAATCCCTTTGATGCTGTGCTACGGTGCCCCATAAAGGACAAAAGTGACAGTTGTGAGTTTTCAGACTGTATTTACAGCTGGGACTCGGAGCAGGAGCATCGAGAATAAAAGAGTCTTTAGTTTCCTTTTGTTTGCATGGGTCTCTGTAGTAAGATGTTAGATAAATCATTCTTACAGATCATTTTGACTCTATTTCTGGTGCTAACGCTGCTGCTTAAAGTGTGAATGAGTGGCACCTGGAACTGCTGCTGGAGGTTGGCGTTCTGTTGCTGCTGTAGAGGGTTCTGCTGAAACTGTTGTTGGAACTGAGGCTGCTGCTGGACCTGCATCTGCATCTGCTGCGCCATCGGACCCCCGACTGGAGCACATCAATAAAAACACTGTTATCACACTGTTATTGTGACAGACCTGGAATTTTCTTTTTGGCAGTGTAAAGACTAAAATATATACATAACATAATATACATATATGTGCATACATAATATGTGCTGTAATGTGATGAACTTTAGTTGAGTACTTGAGTTTAATTTTTGCCTGGTTCTATAAAAAGTAGGCCACAACTAAACGATCTGAAGAATAAAGAAAAAATTTGTGTCTGAAGATAAGTCCAGACGATGAACACTGAGACTTCACAAAGAAAACTCCAGGTTTCTCTAAAACTGAGTAGAAACTAAACTTTTTCAAGAGCAGTGTTTGTCCTAAAAAATACACATTCACTCAGTTTCAGAGCGACAAGAGCAGAGCACTGCATTTTAAATGGTCAGCAGCCTCGTTTCCATCAAGGTTTGTGTCACTCGCTTTGCCCCATTACGACTCGTTTATTTCAGATTTGGTGGAAACGAGGCTGATGTAAAAATACAGAAAGAGCAGAGACTAGACAGAGACTGATCTGAGCTACGCCCACAGCCACACTTTCCTTTAACACTCGCTTTAGATCTAAACTCACAGTTTAATTTTGGTTTAATGTGGTTTTAGACCTGGTTTAGGCCTGGTTTATTTGTGATTTAGCCTTGTTTTGGTCACAGTTCAGTCCTAGTTTAGTCTGGACCAACCCTTTAAGCCTTGTGTTATGCTGCATTCATGTTCTCCTCAGAAATAAACGTTTTCCCCATATGACCATCTGCTGAAGTCAGAAAAAGAACTTGGAAACTTTAAGGCTTGTTGCCTGACATTAGACTCGAGGACATCTGCTTCATTGTTTTATTGATCTGTGACTTGCACCTTGATTCTTTGCCTAAATACAGTTTGTAATCTGGGATTATCTGAAATCTGCTCACGTCAGATTGAGCTGGATTTATTAGGTCAAAGCTAGATCATTCTCCGGTCTAACCCGGTCTTGAGGACAGGGGCTGTGGACGCGGCACAGCAGACACTCACTGGACTGAGGGTTGACCCCGGCCATGGCATGCTGACCGAGCTGCATGGGCCCCAGCCCCACAGGCCCCGGAGCCCCCCGAGGCCCCAGAGCGGCCCCCGTCAGGTTAGTCAGCGCATTCATGGGATCTGCAGAGAGCACAGGTTACACACATGCAGCAAAGACCGAGGAAAACCCGACCAAAACCAGCTGGAACCACCTAAAGACCACAGTCATGAATCTGCAGAGAGCACAGGTTTCACTCATGCAGCAAAGACCAAGAAAAACCTGACCAAAACCAGCTGGAACCACCTCAAGGCCACACAAAATCACTGACAACCCACTAAAACCTGGTAAAGTCCAACTTAAACCATTTTAAACCTTCTCAAGTCCAACTGAATACATCTGAAATCCACCTTAAGTCCAAATAAAACTGCTGACAACACATTAAAACCTGTTCAAATCCATTTAAAACCTAATCAAGTCCAAATAAATCCATTTAAAACCCGTTCCAAGTCAAACTAAAACTCATTCAAGTACTACAAACAACATTTAAAACATGTCCACAGAGGGTCCTCTAAAATATGCTTAAAACCTGGTCAAGTCTGTTCAAGACCTGTTAAAGTCCCCCTAAACCCAGGTAAAGTCCCAGTTAGTGTGGCACTGCAGAGATGTAGAGACAGAACACAGCCCATGCAGCAGACACAGCGCCACCCTGAGGACGAGGGAGGCAGTGAGGCGTAATGAGAAAGAACCGGACCAGATCAGGACCAGACCAGGACCGGACTCACCTGGACCTCCTCCCATGTTCTTCTTCTCTGTGAACACGAGAAACAGAGTTTTAATGAGAGCTTTAAATGTTAAAACGGGTTTAAATGAACCGAACTCACGGAAATCTCTGAAGTGAATAATGAGTCTGGCCACGAGAGACAGGTACTCCTCCTGGAACAGACAAACAGGGTCAAAACCAACTTAAATGTGTTCAAATCCAACTAAAACCAGTGCCGTGTCCTAAATTCCTAAATTCTGACATGAGTTAGACCCTATTAATTCCTGGTGTAAGAGCTAGTGTGGACCTGGTTTCTGAGAGACTGACCCTGGACTTGGCCTTCATGTAGACGTGGTTCTCCATGTCGGTGCTGGACTTGGAGTGAGCGGTACCTGCTTTCCTCATGGCGTCTTCACTGGATCCAGACAAAAACAGAGATGTGGCGTTAGCAGTGTTAACACAAAGTCCATCCTAAATCTGTGTGAGTCCAACTAAAACCGTTTGAACCAAGTCTGGGTGAGTGTGACTTGTTTAGTCCTGGTTATTAAGCTCTGGTTTTGTTTTAGCCCTGTTTTTAAACATGTCCAACTTGCAGATATTAATTATTTAATCTTAATTTCTATTCCAAAACCATATTTTTTGAGTCTCAATGTAAACACTTTACAATATTAACGAATCAAACAATTAACGTAAGATGTGATAATATATTTGTGTTTTTAGGCAAAACGAATTACCCTCTTCTCAAAATAAAAATTATGTTTGATTCGTTCTCCAATGAATCTGAATGAATAAATCATTTTAAATGTTACGTTTCATTTAACGTGTGTTAAGTGTTTACGCCGTTAGCTTTAGCTTAGCGCTCACTGAGCTAATTGTAACCGCTAAGTAACTCTAAATGGCATTAAACCCGTATTTCTCTCACATCTGAGCCACGACTTTCTGTCGGAACTGAGGGCTCCTCCAGTCGCTGTCCGAACCGGGGACTTCCATGGCAAAACTCGTCTTGCCTCGGAGATAATGAAGGAAAAGTTAAAAGGTAGTTTCGCTCTGTTTGTTTTGTAGTTGGCCCTTCCGGTCTGATGCTAAAGGCTTTAGCACTTCCGGTGAAAGATGCTAACGCGTTCTACGTAACGGAAACTCAAAATTTCTAGTTTAAATATCCGATACAAAATAAAAGCTTTATGAAAGTTTATTCGACCATTAATTATGAATGGATCTACTAAATATTAATCACAAAACCCAAAAATCTAATCTTTTCATTAAGCCAAAAAACAGTAAAAACAGTATGATTTGATAATTTCACTAAACAAAACAACAACGTCCATTAATTACATAGAATAGAAATCACAATTTTAGTGGCTTTTACTTGATTTGTTCCTTTATTGTTGTCATTTTGCTCCAGTTTGAAACTTCCTGGTGGCGTTATAATGAGTCATAGCTGCATATGTGGGTTGGTTATAAACTTTATTTGACAAGTTCATGAGACACAGACATAAGCAGTAAAATAAACTGACATAAACAGACGAAGACCGTGGGTCACAGTTAAAGCAGCGGAGAAGAGCTGAGCAGCAGCAGCCATCCTGACAGAGACAGGTCCGTCCTGCTCCACTGAAACAGAAAACAGTCCTACAGGTTAGCCCAGAGGACCAACCAGCTGTAGGGCTAATCCAGGTTTAGTCCTGCTCCAGTCCCGGTCTTTACCTGTAAGTCCGTGGTGTCGAGGCTCACTCCGTCTCTCCGGACCGACAGGAGCCGAACTGAACCGGTTCTGGGGTAGCCCTCCTCCACAAACAGCTCACAGACCAGAGCCGCGGACTTCAGGAAGACCAGGCAGCGCTGAGCGGGTCTCCAGTCGATCGCAAAACTACACCAGATCAAATATAGACAAATGTATTAAAAGGAACTCACAGTGCACCAAATCAGTCCAAGAACTGGGTTAATTCAAAAGCCATTTAAAAGAATGAGCTGGGCATTACGTGCGAGTGAAGGGTGAGTTCAGGGTGAGTGCATGGTGAGTTCAGTGTGAGTGCATGGTGAGTTCAGTGTGAGTGCATGGTGAGTTCAGGGTGAGTGCATGGTGAGTTCAGGGTGAGTGCATGGTGAGTTCAGGGTGAGTGCATGGTGAGTGCAGGGTGAGTTCAGGGTGAGTGCATGGTGAGTTCAGGGTGAGTGCATGGTGAGTTCAGGGTGAGTGCAGGGTGAGTTCAGGGTGAGTGCAGGGTGAGTTCAGTGTGAGTGCATGGTGAGTTCAGGGTGAGTGCATGGTGAGTTCAGGGTGAGTGCATGGTGAGTTCAGGGTGAGTGCATGGTGAGTGCAGGGTGAGTTCAGGGTGAGTTCAGGGTGAGTGCATGGTGAGTTCAGGGTGAGTGCATGGTGAGTTCAGGGTGAGTGCAGGGTGAGTTCAGGGTGAGTGCATGGTGAGTTCAGGGTGAGTGCATGGTGAGTTCAGGGTGAGTGCAGGGTGAGTTCAGGGTGAGTGCATGGTGAGTTCAGGGTGAGTGCAGGGTGAGTTCAGGGTGAGTGCAGGGTGAGTTCAGTGTGAGTGCAGGGTGAGTTTAGGGTGAGACCTGGAGCGCAGCGTCTGGATCTCTGTGAGCAGCTCGGCCTGTCCCGTATAACTCTGCAGGACGTCCAGCAGAACAGAGCTGAGGTCAGGCCTTTGACCGGAGGAGCGGCCCTCCACCAGACCACAGGCATCTGCACTCACCTGGACACAGAGACACAGGTAAACTCGGACCACAGGTGAGCTCAGGCACAGACCACAGGCGTCTCACCTGGGCACAGATACACAGGTAAACCTATGTTCTACTTTTGCAATATTCTGCTGTTTTTAATATTTAGTCGCTACTGAGTCACCTGCAGAGAGAAGGAGTCGTCTGGGCCCCACTTCACTGTGAGCCTCAGAAGGTCCAGGTCTGAGGGAGGACCAGGACCAGGACCAGGACTAGGACCAGGACCAGGACCAGGACCAGGACTAGGACTAGGACCAGAACCAGAACCAGGACCAGGACCAGGACCAGAACCAGGACTGAGCTCCAGACTGAGCTCAGACGGAGACAGAGACAACAGTTTCACGTTCATCACATCCTGAACCAACGAGACCTCCATCTGCAGACTGAAGGAAAACCAGGTCAAATCCAACTGATCAAGTGTTCAAGTCCATCTAAAACCTGGTCGAGTCCATCTAAAGCCTGTTTAAATCTATTTAAAACCAGTTCAGGATCACAGCAGAGTCATGTGACCTCACTCACCCTTCTCTGATTTGCTCCCAGACGACCGTGTGACCTGCAATGGCCTCAGACTCGGCTCGGAGCTGCTCCAGCTGACGGTTGCACTGCTGCAGTGCATTGTGGGCCTTCAGCACAGCCTCCTGCAGCTCCTCTCTGTGTTTGCTCTGAAAGAACAGAGACAGTTTCACCAAACAGCAGCAGCCAGTGAGGCCAGAGCATGAAGGATTTCAACACAAGTATGACGCAAGTAGTTTTAGTTTTACAGCTTTAAAAAATACATTTGCATAAAATTTTGCATTGATGATATGAAATGAACTGAAATAAAAAACAGACTTTGTAGCTCATTGGACAGAGAGGAACAATAGGCAGAATTTTAAATCTTCTGTTGTTAGAATATTTCAAATGTGTCTTAAATTTGAATTTAATTTGGTTTGCAACTTTTGACTCAAGTTTTGAATAAAAGTTGTGAGTCTGGTTCACCTGTTGTTGGAGCCTCTGCAGCAGATGGTTGAGTTTCTCTCGTTTGTTTTTGATTTGTTGAATTTTTTCGAGCTGAGTTCTGAGCAGATTCTCTGTTTCCTCTAAAGCGGATCTGTTCTGCTGCTTCAGGGCCTTCCAGCGGCTCCGGGCCCCGCCGTCTGGACATCACACAAACACACAACATTATCGTCCTCAGTGTCCACTCGGTTCACTGTAATAACGAGGCAAAGGGACCGTTCAGGTGAGTGAGCTGTGATTGGTCAGTTACCTGGGGGGGCGGGGCAGGGCTGAGTCAGCAGTTGCTGGGCAGATTTCAGCTCCTCCACCAGCGACATCTTGGAATCCAGGACAAAGAGCTGCCGCCACAAGACTTTCTGGACCCTTCGACTGTCCTAGAGACAGAGCTGGGGTCAGTGAGATACCAGGGGTCAGGGAGGCACCAGGGGAGGAGAAAATGAGACAAACACAGCCGTAAATGAGCAGGAGAGAGGACTGACCGTGAGGAAGACCACCATCTGAGAGGCTTCAGCTGAGTCCGTCTGCTCTGAGTCTCCACAGAGATCCAACAGCTGAGGGTCACAGCGCTGCAGCACACTGACCACACACACTGGTTATTAACATTTTTCCTCATCGCAAAAATGCAATGTAATAACGTTTCTTGTACTTTTTCCTACTGGAGTTAATAATGTGACTGTAATATTTCCTGGAGAAAAGCTTGGGCATTGCTTCACGAATATTGTATTACTAATAAGTTCAAAGGAATCTCAGTTTCAATCAAAAAAAAAGTTTCCTTTACCTTACTCAAAATTTCCCCTTTTTTTAAAAACATAATTAAGAATTCACCTGGTTAAATTTCAATATTCATAAATGTAAATAGGCACAACCTGTTTTGAACTGTACATAGATAAATTGAGCCCTGTACAAACAAAAAGGTGGTTAGGACTGTCGCAGCACGGATCCATAATAAAACATATATGTCTGAGTAACTAAACATTTTATGTATGTTTGTATGGATGATGACAAAAAAATCTAATTTTAAAAGCAAAAATATATCTTTAAAAAGCGACGGATCTCGTTGACATAGCTAGGTTCCCTTTATGTTTTATCTGAAAAGAAAAAAAAGTTTTTCGCGATATTTAAAAATGTGTTTCGATGCAGAAAAGAAACATCATTAAAACGCTATAAATGCGTTTCTGAAACATTTCTGAATGGAAATTTTACAAATAAAAGCGTTAACGGTGAAAGGACTTACGCTCGAACGTTCGCCATTTTTGTTTTCAAACAGCCGCCTTTCAGGGAGAGCGCTGATTGGTCAGATCCCAGTGACGCCACTTTCACGTCAGCCAATCAGTGAAAGGCTTTGAAAAACTTTATGTGAACGAGAACGATTCACAAGCATATAATGTTATTTAAAAAAAAAAAAAAACATATATAAAACATATAGAACAGTTTGTATTAAATATTTAAGGTCTATACTTATTCGGCAAAAAGTACCAATATATATATATGTAAAAAAAACAAAACAACAGACATTGGATTTTTTTTTATCATGATTGACTCATTTAGTCCTTATTTAAACCTGCTTCAAAAGCATATGTCCAACAAAACACCTTAAAATGATTGTAATGTTTAATGCGGAGAAATATGCGCGTTCAGTGAGGTCACGTGACTGAGTGAGAAATCAGTGCATTGCAGCGCTGCGGCTAACGGACAGTGCTAACCGCTAAATATCTCGCATTGTTGAGCACATTAAAGAGACGTAAAGACATACAGCACCAGCCGCAAATATGAGTTAACGCCCGGAAGGTTAGCGTAACTCTCTGGTGAGTTTAAACAACCCTTTTCTTTATTTCGATTATGAGGTGCTAAAACGCAGCTAGCACGCTAAGCTAAGTGGCTAACAACAAGCGTCAGTGCGAAGCTATTAGCCCCGTTTCTATCCGCGTCACTGTCTCTAGAAAGCGTTTATCAATCTGTTCGAGCTATTCATAAACCAGTCAGAGGTTTTATCAACCCTATAACAATTTACTTTGTCCAACTGAGGGGAAAATAAACGACTTTAGAGCCAACATTTGGTAAAAAAAAAAACAACATTATTACACTGGTTGCTAATTTAGCCGCTTATAATGACAGGACCGTTATTTTTGACTTACATCAAATTGAAGATATTTTCTCTTTAAACACTACTTTTTCCGGCTCTGGGATATTATTTGTTTATGTAAATATGACATTTACAGTGTTTATTACCTGAATACATGGTTTAGAAAAAGAAGACTGTCAAAATGCACAATTATACAATTTTTTAGGTTTGGAATGAGTGCATTATGTGTAAAGAGTGAAACAAACCACGACCAAAACTGTTCTAAACCAGAACTAAATGTTGGTCTAAACCTGGATTTGGGGCTGGTGTGTGGTAATGATGCTGTGTTTCAGGTGTTTGAGGAGACAGCAGTAAGATGCCTATCCCCCCTCCTCCTCCAGGGGGACCGCCGCCTCCTCCCACCCTCAGCCAGGTAAACACCCCCCTTTACACCTGTCAGCTGTGTTGTGAAGGAGCTGGAGTGCATTTTGATTTGTCAGTTCACCAGAATATGCCTTGCAATAAGTTTCTCGTTGTCAGGTTTGGACAACAGCCATCTGACCTTATCTATAGTTCTGAGATGATTTTGGATGAATATGTTTTTAGAAGGTTAGGTCAGGGTCATTAGTTGCACCTAGATTTCTGACATGCTCTCAAGAATAAGAGGATACTTTTTGCCTCAACGCTTAACTCCATTTACAAGTCATCTACCTCTTATCTGTCTCCTCCTTTAACCTGAGCTTTATTCAAAGGCTTGTGGAGTTAACAGTGTGATTATCTTTCATTTTTACAGTTCAGGTGTTAAGTGTGTTTTTCTCATCTCCTTCAGGCCGACAGCCACCCTCCATCTCTGAGCGGAGGTCGCGGCGCTCTGCTCTCTGATATCTGCAGAGGCACCAAACTGCGCCGAGTCACAGTGGTGAACGACCGCAGCGCTCCCCAGCTCCACCTGAACCAGCTCCAGAGCCCCCCTCAGCCCCAGAGCCAGCCCCAGAGCCCGGCGGACAGTAAGACCCCTCCCTCAGAGCACCCCTACTTTCGTTTATACCAGTATCTGCAGCAGGGGGCGCCGCGACAGCCCCGGACCACCTCCAGTAACAGCGCCGGCCCCGCAGACAGTAAGACCTCACAGAGATGCTTCAACGCTGCCCCGACTCTGGGTCTGGACCTGGTTCCACTTTAGAGAAGCACATTAGAACCAGCAATAGGTTTTATATGTTAGAATGGGTCTGAACAGGTTTAAATTGGATTTGAACAGGATTTATTTGAATTTCTACAGGTTTGACATGGATCTAAACTGGTTTTAGTTGGATTTGAACAGGTTTTATTTGATTTAAACAGGTTTTAGATGGATTTGAACAGGTTTTTGTTTGTGAGTAGGAACACATAAATAGAGCCGTTGCTTAAACAGCTCTAACACATGATGCAGTATTGTTCACTGTGTTTTTATAATGAGTCTTTAAGGCCCAGCTCTCGCACCAACAGCCTCTTATAAAGGATACGTTAAAGTAGAGCATTGATTTTCATCTGAAAGTGTTGATGTGGAACCAGAACAGTCTCAGAGTGGAGCCGCAGTGACAGGACTCTGAGTGGACCGCTGCATCAGAGACAGGACAGACACACATTTATCCCTTAAACACATCATTATTGTACATATTACTGAGAAGACTGAGAAAAGGTGCAGATAGAGTCGGCCGCGAGGAGGCTGGTCCCTGTGTGAACTGTCTGAGGCTGAACGCTGCTTCTACTCTAACGTCGTGTTCGTGCTCCACTCTTTATGTTCTCATTTGTTCTGTTCATTTCTGTTCCTCACTTTGATTCGACTCTGAAAACATTTAGAGTCCACTCATTTTTTAATCTGTAACAGGTCTAATCTCAGAGGAATATTCTTCATTAATGACTCTAACTGTGACCTATATAAACTAAAACTGAGTAAAATCTGTTTCTCCCGTCAGTGTGTCTTGTCTCCTGCATCGGTTCACTCTTTAAACTCTTTACTCTCTTGTCTCTGATCGGTTCCGAGCTCGTACCTGTCGACAGGTTCGAGGAGGACTCGGAGGGTTAGACACGTCAGATCCACGTCAGACTGGTCTCAGGATTATGTCACGTCTCTTTAAACTGAGGAGTTTATCAAAGCTATTAAAGGGTTATTTCCACAAATTAAACAAGTGTCATTGAAATGAAAAATATGAAGTATAGAGTCTTTTATTGTTAATTATAAAACATTAAACAAGACACACACAGTTTGACTTTTTGAACTGGACAGAGTCAGAGAATCATTTATATTCACAGAGCCAGTCTTCTGATGTGTCTAATACCTGATCCATAATCAATAGACTGTAGCCGTACACAATGTAGATACTGTACATGTAGAAGTAGATAGTGTAAATGTAGATATAGTAGATGTAGATATAGTAGATGTAGTTGATGTAGTAGATGTAGTAGATGTAGATGTAGATATAATAGATGTAGATATAGTAGATGTAGATATAGTAGATGTAGTAGATGTAGATATAATAGATGTAGATATAGTAGATGTAGATATAATAGATGTAGATATAGTAGATGTGGATGTAGTAGATGTAGATATAGTAGACGTGGATGTAGTAGATGTAGATATAATAGATGTAGATATAGTAGATGTGGATGTAGTAGATGTAGATATAGTAGACGTGGATGTAGTAGATGTAGATATAATAGATGTAGATATAGTAGATGTAGTAGATGTAGATATAGTAGATGTAGTAGACGTGGAGCGTGTTGTGGCTGTGACTGACTGTGTCTCTCTCTGTTGCTGACGCTGACGCCGTCGGAGCCGAAAATAAACGTAACTCCTTCATTTATTTGTCTCCATCTCATTCCATTCACTTTAACACACCTGTAACACACCTGTAACACATGTGAGCACACTAACACACACCTGTAACACACCTGTAACACACCTGTAACACACCTGTAACACACGTGAGCACACTAACACACACCTGTAACACACCTGTAACACACCTGTAACACACGTGAGCACACTAACACACACCTGTAACACACGTGAGCACACTAACACATGCCTGTAACACACGTGAGCACACTAACACACGCCTGTAACACACCTGTAACACATGTGAGCACACTAACACAAACCTGTAACACACGTGAGCACACTAACACACACCTGTAACACACGTGAGCACACTAACACACGCCTGTAACACACGTGAGCACACTAACACACGCCTGTAACACACGTGAGCACACTAACACACACCTGTAACACACGTGAGCACACTAACACACACCTGTAACACATGTGAGCACACTAACACACATCTGTAACACACGTGAGCACACTAACACACACCTGTAACACATGTGAGCACACTAACACAAACCTGTAACACACCTGTAACACATGTGAGCACACTAACACACATCTGTAACACACGTGAGCACACTAACACACACCTGTAACACATGTGAGCACACTAACACAAACCTGTAACACACCTGTAACACACGTGAGCACACTAACACACATCTGTAACACACGTGAGCACACTAACACAAACCTGTAACACACGTGACCACACTAACACACACCTGTAACACACGTGAGCACACTAACACACACCTGTAACACATGTGAGCACACTAACACAAACCTGTAACACACCTGTAACACATGTGAGCACACTAACACACATCTGTAACACACGTGAGCACACTAACACACACCTGTAACACATGTGAGCACACTAACACACATCTGTAACACACGTGAGCACACTAACACACATCTGTAACACACCTGTAACACATGTGAGCACACTAACACACATCTGTAACACACGTGAGCACACTAACACACATCTGTAACACACGTGAGCACACTAACACAAACCTGTAACACACCTGTAACACATGTGAGCGCACTAACACACGCCTGTAACACACCTGTAACATGTGAGCACACTAACACACGCCTGTAACACACATCTGTAACACACACCTGTAACACACTAACACACACCTGTAACACACTAACACACACCTGTAACACACTAACACACACCTGTAACACACACCTGTAACACACTAACACACACCTGTAACACACTAACACACACCTGTAACACACTAACACACACCTGTAACACACACCTGTAACACACACCTGTAACACACACCTGTAACACACTAACACACACCTGTAACACACTAACACACACCTGTAACACACACCTGGAACACACTAACACACACCTGTAACACACACCTGTAACACACTAACACACACCTGTAACACACTAACACACACCTGTAACACACACCTGGAACACACTAACACACACCTGTAACACACACCTGGAACACACTAACACACTCCCAGCTGCACCAACAAGGGTTAATTTAATTTAACCACAGTTTAGTAAATTACAGTCTTAACTAGTTCTCTGGTCTTGACTCGGGTCAAGACCAAGACCTGAGTCAAGTCTGGTCTTGACTCCGGTCTTGGTCTTGACTCTTGTCCAGTGGAAGTTGAAGTGAAACCATTTAAGAAGTTGAACCTTGTTGATGCACCTGTGACCCGAACAGGAAGTCCTGTCTGAACCAGGTCTAGACCAGGGGTTACTGAGGTCTTGACTGGACCAGGTCTAGACCTGTGAACCCCAGATAAAGAGGCGGGACTTTTCCCTGTAGAAGAAGTGATGTCACTCTCAGGAGTGGCATCACTCTTCTCACTGTCCAATGGTTGTGCTTCTCAGAGCCCAGAGGAGGCGGAGCTACAGCAGGAGGCGGAGCCAATGGGAGCGGAGCAGCCAGTCCCTCGGGTTCAGCTCCACCAATCGGAGGCCTGTTTCCGGGCGGAGTTCCCAAACTCAGGCCCACAGCAGGTGAGGAGGGGTTGTGGTTTAACTGGGACTTGAACTGGTTTTGTTTGAATTTAAACAGGTTATAACTGGATGCAGACAGGTTTTTAATGGTTTAACATGGACTTTTTGTCTGGTCTTTTTTGTTTGGTGTTAAAGATATTGATTTGGTTTTACAGGTTTAGTCTGACTCTGACTCCATCTTGTTTCAGATGGTTCTTCGGGTCGTTCTCCTTCGACCCGCGCCGCTGCCCCCCGCCCCCCCAGCCATCGCCACGACGACCCCTCCCCCGACAGCCCCTCCCCCTCTTCTCTGCCCTCCCCCTCTTCCTCCCCGGCCCCTCCCCCTCCTCAGTGTCGCCGCGGTAACGCCCCGTCTCCCCCCGTCAACGCCTACAACAGAGAGAAGCCTCTCCCTCCTACCCCGGCCCTTCCCTCCAAACCCCCACCATCACCTAGCAACGCCCGCCGCCCGCCCACCTCCGGAGGTAACCCCGCCCCCAGCTCCCTGGCCCCGCCCCCTCCCCTTTACCGCACCGCTAATGGCGCGGCTAACGCAGAGCCCAGCCCAGATTTACCACAAAGACACAACTCTCTGAACAAACGCCCCGCCCCCCCCCCCACAGGACACACCCCCACCAGAGGCCCCGCCCCTCCGCCGCCAGCAACATCACCAAGCCCCGCCCACACCACCAACAGGCCGACGCCTACTTCACCGAGCCTCGCTCAACAGCAAGGAGCCAGACCCCCTCCTCCGTCAAGAGAGCCCCCGGGCAGAGAGCCCCCGGCCCCGGGCAGAGAGCCCCCGGCCCCGGGCAGAGCTGCAGGTGAGACGCTAGAGAGTTTATTATTATTATTATTATTATTAATTATAATTCTTTTTTAAATTAATGCTTTATTAACGGAGCTGTGGAGTAGGCTAACGGTAAATATGAATGAATCCTTCAGTTTGTTGCGTCTGTTTGTGTTTAAAAACATTTTATTTATCAGTTTTAGTTTGCTGCTCGTTAAATTTAAATGTTTTTCTGATGTTCTTCACTGTTGTTTCCTCTAACCTCCTCCGTCACATGACTCAAACCCTGCTCTCTGATTCGTCCGCAGCTCCTCCGGCTCCCGTCCAATCGTCTCCTCGGCCCAGCCCCGGCTCCAGAGAGGCTCCGCCCCCTCCCCCCTTCAGGACTCACGGTAGCCCCTCCCCCTCCGACCCCCCCTCCAGAGGAAAGCCCCCTCCTCCCCCCCGCACCCCCGCCGGACCTCCCCCTCCTCCCCCTCCCCTCAGGAACGGCCCCTCCTCCCCCCGCTGCGGCCTCGGTGAGTCTGAACCGGGTCCGGACCGGGTCTGGACCAGGACTTGTCTGGTCTCTCCTGTCTCTGGTCCTTCTGTCTTCTCCTCTTTGTCGTCAGTGTTTTCAGTTCAAACTGTTGATGTTTTATGAGACGGTCTGTCTCTGTTTTTCAGATGATTTCGAGTCGAAGTATTCGTTCCATCCTTTGGACGACTTCCCTCCTCCAGAAGAATACAGGCACTTCACCAAGATCTACCCCAGCAAGGCCAACAGAGGTAAGACCTGCCAAAACCAGCCCAAGACCTGACTGAACCAGACCCAGCTCTGACTCAACCAGTCAACCAGTGAATTTATCAACATATGAGATAAATAAATGTTTGTGTTTGTTGTGTCGTGCTGCAGTGATGAGAGGGGCGCCTCCACTGCCGCCCGTCGCCAGGTGAAGACTCCGCCTCGTCTTCATCAAACCACGAAGATCCGCTCCATTCACTGTACTTTTATTTCTGCACCGGCACTTTTTATTTTCACTCCAACAACAGGACTCTGTTTCTGTGGAGCTCAAAAATCTGTGTCTTTGACGAGAGACAAGGAACGGTTCAACAACTAAAACCTGTTCCAATCCACCTAAAACCTGTTCAGATCCATATAAAACCTCTTGTTGAACCGTTCCTTAATCGTTTGTTATTTTTAGTTTGTAGATTCTTGAAGAGACTTGAAAAGTGCCAATTTAAGGAGAACCTCTCAGAATTGACCTGGGACCAGCTCCTCTGACTTTACACTGATGCATGTCGACTTAATCTGCTGTTAACACTACATTTCCCATAATTCATAGCAGTTTACTTACTTCTGTTTAAGTGTGGGATAAAGAGAGCAAGAACTACTGAAGAAAACTTGATTTGTGAGAAGTTTTAAAATGTGAAAATGCGTTTAACTCTGTTACTGTGGTACTTTGTTCTGAAACTAACTTTAATGCACTCAGTTGTTTTTGGGAGAATCCAGCTCAGACCAAACTCTCTCGTTTCTGAAGCCGAACAAAACAAGGCTGGAGTGTGTCTCAGTTCTCAAAAGGCTGGATGAATAAAAGTAAAGAATGTGTAAAAGAAGAAACCATCTGGACATAATTTTAAAAATAGAAGACATTTTTTCTTTGAAGGGACTAAACCTTGTCGTGTTTGTTTGGTCTGAGCTGGATTTGAACTGTCGGTGTTTACTTTGTGATTCTTTTCTGAAGGAGCAGCTGTAGGACTCACTGAACAGACGGGTTCTACTTTACTCGGGTCTGTGCCGGGTTTTCTGTTCTTTCTGGTCGAGTAAAGTATTTTTGCACAAATTAATGTTCTGTTTTTAAATGTGATGTGACAGATCTACAGCTGCTTGATCAGAAAACAGCGCTGTGGGACTTTGTTTTATGTTTAACATGTTTGAGTCATGTTAAAATCTGAGTGATCCTCTCAATCTAACGCTAACACTAAGACTCCGCCCCCTGCTCTTTTGACCCCGCCCCTTTGCTATATAGTCCCGCCCCTTTCTGTCTCTCTTTGCCTTATGAACGTTCTCCCTAAACGTTCTGTTTGTACAAAGCTTTGGCTCTGAATCCGAGGCGTCTGATTGGACGTCCTCGTCGCCGTAGAAACGTGTTCTGCATGAAACTGGTCTGAAAATATCGGAATAAAAACAATTAAACAGTTTTATGTCTCTGTCTTCATTCTTAAAAACATTCAGAGCCTTTTTACCACTTGATAAAAACATGATAAATAATCAGTTTTATATCTGTTACTGCTAAAATAAAATCGAATGGAATAAAATAATACCTTTGTTTGTATCAAGAACGAGTTTATTTTACTGACTCGGTGTTCCTGTGAGTGGACACCGTAAAGAGCAGACTTTTATCTTGAAGGTCCGGTTCAGTGAAGCGCTTCCTGTGTCATGTGACCGGAAATACATGTCTCCGCAGGAAAAGAAAACACAGCCCTGTTTCACATGTGCACGGCTCCTTGCAGTGTTTTCTGGAGAAAATAATGGAGGGCGACTTTATAAAACTGACCGGGACCGAGCTGCAGGAGCCGCGGAGGAAGAGGCCCAGGTCCTCCAACCTGAAGCCCGAGCAGGAGGCTCTGCGGCGGGGGAAGAACGCGCAGAAGGTGGCGGTTCTCGGAGAGAAGGACAGCTCCGTGAGGCTCCTGGAAGAACTGGTGTTCGGCTCCGAGGACCAGCTCCTGGGCTCTCTGGAACAGGTAGGTCCCCCAGACCTGGTCTAGACCTGGTCTAGACCTAGTTTAGTCCTGGTTTAGTCCTGGTTCAGTCCTGGTTTAGACCTGGTTTAGACTTGGTTTAGTCCTGGTTTAGTCCTAGTTTAGTCCTGGTTTAGACCTGGTTTAGACCTGGTTTAGTCCTGGTTTAGTCCTGGTTTTAGACCTGGTTTAGACCTGGTTTAGTCCTGGTTTAGTCCTGGTTTAGACTTGGTTTAGACCTGGTTTAGACCTGGTTTAGTCCTGGTTTAGTCCTGGTTTAGTCCTGGTTTTAGACCTGGTTTAGACCTGGTTTAGACCTGGTTTAGACCTGGTTTAGTCCATGTTTAGTCCATGTTTAGTCCTGGTTTAGACTTGGTTTAGTCCTGGTTTAGACCTGGTTTTAGACCTGGTTTTAGACCTGGTTTAGTCCTGGTTTAGACCTGGTTTAGTCCTGGTTTAGACCTGGTCTAGACCTGGTTTAGTCCTGGTTTAGACCTGGTTTAGTCCTGGTTTAGACCTGGTTTAGTCCTGGTTTTAGACCTGGTTTAGACCTGGTCTAGACCTGGTTTAGTCCTGGTTTAGACCTGGTTTAGACCTGGTCTAGACCTGGTTTAGTCCTGGTTTAGACCTGGTTTAGACCTGGTCTAGACCTGGTTTAGACCTGGTTTTAGACCTGGTTTAGACCTGGTTTAGTCCTGGTTTAGACCTGGTTTAGACCTGGTTTAGTCCTGGTTTAGACCTGGTTTAGACCTGGTTTAGACCTGGTTTAGTCCTGGTTTAGACCTGGTTTAGTCCTGGTTTAGACCTGGTTTAGTCCTGTTTAGTCCTGGTTTAGTCCTGGTTTAGTCCTGGTTTAGACCTGGTTTAGTCCTGGTTTAGTCCTGGTTTAGTCCTGGTTTAGTCCTGGTTTAGTCCTGGTTTAGACCTGGTTTAGACCTGGTTTAGTCCTGGTTTAGTCCTGGTTTAGACCTGGTTTAGACCTGGTTTAGACCTGGTTTAGTCCTGGTTTAGTCCTGGTTTAGTCCTGGTTTAGACCTGGTTTAGACCTGGTTTAGTCCTGGTTTAGTCCTGGTTTAGACCTGGTTTAGACCTGGTTTAGTCCTGGTTTAGTCCTGGTTTAGACCTGGTTTAGACCTGGTTTAGACCTGGTTTAGTCCTGGTTTAGACCTGGTTTTAGACCTGGTTTAGACCTGGTTTAGACCTGGTTTAGACCTGGTTTAGTCCTGGTTTAGTCCTGGTTTAGACCTGGTTTAGTCCTGGTTTAGACCTGGTTTAGACCTGGTTTAGACCTGGTTTAGTCCTGGTTTAGACCTGGTTTAGTCCTGGTTTAGACCTGGTTTAGACCTGGTTTAGTCCTGGTTTAGACCTGGTTTAGTCCTGGTTTAGACCTGGTTTAGTCCTGGTTTAGACCTGGTTTAGACCTGGTTTAGACCTGGTTTAGTCCTGGTTTAGACCTGGTTTAGACCTGGTTTAGACCTGGTTTAGTCCTGGTTTAGACCTGGTTTAGTCCTGGTTTAGACCTGGTTTAGACCTGGTTTAGACCTGGTTTAGTCCTGGTTTAGACCTGGTTTAGACCTGGTTTAGTCCTGGTTTAGACCTGGTTTAGACCTGGTCTAGACCTGGTTTAGTCCTGGTTTAGACCTGGTTTAGTCCTGGTTTAGACCTGGTTTAGTCCATGTTTAGTCCATGTTTAGTCCTGGTTTAGTCCTGGTTTAGTCCTGGTTTAGTCCTGGTTTAGTCCTGGTTTAGTCCTGGTTTAGTCCTAGTTTAGTCCTGGTTTAGTCCTGGTTTAGTCCTGGTTTAGTCCATGTTTAGTCCTGGTTTAGACCTGGTTTAGACCTGGTTTAGACTTGGTCTAATCCATGTTTAGTCCATGTTTAGTCCTGGTTTAGACCTGGTTTAGACCTGGTTTAGACTTGGTCTAATCCATGTTTAGTCCATGTTTAGTCCTGGTTTAGACCTGGTTTAGTCCTGGTTTAGACTTGGTCTAATCCATGTTTAGACCTGGTTTAGATCTGGTTTAGACCTGGTTTAGACCTCGTTTAAACCTGTCCAGTCTTAGACCTGGTTTAAACCTGGTTTAGTCCTAGACCTGGTCTCTGTGTCTCTGTCCAACAGGAGAAGGAGGAGCCTGGATCTACGTTGTTATTGGACGAGGGCAGTGATGATGATAATGATGATGATGAAGGGTCAGGTGACTCTGATGAGGAAGAGCAGCCAATCAAACGAGCTGCTTGGATCGACGAGGACGACGAGACCGAGGAGCAGTGAGTCCTGGTTCAGACCTGTTCCGGTCCTGGTTGAGACCTGGTTCAGACCAGGTCCGGACCTGGTTTAGTCCTGGTTCAGACCTGTTCCAGTCCTGGTTGAGACCTGGTTCGGTCCTGGTTTAGTCCTGGTTCAGACCTGGTCCGGTCCTGGTTCAGACCTGGTCCGGACCTGGTTTAGTCCTGGTTCAGACCTGGTCCGGTCCTGGTTCAGACCTGGTCTGGATCTGGTTTAGTCCTGGTTCAGACCAGGTCCAGACCAGGTCTCAACCAGGTTCGGTCCTGGTCTAGTCCTGGTTCAGACCAGGACCAGACCCGGTCCTGTCTGAGTGTTATATTGATGCTAACTGTGGCGCAGGGTGGAGCTGACGACCCGTTTCCGCCGAGACTTGATTAAAGGAGACGAGTCGACGCTGAGTAAATCCAGTCTGCAGCAGAGAATGAGACAGAAGTGAGTCCGAACTAGAGCCAGGTCTGGATCTAACTGCTCTAGACCGTCTCTAAACCCGTCTGTGTTTGGGTCAGGTTCCAGGCGGCGATGGGCGGGACTCCAGCCTGGGCCCAGTCCCACCATGACACAACCCAGAAGAAGAAGAAGAAGAAGAAGAAGAGGGAAGAAGGTGAGGACAATTAGGACCCAGGACCTCGGGGCGGGGCCTCTGGATCTCGAGGGCGGGGTCTCGGGATCTCGAGGGCGGGGTCTCGGGATCTCGAGGGCGGGGTCTCGGGATCTCGAGGGTGGGGTCTCGGGATCTCGAGGGCGGGGTCTCGGGATCTCGAGGGCGGGGTCTCGGGATCTCGAGGGCGGGGCCTCGGGATCTCGAGGGCGGGGTCTAGGGATCTCGAGGGCGGGGCCTCGGGGTTAGGATTGGGTTAGGTGTAAACGTCTGGGTTTGTTCTGCAGCTGAAGACGAAGTCTCCGATGAAGACGAGGAGGATCTGACCCGACGAACAGGGAACTACACCACAGCCTCAGAAAACCTGCCGAGTGGAGTCCTCAAGGTCTGGACTAAAACCTATTGGACCCGGTTCTGACCCAGTTCTGACCCGGTTTTGTTTTGTTCCAGATGAAGAAATGCCTGGATGTGAACAGCGCTCGTGTTTCTAACGACAGACTGACCTCAGTCCAGTTCCATCCCAGTGCTCAGGTCGCCATGACGACAGGCCTCGACCAGTCACTGTCACTGTTTCAGGTGACCCCTCTAAACCCCTTCCAGACCCCTCTAAACCCGCTCAGACCCCTCTAAACTCCCTTCAGACCCCTCTAAACCCTCTTCAGACCCCTCTAAACCCCTTCCAGACCCCTCTAAACCCCTTCCAGACCCCTCTAAACCCGCTCAGACCCCTCTAAACTCCCTTCAGACCCCTCTAAACCCTCTTCAGACCCCTCTAAACCCTCTTCAGACCCCTCTAAACCCCTTCCAGACCCCTCTAAACCCGCTCAGACCCCTCTAAACTCCCTTCAGACCCCTCTAAACCCACTCAGACCCCTCTAAACCCGCTCAGACCCCTCTAAACCCCCCTCAGACACCTCTAAACTCCCTTCAGACCCCTCTAAACCCCTTCCAGACCCCTCTAAACCCGCTCAGACCCCTCTAAACTCCCTTCAGACCCCTCTAAACCCTCTTCAGACCCCTCTAAACCCCTTCCAGACCCCTCTAAACCCGCTCAGACCCCTCTAAACTCCCTTCAGACCCCTCTAAACCCCCTCAGACCCCTCTAAACCCGCTCAGACCCCTCTAAACCCCCCTCAGACCCCTCTAAACTCCCTTCAGACCCCTCTAAACCCCTTCCAGACCCCTCTAAACCCGCTCAGACCCCTCTAAACTCCCTTCAGACCCCTCTAAACCCCTTCAGACCCCTCTAAACCCTCTTCAGACCCCTCTAAACCCTCTTCAGACCCCTCTAAACCCCTTCCAGACCCCTCTAAACCCGCTCAGACCCCTCTAAACTCCCTTCAGACCCCTCTAAACCCTCTTCAGACCCCTCTAAACCCGCTCAGATCCCTCTAAACACCCTTCAGACCCCTCTAAACCCTCCTCAGACCCCTCTAAACCCCCTTCAGACCCCTCTAAACCCTCCTCAGACCCTTCTAAACCCTCCTCAGACCCCTCTAAACCCCTTCAGACCCCTCTAAACCCTCCTCAGACCCCTCTAAACCCTCCTCAGACCCCTCTAAACCCTCCTCAGATCCCTCTAAACCCCCTTCAGACCCCTCTAAACCCTCCTCAGACCCTTCTAAACCCTCCTCAGATCCCTCTAAACCCTCCTCAGACCCTTCTAAACCCTCCTCAGACTCCTCTAAACCCTCCTCAGACCCTTCTAAACCCTCCTCAGACCCCTCTAAACCTTCCTCAGACCCCTCTAAACACCCCTCAGACCCCTCTAAACCCCCTTCAGACCCCTCTAAACCCTCCTCAGACCCCTCTAAACCCTCCTCAGATCCCTCTAAACCCTCCTCAGATCCCTCTAAACACTCCTCAGACCCCTCTAAACCCTCCTCAGACCCCTCTAAACCCCTTCAGACCCCTCTAAACCCTCCTCAGACCCCTCTAAACACCCCTCAGACCCCTCTAAACCCCTTCAGACCCCTCTAAACCCTCCTCAGACCCCTCTAAACCCTCCTCAGACCCCTCTAAACCCTCCTCAGATCCCTCTAAACCCTCCTCAGACCCCTCTAAACCCTCCTCAGATCCCTCTAAACCCTCCTCAGATCCCTCTAAACACTCCTCAGACCCCTCTAAACCCTCCTCAGATCCCTCTAAACCCTCCTCAGACCCCTCTAAACCCTCCTCAGATCCCTCTAAACCCTCCTCAGACCCCTCTAAACCCTCCTCAGATCCCTCTAAACACTCCTCAGACCCCTCTAAACCCCCTCAGACCTCTCTAAACCCTCCTCAGACCCCTCTAAACCCCCTCAGACCTCTCTAAACCCTCCTCAGACCCTTCTAAACCCCCTCAGACCCCTCTAAACCCTCCTCAGACCCCTCTAAACCCTCTCAGACCCCTCTAAACACCCCTCAGACCCCTCTAAACCCCCCTCAGACCCCTCTAAACCCGCTCCTGTTCTGCAGGTGGACGGTCAGAGTAACCCTCTGATCCAGAGCGTGTTTCTCGAGAGGTTTCCTGTTCACAAAGCGAGTTTCAGCAGCGACGGACTCACGGTCATCGCCACCAGCTTCAGGAACAAACTCTTCTACCTCTACCACATGATGGAGGGCAAGGTCACACCCGTGCACTCGGTCAGAGGTCAGTTCAGGGGTCAGGGGTCAGAGTGGAGATGTATGATAAAAGCCCGTGTGTATATTTCAGCTCTGAACCCTTTCACAATAAAAGCCCGTGCGTTTCAGGTCTGAAGGAGGCTCGTGTGAAGGAGTTCAGTGTGTGTCCAGTAGGGGGCACTGTTCTTCTGACTGGGACCAGAGGATACCTGCACCTGCTCAGTCTCAAGGTCGGTCTCACTGCTTTAGTTCAGTCTTTTATCTGTTCTAAACACTTCTATTCATGTTTGTTGTGTTTAAACTCAGACGAATGAAGTGGTGCGGAGCCTGAAGATGAACGGAGAAGTGTGTGGAGCGGCCTTTTCTCCGGACGGCAGCTCGGTCTTCTCCAGCTCAGGTCCACACTCAGCCTCGGTTTAATCCACAGTGTCTGAACCAAGTGTGTCTGTAGTTCAGAGAAATGAAGTGTGGCGTTCGGATGATGACAGGAACAGTTCAGTCATGTCTCCTGACTTGTTTCAGTTCAAAGTGATAGTGATCGAGGTTTAACTTTAAAGTGACTCTTTTCAGATTAATTCATGAGTATAGTCTGTTCTTCCTGCAGCTGCTGAGAGTCTTTAGTGAAAGAACCTCTGTTTTCTTCATGAATCAAAGGCTGCAGTTATAGTTCATCTTTTTATTTCCTGTTTGCCATTTCACTGGATGTTCATTCATGTGATTGTTAATATTCTGTGTTTTGCCGTTTGTTCCTCAGAGGATGGAGAGGTGTACGTGTGGGACCTGTCCAGCGCTCGCTGTCTGAACAGATTCACAGATGACGGTTGTGTGAAGGCCACGTCCATCGCTGCGTCTCCCAACGGCCGATACCTGGCCTGCGGGTAACGAGTCTTTACGAGTGTCAGAGATTAATCACATGGAATTAGCTTTTTTATCGGCTTATTCAGACAAAAATCACTTAAACCACTTTTGTTCTGAACACTTTAGTGTTGACACTTTTAAAAATGAGCTTATCTAAACACTTTTTAGCTCCAGGAAGTAGTGTCTTGTTAGCTTTCCTTTAGCTCGATGCTAACTTCATGTAGTCTACATGCGTTTATATATGTATATGATATAATTAATACAAGGTGAGCTTTGAAAATCTAGTCACTGTAGTGTTTATGAAATAAAGGGAGAGAGAGGTTTGATGAAGAGAAGATTCTGTTGAAAGTGTAGCTCTGCTGTTCAATATTATGAGGATTGAGAGCAGCACATAAAGAAAAGCTTTATTTATCTTTATTTAAAGCTTTTTGTCCCCGTCGAGCCTGTGATTGTTCCTGAATAGAGGTTCTCATCTATTACAATCCCTTTAATAAACACTAGATGGATCAGAAAGACTGCAGTCTGTTTAAACAGTGAAGTGTGTTTTTGTTCCTATCGTCAAAAAGAACAGCACAGAATAAAACTATATAAAATACAGATCTAAAAAGTATAAAATGAATAAAGAGTGGGAACTTTTCATTAAATTCAGTTCTGTCTATCCATGAATTAAAATGTCTATCAAAACAAACAAAAATAACAAACTTTAAGAACATGTTGATAATTATTAATAAAACTTGAATGAGTTAATCCAGATTAAAGCCTGTGGTCTTGGCAGGTCTCAGTCCGGAGTGGTCAACGTCTACTCTCAGGAGTCCTGCCTGAACTCCTCTGAACCCAAACCTCTCAGAGCCGTCATGAACCTGCTGACCCCCGCCACCACCCTGACCTTTAACCCCACCTCAGAGATCCTGGCCCTGGGCTCGAGGAGCGAGGACGAGGCCGTACGACTGGTAAGACCTGGACTAGACCGGGTTTAGAACAGGTTTTTGCGGGTTTTCCTCAGTTTTTCCCCTGGTGTCTCTGCTGCAGCTGCACGTGCCCAGTCTGAGCGTCTTCTCGAACTTCCCTGTGTCCAAGAGGAAGGTGTGTTATCGAGCCCAGGACATGGCCTTTTCTCCGAACAGTGGCTTCTTCTCTTTGGTTAATAACAAAGGACACGCCCCTCTTTACAGGTATTACACGTTTATTACACTTTATTTGTGTTTGTTCCACCCCAGACTCTCACACAGCCCTCTTTTCATCTGCTCCAGGCTCCTGCATTATACGGACTTCTAAAGACCTTCAGATCTCACCTTCTCACAAACCCTTCCTGAAAACCTCCCTGAACCGACCCCGCACCGGCCAGGACCAGAGACCGGAGCCGGATCCTGGTTTTTCAGAGACTTGACATTTTTAGTTCAGCAGCAGATAACTTTTGTAAAGACTGTTTTATTGTTTGTTTGGAGTAAAACCATCCAACTCTGTTTGTGTTTCACTTTTAAACTTTTACTTCAGACACGTTCTCACATTGAAGCTAGACTTGGTGGACGTGCCTCATCAATCATATTTAATACTTCCAGACTGACTTGACCCACACATTAAACAGAAACATACAAATACAAGTATCTCTTCCGTTTAATATTTCAAGTCATGAACAGTATAGTAAGAATTATATTAAATGACATAAACAAGGACTAAAGTAGGACTAAACCTTTAAATAAACCTAGATTAAAGCCAGAGCTAAATATTGTTCCAGCTCATGGTCCAAAAAAATAACTTTCTTACTTTGATTACTTTTTTTTAATTGAAGTCTGAAAAATAAATCTTCAGAGACTCACCACTGAACTGTCAAACTGAAATTATCATGAAAATATACAAAGAAGATTTTAATTTGTACATTCTTCACGTTTTAAATCAGCTTCATAAAACAAAAATAGAATTAGGGCTTTTTTACACAAAATGTGAGACTATTCAAGACGTGACTCCGTAACACACAGTTTCTAAAACACACTCTTTTACTCTTGACTGAAAGACACACAACACACTGCAGTCTCCACAAACACAACCATCAGAGATTAAAACCAGTCTGAACCGGGTCTAAACCAGGACTAAACCAGGTCTACTCCAGGACTAAACCAGGTCTAAACCAGGACTAAACCAGGTCTACTCCAGGTCTAATCTAGGTCTAATCCAGGTCTAATCCAGGACTAAACCAGGTCTAATCCAGGTCTAAACCAGGTCTAAACCAGGTCTACTCCAGGTCTAATCCAGGACTAATCCAGGTCTAATCTAGGTCTAAACCAGGACTAAACCAGGTCTAATCCAGGACTAAACCAGGTCTAATCCAGGTCTAATCCAGGTCTAAACCAGGACTAAACCAGGTCTAATCCAGGACTAAACCAGGTCTAATCCAGGTCTAAACCAGGACTAATCCAGGTCTAAACCAGGTCTAAACCAGGACTAAACCAGGTCTACTCCAGGTCTAATCCAGGTCTAAACCAGAACTAAACCAGGTCTACTCCAGGTCTAAACCAGGTCTAAACCAGGACTAATCCAGGTCTAATCTAGGACTAATCCAGGTCTAATCTAGGTCTAATCCAGGACTAAACCAGGTCTAATCCAGGTCTAATCCAGGTCTAATCCAGGTCTAATCCAGGTCTAATCTAGGTCTAAACCAGGACTAAACCAGGTCTAATCCAGGACTAAACCAGGTCTAATCCAGGTCTAATCCAGGTCTAAAACAGGTCTAATCCAGGTCTAATCCAGGTCTAATCTAGGTCTAAACCAGGACTAAACCAGGTCTAATCCAGGACTAAACCAGGTCTAATCCAGGTCTAATCCAGGACTAAACCAGGTCTAATCCAGGACTAAACCAGGTCTAATCCAGGACTAAACCAGGTCTAATCCAGGTCTAAACCAGGTCTAATCCAGGTCTAATCCAGGTCTAATCCAGGTCTAAACCAGGTCTAATCCAGGTCTAATCCAGGACTAAACCAGGTCTAATCCAGGACTAAACCAGGTCTAATCCAGGTCTAATCTAGGTCTAAACCAGGTCTAATCCAGGTCTAAACCAGGTCTAATCCAGGTCTAATCCAGCAGTAGCAGCAGTAAACACTTATCTGTGGGTTCACTGCTGAATCATGATTGTTTACAACTAGTTTTTAAAGAGGATTGTGTGATAAAGACTCCATTACCCACAATGCCTTGGGTTGAAGTGATTCGTTTGATGTTTGTTTTGGTTTGTAGAGTCAGGCCCCGCCCACTTCTCCTCCTCAGACTGGAATGTGCTCTGACAGGTTAATGCAGTTAACACCTGTGTGAGGGAGCAGTCACATGACCCTCACCTGTCACACACCTGGGCAGGTAAACAGGTAAACCTCAGAGACCCCTCCTCATCGTCCACAGAGTTCATGGACCAAAAGCTGTGTCATAAATATGTTTGTTTGAAGTGTCACCTCTCACACAGTCAGAGGTTCCGGTGATACCTGTCTGACTCACCTGTCCGGCTCTGGCCCCGCCCCCTGATGACATCACAGCCCCAGATCTGACAGGAACAGACGCTGCTCTCTCTGCTTCAGGTGAGACTTTATTTATCTACTCTTACGCTTTTAATTAAACTCAGTCTGGTCTGGACTCGGTCTGGACCTGGTCTGGACTTGGTCTTGGTCTGGACTCGGTCTGGACCTGGTCTGGACTTGGTCTTGGTCTGGACTCGGTCTGGACCTGATCTGGACCTGGTCTGGACTGGGTTTTAGACCTGGTTTGGTTCTGGTTGGATCTTTCTCTGATGAACTAAAACCATGACATTAATTTAAACTAAAGTCGGGGTATTTTATAAAATGTAAATAAAAACAATGTAATGATTAATCTAATAAAACTATATTTTATTCATAACAAAACATATGAGTTGAAACTGAGACATTTCAACAATTCATGAAAAATAAGAGCTCTTTTTGAATTTGATGCAGCAACAACAAAAGTGAGAGGGACTAAAATAAAAACAGCTCGACAAGGATTTGGAACGAACGAGGTTTAACATCGAGAATAAAGATAGGAATCATAAATAAATCATTAAAAGGAACAAGTTTCACTGAATGCAGGACAAGCCCCGCCCCCTCCTCAGTGAGGCCACGCCCCCTCCTCGGGCTCACACCTGAACCCAGTCAGACCACTCAGACCCACACCTGAGACACCTGAGAGACGAGCCTCTGGACAGGTCTAAACCAGGACTAAACCAGGTCTAAACCAGGCCTAAACCAGGACTAAACCAGGTCTAAACCTGGACTAAACCAGGTCTAAACCATGTCTAAACCAGGACTAAACCAGGTCTAAACCATGTCTAAACCAGGTCTAAACCTGGACTAAACCAGGTCTAAACCAGGTCTAAACCAGGACTAAACCAGGACTAAACCAGGTCTAAACCAGGTCTAAACCTGGACTAAACCAGGACTAAACCAGGTCTAAACCAGGACTAAACCAGGACTAAACCAGGTCTAAACCAGGACTAAACCAGGTCTAAACCAGGACTAAACCAGGACTAAACCAGGTCTAAACCAGGACTAAACCAGATCTAAACCAGGTCTAAACCAGGTCTAAACCAGGACTAAACCAGGTCTAAACCAGGTCTAAACCAGGACTAAACCAGGACTAAACCAGGTCTAAACCAGGACTAAACCAGGACTAAACCAGGACTAAACCAGGTCTAAACCAGGACTAAACCAGGTCTAAACCAGGTCTAAACCAGGACTAAACCAGGACTAAACCAGGACTAAACCAGGTCTAAACCAGGACTAAACCAGGACTAAACCAGGTCTAAACCAGGACTAAACCAGGTCTAAACCAGGACTAAACCAGATCTAAACCAGGTCTAAACCAGGACTAAACCAGGACTAAACCAGGTCTAAACCAGGACTAAACCAGGTCTAAACCAGGACTAAACCAGGTCTAAACCAGGACTAAACCAGGACTAAACCAGGTCTAAACCAGGACTAAACCAGGACTAAACCAGGACTAAACCAGGTCTAAACCAGGACTAAACCAGGTCTAAACCAGGTCTAAACCAGGACTAAACCAGGACTAAACCAGGACTAAACCAGGTCTAAACCAGGACTAAACCAGGACTAAACCAGGTCTAAACCAGGACTAAACCAGGTCTAAACCAGGACTAAACCAGATCTAAACCAGGTCTAAACCAGGACTAAACCAGGACTAAACCAGGTCTAAACCAGGACTAAACCAGGTCTAAACCAGGACTAAACCAGGTCTAAACCAGGACTAAACCAGGACTAAACCAGGACTAAACCAGGACTAATGCAGGACTAAACCAGGACTAAACCAGGACTAAACCAGGACTAAACCAGGACTAGTCTAGGTCTAGTGAATAGATGGTAAACCTAAAGCTCTCTTTTCTTCTAAAGTCCCTCTGGTCCGTCCTGTAGGTTGTGTTTCGAGGCAGAGTGTGTCCTGGTCCAGGAGGAGTCTTGGTCCTGGTCCTGCTTCTGGTCCTGCTTCTGGTCTTGGTCCTGGTCTTGATCCTGGTCCCGGTCTTGGTCCTGGTTCTGAAGATGGCGGAGGTGATGGATGAACCAGAGCTGTTCTCGGAGCAGGAGCTGACCTGCTCCATCTGTTTGGACCTGTTCAACCAACCAGTGTCAACGCCCTGTGGTCACAACTTCTGCCAGGTACACAACTCACCACTACACCTCAGGTACACAACCTCAGGTACACAACCTACCACTAACCTATACACAACCTATACACAACCTATACACAACTCACCCTACACCTATACACAACCTATACACAACTCACCACTACACCTCAGGTACACAACCTCAGGTACACAACTCACCACTACACCTCAGGTACACAACCTCAGGTACACAACCTCAGGTACACAACTCACCGCTACACCTCAGGTACACAACCTCAGGTACACAACTCACCACTACACCTCAGGTACACAACCTCAGGTACACAACTCAGAACTACATTTTTGTCCCACATTTCTATTTATTATTTGAGTATTAATTAAATGTTAACTATTTCTTTTTATCTCCTTAAAAAGCAGATTTAGTTTTTGTGTCTGACGTCCTCTCTGGTTCTTCTTCTGTGGTTTCAGGCGTGTATCGGCGGGTACTGGGCGTCCAGCCCCGTCTGCACCTGTCCTCTGTGTAAGCGTCAGTTCGATGAGCGCCCCCTGCTGTCCGTCAACAGAGTGTTCTCCGCCATCGCCGACAAATACAAACTCAAGCGTTACGGCGTCTCGGCCCAGAGCGACACCAACCCTTTCCTGACGGAGGAGGGGGCGGGGCCTGGAGCGTCGGGGGCGGGGCTTGTGTCTGCGGGGGCGGGGTCTGGCTCGGAGAAGGCGGGGCTCGAGGAGACGGTTTGGTGCGACGTGTGCACGGGTCTGAAGCGTCCGGCCGTCAGCTCCTGCGTGACCTGCACCGCCTCGTACTGCTCCGAACACGTGACGCCGCACCGGACCACGGCCTTCTACGCCAACCACCCCCTGATGGACCCCCAGGAGGCGCTGAGGGGCCGCACCTGCCCCCTGCACCACCGCCTGCTGGAGGTCAGTGGGACTGCACCACACTGTTCATTTGGAACAGTTTCCTTCTGTTTCATATCGCAGCCCAAACACAGGCCAGTGAGTTCTAGCCCTCGTTTCCACTGGGACGGGTCGGGACGGGTCGGGACAGTTCAGGTCGGGACAGGACAGTTCAGGACGGGACAGTTCAGGACGGGACAGTTCAGGACGGGACAGTTCAGGTCGGGACAGTTCAGGTCACAGAGGAAAAATAGAGATTAGAGAGTTAGGTGGATAGTATTATGATTAGGAAGTGAATTAGGAGAGAGGGAAGAGGGATTAGGTATTCAGAATAATTGGGATAAGAGGGAGTAGGGGAAGGGAAGGAGGAGAGTTAGGGAAGTTAGGGGAGTTAGGGGGGAAGAGGGAAGTTAGAGGAGTTAGAGGGAAGTTAGGTGGGAAGTTCAGGTGGAAGTTAGGGAAGTTCAGAGGAAGTTAGGAGAAGTTAGGTGGAAGTTAGGAGGAACAGTTCAGGTAGGACAGTTCAGGGACGGAAGTTCAGAGAACAGTTCAGGTCAGGACAGTTCAGGACGGGACAGTTCAGGTCGGGACAGTTCAGGACGGGACAGTTCAGGACGGGACAGTTCAGGTCAGGACAGTTCAGGACGGGACAGTTCAGGTCGGGACAGTTCAGGTCAGGACAGTTCAGGACGGGACAGTTCAGGACGGGACAGTTCAGGACGGGGGGCTTTTCGGATGAATTGCTCCTGTTTTTGTGATAAAGTCTGATTGAAACAGAAACATATAAAGCTGCTGTGGTTTTTCAGGTTCAGGCCGGTCCTCTTTGAGTCTGTTTTGTCCCGAACTCGTTCCAGATGAGCCTCTGATTGTCGCCTTGTTTTTGTCAAATTTTAAATCCTTTTATTTAAGTTCATTTCTTCACAAACAGACTCCACTTTGTCTCAAATCACACTTTTATTTCATTATTTTCTTTTGCATTTGAATGTTCATCTGTAACAAACTAGACTGGACTGTACTAAACTACTGTATTACTACTGTTATTATCATGTTATTACCTTTAACCCGATCAGAGGTCAAAGGTCAGTTTGTGTTTGTGTCGAGGCAGGTTTTCTGTCGGAGCTGTCAGCGCTGCATCTGCGCCATCTGTGTCCTTCAGGACCACCGCACGCACAAGACCGTCTCCGTCCAGACCGAGCGCCTCTTCAAACAGGTACGGGGACCGGACCGGTCCAGACCCAGGTCCGGTCCGGTCCAGACCCTGCCAGAGTCCGGTCCAGACCCAGGTCCGGTCCAGACCCTGCCAGAGTCCGGTCCAGACCCAGGTCCGGTCCAGACCCTGCCAGAGTCCGGTCTCACAGCGTCAGGTTCTGTGTTTTTCAGAAACAAGTGGCGAAGACGGAGCAGGACATTCTGACCCGGATCAAACAGAAGGACGTCCATCTGAACGAACTCCGACGCAAACTGGATGGACTCAAGGTGAGAACTAAGATCCAACCAAAACCTGTTCAAATCCAGCTTAAAGCTGTTCAGGTCCAGCTTAAACCTGTTCAAAACCAACTAAAACTCCTCTCCTCTGATTGGCCCGTTCACACCCTCCTCTCCTCTGATTGGCTCGTTCACACCGTTCACACCCTCCTCTCCTCTGATTGGCCCGTTCACACCCTCCTCTCCTCTGATTGGCCCGTTCACACCCTCCTCTCCTCTGATTGGCTCGTTCACACCCTCCTCTCCTCTGATTGGCCCGTTCACACCCTCCTCTCCTCTGATTGGCCCGTTCACACCCTCCTCTCCTCTGATTGGCCCGTTCACACCCTCCTCTCCTCTGATTGGCTCGTTCACACCCTCCTCTCCTCTGATTGGCTCGTTCACACCCTCCTCTCCTCTGATTGGCTGCAGACCTACGCCGAGGGGGAGCAGGGGGACGTGGGGCGGCTCCTCGACGACGTGGCCCAGGCCTTGGACCGGATCCGGACTCAGGTCGTGGGCGGGATCCAGACCCAGCTGGACTCGGTGATGTCACAGGGGGCGGGACTAACAAAGAGGTTGGAGGCGGAGCTTGAAGACCTCACAGAGAGACGTGCCGCGCTGGAGGCACAGGCCACGAGTCAGGACCACATCCGGTTTTTACAGGTCTGACTGGAGACCGGGTGAGACCAGGGGTAGTCTGGGCTCAGACCTGGTGTAGATTTAGTTCAGTCTTGGTTCAGACCTGGTTCAGACCTGGTTCAGACCTGGTTTTTCCTGGTTCAGACCTGGTTCAGACCTGGTTTTACCTGGTTCAGACCTGGTTTTACCTGGTTTCCCTCCGGTCTTTCAGAGTTTCGAGGCTGCGGCGCCGTTGGCTGAAGACTCTGAAGAAGACGACGATGAACAGCTTTCTCTTCAGTTCCATTTGTCTGAAGTCAAGTCCGCCCTGAACCAGGTCAAGGACAAGATGGCCGACATCCGCCTGGTCCAGGGTCCGACCCAGACCCGGGAGTCCTCTGGATCCTGTGAGTCCAGACCTGAGACTAGAGCTAGACCCAGAGACCAGTTCAGTCTCCCAGAAAGTATTAGTTTTTTTAACTTTTACAACTGTAATGAGCTGCTGTGAACTAAGAGTCTATAGCCCTTAAGATCCATCTAAAACCTGTTCTGATCCATCTAAAACCTGTTCAGATCCATCTAAAACCTGTTCAGATCCATCTCAAACCCGTTCAGATCCATCTAAAACCTGAATTGGTTGAAATGTGATGCAGTTTTAGATGAGGCCTCTTTTCTTTTTGGGCCTTTTTGTCCATTCAAAAGCAGTTGTGGAAAATAAACCCAACAGGTTTAACATTCTACAGAATCTTGAACAAATTTAATGAGACCCCTGCCTCAAATTTGAAGGGTCACATGATCAATCCAATATGGCGGACTTCCAGTTGACGAGGGGGCGTGGCCACAGTATAATTAGTAAGTCTCAGGTTGGTTCTGAACTCTTCGAGGTTTTGGGTCGTCCCACACGATTAAACGATTCAAATTTGAGACATTTTTTATTATACATCCTTTAACTCTCTCTCACAGTAAAGTGTTCTCTGTGAACGCTCCTCGATGGTGTCTTCTGGTTCTGGTTCTGGTTCTAGTTCTAGTTCTGGTTCTGGTTCTGGTTCTGGTTCTGGTTCTGAACGGTTTTCTCCTTGTTTCAGTTTCGATGCCGCTGTCGGAGTTAGCAGCAGCTGAGAGTATGATGAGTCTGAGAGGCAGCAGCGCCAGCCTCCGGCGGAGCCACTGGAACCTGAAAGGTCAGGCCCAGAGCCCCCAGAGCCCCCCGGGTCAGGCCCAGAGCCCCCTGGGTCAGGTCCAGAGCCCCCAGAGCCCCCCGGGTCAGGCCCAGAGCCCCCAGAGCCCCCCGGGTCAGGCCCAGAGCCCCCCGGGTCAGGCCCGGAGCCCCCTGGGTCAGGCCCGGATGCTGGGTCTATCATCTACTCAAACAGTTCACAACCGTTTAAAACTGTTCTTTGTTCAAAATGTTGGATCTAGAGTGCTGTGAAAAAGTATTTGCCCCCTTCTTGTTTTCTCATTTTTTTGCACTTTTGTCACATTTAACTGTTTCAGATCAAATTTAATTATTAGACAAAGATAATGCAAGTAAACACACAAAGTTTTTAAGTGATGATTTATTTATTATGGGAAAAAAAAGTTATATAAACCTATCTAGCCCCGTGTGGTGAGATAATTGCCCCCTTGTTAAATCATTCATTTTTTGGAAAGCTGAGCCACTCTGATCACTGCCAGACCTGTTGAATCAAGAAATCACTTAAATAGAACCTTTCTGACAAAGAAGGACAAAAGATCTGAAAGAGCAAGACATTATTATATGATCCAAAGAAATTCAGGAAAGTTCAGAGCCATTTCTAAAGCTTTGAGAATCAACAAACCACAAGACAAAAGTAGAACGTTATGAAAGGAGTCTGTCCCGTTAAATCTGGAGTAAAAGTAACACAGCATTTCAGTAAAACATCAACAGGTAAATATGGTGGTGGTAGTGTGACGGTCTGGACCAAATAATCCTGAAGGAGAATGTCCTCCATCAGTTCATGACTCGAGCTGAAGGACACTTAAAAACTGCATTTTGTGTTTACTTAAGTTTTCTGTGTCTAATGTTTAAACTTGTTTGATCTGAAACATTAAAGTGTGACAAATAACAAATCAGGAAGGGGGCAAATACCTTTTCACTGTATTCTGATTATTGTGTTCTTTTCTCAGACACAAAGAAGAACAAACCGATCACAGGTGAGTCACAGGTGAATTACTTTATTGATGTAAATATTTATGTCAATGTGGTTTAATGAGTGTCTCTGCTGCAGGACACAAGAAAGCCAAAGTCTACATGGGTGAGTCTGTTATTAGATTTATATTGTGTCTGCAGTAAATACTCTTCATTTCACTGTGAGGCCGGTTACAGTCTGAAGGTTTCAGGCTCTCAGGTTCTGACCGTTTTGTTTCTGCAGAGGACGTGCAGCTGAACCCGGTGACGGCGTATCCCTTCCTGATCCTCTCTGAAGACAGGAAACAGGTCAAACGAGGAGAGAAGCTGCAGTTTTACCGAAACAGCCAACAGCGCTTTGACGTGTGGTCCTGCGTCATCGCCAAAGAGGGCTACGCCGCCGGACGCCATTACTGGGAGGTCCGAGGCCTCCGTCCGGTTTAGACCCGCTCTTTCTGTCCTTTTTCTGATCTTTAGTCCCATTTATCTCCTGTGTTTGCTCTGGTTTGGTCTCAGGTTTTCGTCGGGGAGAATAAAGACTGGAAGTTGGGCGTAGTGTCGGAGTCAGCTCAAAGGAAAGGCCTGTTCGACATGAGTCCTGCGAACGGATACTTCGCCCTCTGGTGGAGCGGAGGCCAACTGCGGGCGCTCACAGCTCCGCCTCTCACCAAGGTCTTCCCAGACTTAACTCTGGGTTAAACTGTTGTTTTTCTGGTTTATTTTTATTTAAATTCATTGATTTTTTAAAATTATATATTTTCAAATTTTTTCTTGGTTCTTGGTTTTTCTTGGTTTTCTTGTCTGGTTTTTCTGTACTCTAACCTGGTTTTTCTGTACTCTAACCTGGTTTTTCTCTGGTCTAACCTGGTTTTTCTGTACTCTAACCTGGTTTTTCTGTACTCTAACCTGGTTTTTCTCTGGTCTAACCTGGTTTTTCTGTACTCTAACCTGGTTTTTCTCTGGTCTAACCTGGTTTTTCTCTGGTCTAACCTGGTTTTCTCTGGTTCTCAGGTGAAGACCCCGCCGAAGCTGCGTCAGGTCGGGATCTTCCTGGACTTGGAGGAGGGTCAGGTCTCCTTTTTTAACGCCAAAACTGGTTCCGACATCTACAGCTTCCCTCGAACCACGGAGTTCACCGAGAGGATGTTCCCTCTGCTCGGGACCGGAGACAAGGAAGTCCCCCTGGTCCTGATGACCACCCAGCAGCACCTGTAGACCGGACTAGACCGGGACTGGACTGGACTAGACCGGACTGGACTAGACCAGACTGGGACTGGACTAGACCGGGACTGGACTAGACCGGGACTGGACTAGACCGGGACTGGACTAGACCAGACTGGGACTGGACCAATAACAGACCATGATTCATCAAAAATAAAAGTAATTACTTAATAAAACTCTTCTCTAAAGTCTGTACTGAGCACGTGCAGAACACACTGGTGCATTCTGGGAGATTGTTTTCATTAAATCAAGTCGAAGAGGTAAAAATGCAGCTGAATGTTAGTCATGTGATTAACGACAGCCAATCAGAAGAGTCTGTCTGATTTTTGATGAAAATAACAATTTTAAACTTTAATAAAAATGTTTGATATTGTTTGAGTCTTGTTTTAATATTTTAAATTTTTTTTCTTTAAGTTTTTATAGATCTTTCGTGTGAATTATTGTAAATATTTACAGACTAAAGCCTTAGTATTCAATATTTTTATATTTATTTATAAATCACAATAAAAAATCCAACACATTTACCATTTTCTCATAAATATAAAGCAGTATCTTTTGTAAAAACACATGAAAGCCTGACGGTGACTATCTGAGGCCTTTGTCAAACATTAATTAAATGTATTTCCATATTTATTCGTTTATGCCTGAGCAGTCGTATAATGGTTTAAATAAATGTACTTAATAAAAATAAACTGAACATTTGGTAAAATTAAATCCAAAAATCGACTCAAAACTCTTTTTGAAGAATTTCTTTATGCATTATAAATAAATAGTTTTATTAAAATAATTCAACAAGTTTTAAATGTGTTAAGGCGTATTGTTTCTCATCTGGGGACGTTCTGTAAACTACAAATTAAAGCCAGAAACTTACTCAAAACACATTTTCTGATATTTATTTATGCCTCATCAATAATTAAAAAAAAATGTAAGAAAATATTTGAAAATTAAAGCTTGACTTTGAACAATCTGTGGACATTTAGAAAAAAAATGTAAAAACATAAATTACATTTTTCCAAATTTGTAATGCATTATTTTGTCTTTTTTCTCCAAACTAAAAACAAAAATCACAATGAAGCATTATTAAATATGTAAATAATGAATGCATGAATAAACACTTCCTGAATAATAAACAGGAGCTTATTTATTATCATTAAGGCTCCAACGTTAATAATACTCATGATTTAATGACGTTTGTTTGTGGAGTAAAGTTTCATCAAGTGTCGTGTTATTGTTTATCCCTATTTATAAAAATCTCAGTAAAAACAAATAAAATCCACTCAGTTTTAAAGAGTCAGAGCTGTCTCTCTTTTATTCACATTTATCGACAGAAATCAGACTCAGTCCCATTGGTCTCAGTGTGACATCATCGTCCCACAAGTTTGTCCCAGTTTGTCCCAGTTTGTCCCAGTTCGGGGCAGAGCTCAGATCCGGAGCCGGGTCCAGTGTCATGTGACGTGGCGACGGCGGCCATCTTTGTTCAGAAAATAGTTGTTTTTTTGGTTGATTAAAAAGCGGCTCCGGGATCGTCTCGAACCTTCAGCTCCAGATTCACTTCAGGAACAAAACAAATGAGACGAAGAGGAAAGAGCTGCCGCGAAATCAAATAGTTCACAATGAGAATAAAACAGATGCAAACAAAAGTAGGCGTTAATCAGGGTTTGTTTTTCACTCTTTTAGTTTTGGCTTCGGAAAAAGACAGACCTCCTTCAGACCTGGGATTAAAACCTGTAGAGATCACGGGTTCCTGCTGAGATTTATTACCTGAAGGTTTGTCTGTTAAATGTAAATACTTTCTCTCTTTTTCTCTGCTCGGACCGAGATTCCCTTCACTTTATCAACCTGCTTTAAACCACAGCTCCGTTCTGTCTCCGACGGAACAGACCTGCATCCACGATGCAAAAAAATAATCTGTTTTATGAGTAAAAATTCTATTTACATGAGAAATAAAAGATTTAATCTGTTTTTATGAGAAAAGTTCATTTTTTAAGAGAAAAAAATGTTTTGAGGGAAAAATATTGTGTTTTTTTTCTCAAAAAGACACACACTTGAAGAACTGTCTGAGGCTGACGTTAATCCAGTTTTATTTTGGGTTTGAGATACTTCAGACTTTAATGAAGTTCAAAGGTATCGTTATTAGTTTAACTGCTTCACGGAAATAAAATAATGATCTGAAAAGCATCAGAAAGGCCTCAGTATTGCATTCATTCTGAAAACTTGGAACGAGATCATAAAAAATGTACGTCTCAAACGGTCTGGACCTCTCAAATCTGAAATGAATCAATTTCAAAGAACAAGCTGTAAATAAAAAGCAGGATCACAATGAGCTTTGGGCCCTTTTCATTTGCTTTTTGAATAAATTAAAATAATCTCAAACTTGTCCTGGATAAACAGATGAAGGAATAATTCGTAGAGAATAAAGTACGAGTTTGTGCTTTTGGTCTGAGTCAGTGTCTTTCTTTGTGGAAAAAATCACTTCATTTACTTTAAAGAAATCCTAAAATAAAACTGAACTGAAACGCGTCACACGATGGAAATGGATTTGTTCATTTTGCTCAAACACTTTTCACTCAAACAGAATAAATACATACATCTGTGTTTCATACAAAAAAAATAGAAATAAAACAGATCGAGGTCAGAATTTCACTCAAACAAAACAGAATTGTTCAAGTCAAAGCGTAAACAGTAGAAAAAATGGACCAATGGAACTGTATTTGGAAAAAGAGTTCATAAATCCTCTGTAGCGAGTGATGCTAACGCCCAGTGTTTGGTAGAGTCCAACAGCAGCCAATCAGGAGCCAGCTGTCGGTGGACGCTGGCTCCTGATTGGTCGGTTACTGGTTTAAAATGTGGTTTAATTAAGTCAGAATTAACAGAAAACAGTCTCAACGGACTCGTGTCCCTTTTATGCTCAACCAGAAACTGTAACGAGACAAGCCACTTTCTCCTTTTCCTGCTGCTCTGTAAAAACACCTGTTCAAATCCAACTAAGACCTGTTCAAGTCCAAATGTGTAGACCCGGTTTAGACCCGGTGTAGACCAGGTGTAGACCAGGTTTAGACCCAGTTTAGACCCGGTTTAGACCCGGTTTAGACCCGGTGTAGACCCGGTGTAGACCCGGTGTAGACCAGGTTTAGACCAGGTTTAGACCAGGTTTAGTCCCAGTTTAGACCTGGTTTAGACCCGGTTTAGACCAGGTTTAGACCCGGTTTAGTCCAGGTTTAGACCAGGTTTAGACCCGGTTTAGTCCAGGTTTAGACCAGGTTTAGACCCGGTTTAGTCCAGGTTTAGACCAGGTTTAGACCCGGTTTAGACCAGGTTTAGACCCAGTTTAGACCCAGTTCAGACCAGGTTTAGACCCAGTTTAGACCCAGTTCAGACCAGGTTTAGACCAGGTTTAGACCCGGTTTAGTCCCAGACCTGGCTGAGTCAACAGGAGCCATGTTCCTGGAGCCTGCCCTCACTTCTACTTCATTTCCCATCATCCTTTGGTCCATTAATCTACTGCTAATGCTTCTCTTAAACCTTTAATAAAAACCCTTTTGATCTGAACCGAAGCCGAAAGTGTCCTTCAGCTTCTCTTCATTTTCCAGAACATTCAGCAGCTGAGAGTTTTCTCAAAGTCCATGAGTTTGGCTGCGTTTACAGGATTTATTCAGACAAACAGCAAATCCAAAAAACACCTCTTCAGATCCGACTAAAACCTGTTCTAGTCCCAGGTCTGTTGTTGAATAAATGGAACAAATAATCAATCAAAATAAATTCCTAGAACTCTTTTCTGTTTCTTTAACTGTGGTGATATTTTTCATCTGTCGTCGGATAAATTCACGTAAACACAGCGTTAAACATTTATTTTTCGTTCGGTTCTGTTGAAAACTCGTCTCGCTCTGATCCCGGAGGCGACACGTGTCCAGTTTTTTTTTTATAAATAAATCTCTTTCCGAAGAGTCTTTTGCTCAGCGATGACATCATAAAGAGGCGGGGTCTCCTCATCCCCTTTGGCCCCTCCCCCTTTGGGCCGACGAGCCAATCGGAGCTCGGGAGGGCGGATCATCTGAAACCCCGGAGGCGTGTCCTTCTCTCTGTGAGCTGATTGGACGATTCGGACGGTCCACAGGAAGGAAGCGCTGTGGAGGAAAGGTAAGTGTTAGCAACAGAAAACACTCCCTCTGGTGGACACTAGTGGTACTGCAGTAAAAAGAGAGGACGCCGTTCAAATCCAAGTAAAACCTGCTGAAATCCAAGTAAAACCTGCTGAAATCCATCTAAATGAAATAAAACAATCATTTTTAAACCTCGGTGTGGGTCGTCTCTAAAGCGTGTCACATTTGTTAAAGCTCTGTCCACCTCCAGAGCAGACGGAGACTCACTAAGTCCTGATCCGGTGCTACGTCTGGCTCTGCTCCGGGCCTCGTTCCTTCACATGGACCTCCTCCTCAGGGTCGTAGTAGTAGAACTTCCTCAGGTACGAGATCAGCGGCCTGGGACACACAAGACCTGGGTTAGACCGAGGTTAGTCCTGGTTTAGTCCTGGTTCAGTCTGGTCTGGGTCTTACGTGGGCAGGGGCAGCTCCTGGATGTGGTCGATCCGGACCAGTTGTCGGATACAGAAGCGACACAGATGCTGCAGGGATTTAACGCTGCTGAACCTGGAAACGGGATACAGCAGCTGGACCGGGGTCGGAGGCAGCCCTGGACCGGACCAGGACCAGAGCAGGACCAGGACCAGAGCAGGACCAGAGCAGGACCAGGACCAGAGCAGGACCAGGACCAGAGCAGGACCAGGACCAGAGCAGGACCAGGACCAGGACCAGGACCAGGACCAGAAGAGAGGGAGAGAACAGTGAGGTCTGGTGAAATGGAGCCGAGTCTAATGACTCTAACAAAAAATAATCATGTGACTTTCGTTCATGAATTTGAGCTGATAGAACCTGTTTAAATCCATCTAGAACCTGTTTAAATCCATCTAGAACCTGTTTAAATCCACCTAGAACCTGTTTAAATCCACCTAGAACCTGTTTAAATCCACCTAGAACCTGTTTAAATCCACCTAGGACCTGTTTAGATCTATCTAGAACTTGCTCAAATCCACCTAGAACCTGTTTAAATCCACCTAGAACCTGTTTAGATCCACCTAGGACCTGTTTAGATCCATCTAGAACCTGTTCAAATCCACCTAGAACCTGTTTAAATCCACCTAGAACCTGTTTAAATCCATCTAGAACCTGTTCAGATCCATCTAGAACCTGTTTAAATCCATCTAGAACCTGTTTAGATCCATCTAGAACCTGTTCTTGGGGTGTCCTGAGCTGTGAGGGTTACCTGGGACTCTGGAGCGCAGGAAGTAGAGGAACTTGCCGTTCTTGGAGTGCATGATGGCTCTCTCGATGAACTCCACGACCGAGTGACAGCGGTCCTCAAACTTCGGGTGACACCACAAACTGAACGTACCTGGAACACAGAAATATTCAGACGTGCGCTTCACTCGTCTCCAGAGCCACACCTCCCCAGACGCTTCCTGACGGCGCTGACCTCTGTAGTGCTCCATCCTCGTGTGGTGGGTGACGCTCTGGGACCTGAAGCTCAGACTGAGGATGTACCGCGGGTCAGAACTGTCCCGGACCAGAAACGAACCGTCGGGCTTCCCCTTCAGCTTCATCTCTGCGTCCTCCCAGTTCATGGGCCCCCAGTACCAGCCGCACTAGGAGACAAGACACAGGGTTTACTGGGACCTGAACTGGTTTTACAGGGACCTGAACTGGTTTTACAGGGATCTGAACTGGTTTAGGAGGGATCTGAACTGGTTTAGGAGGGATCTAAACTGGTTTAGGAGGGATCTAAACTGGTTTAGAGGGGATCTAAACTGCTTTTAGTTGGATCTGAACTGGTTTTAGTTGGATTTACCTTCTCCAGTTCTCTGAGGCTGGTGGCGAAGGTGCTGGCGTCTGATTGGTTGAGAGGGCAGCGGGGGGCGGGTCGTGGAAGAGGGGGCTGGACGTCCGGACGCAGAGGGATGGGCCGCGGCAGACCTCGAAGAAACGCCTCTGGAACAGGAGCAGACTCTGAAATGAGTGAGGGTCTGGGGTCTGAGGGGTCCAGGGCCTGTGTGTCTGGGGTCAGAGGGGTCTGGGGTCTGAGGGGTCTGGGGTCCGGGGCCCGTGGGTCTGAGGGGTCTGGGGTCCGGGGCCCGTGGGTCTGGGGTCAGGGGCCTGTGGGTCTGGGGTCTGAGGGGTCAGGGGCCCGTGGGTCTGTGGTCTGAGGGGTCTGAGGTCTGAGGGGTCCGGGGCCCGTTGGTCTGGGGTCTGAGGGGTCTGGGGTCTGAGGGGTCTGGGGTCCGGGGCCTGAGGGGTCTGGGGTCCGGGGCCCGTGGGTCTGAGGGGTCTGGGGTCCGGGGCCCATGGGTCTGGGGTCAGGGGCCTGTGGGTCTGGGGTCTGAGGGGTCAGGGGCCCGTGGGTCTGTGGTCTGAGAGGTCAGGGGCCCGTGGGTCTGGGGTCTGAGGGGTCTGGGGTCCGGGGCCCGTGGGTCTGGGGTCCGGGGCCCATGGGTCTGGGGTCCGGGGCCCATGGGTCTGGGGTCTGAGAGGTCAGGGGCCCGTGGGTCTGGGGTCTCACCGTTCAGGCTGAGGCTGTGCTGGATGGAGCTGAGGTTCGGGGGCAGCACCAGGGTCCGAGGAGGTAAGGACTGCAGCGAGGCCCCTCCCCCTCGCTCCAGGAACGGGACACTCTGAGGAGGAGGACCCCCGAAGTCATCTGAGGGTCCGGAGCAGAGCAAAGGTCAGAGGTCAGACGAGGAGACACTCCAAAAGAACAGGAACTTTAAAAGGGTTTTATTTTGAAAAGTCGAGTCGTACCGAACAAACTGAGACTGCGCCGCGGAGGAGCCGGAGGAGGACGAGGACGGGCCCCGCCACGAGAGATGTCCACGTCCACCAGGGACACCGTCTCACCTGAGACACGGGACAGAGGGGAGGGGACGAAGGGGACGGGATAGAGGGGAGGGGACGGGTGAGAGACAGGTGAGGATTAACAGGAGGAGCAGGTCTAAACCCGGTCTAAGCAGGTCTAAACCCGGTCTAAGCAGGTCTAAACCCGGTCTAAGCAGGTCTAAACCCGGTCTAAGCAGGTCTAAACCCGGTCTAAGCAGGTCTAAACCCGGTCTAAGCAGGTCTTACCGGTGAAAGCAGGAGTGAATGGCACCGGGGAGAAGGCACTGAGGGGTCTGGACAGATGCAGCCTGTAACAGAACACACTGAGTCAGAGTCCGTCCCTCTGTTCCCTCTGTCCCTCCCTTTGGTCCTGTCCCTCTGTCCCATCCCCTCTGTCCCTCCCTTTGGTCCTGTCCCTCTGTCCCATCCCCTCTGTCCCTCCCTTTGGTCCTGTCCCTCTGTCCCGTCCTCTCTGGACCCTCACCTGGTGCAGTCGGGCTCGGCCGTGCTGCAGCTGGACCCCCACACGTCCAGGAGACTGCCCCCGGACGACGTGGACGAGGCCAGACTGGGACGTTTGTCCGTGAGTCCCGCCGCCGCCCCGGCTCCTGCTCCCGAGCTGCGAGTTCGGAACAGTTTACTGAGACGCACCTTCAGAGACCCCTTCCTCGACTTCCCCCGAGCTGAGGACAGACCAGAGACACGGGTCATCACCAGGGGACGGGACAGAGGAGAGGGGACGGGACGGAGGAGAGGGGACGGGACGGAGGGGAGGGGACGGGACGGAGGAGAGGGGATGGGACAGGATGGAGGAGAGGGGACAGGACGGAGGAGAGGGGACGGGACGGAGGGGAGGGGACGGGACGGAGGAGAGGGGATGGGACAGGATGGAGGAGAGGGGACAGGACGGAGGGGAGGGGATGGGACAGGATGGAGGGGAGGGGATGGGACAGGATGGAGGGGAGGGGATGGGACAGGATGGAGGAGAGGGGATGGGACAGGATGGAGGAGAGGGGACGGGACGGAGGAGAGGGGACGGGACGGAGGGGAGGGGACAGGACGGAGGAGAGGGGACGGGACAAAAGGGAGGAGATGGCAACTCAGTAAAAAAATAAAAAAAAAATCATAATTATTTATATTTTGAATTCTTACTTTAACTTAATTATTCTTGTGTTTAAACTATTTTTCCACAAATGATATGAATAGTTTTATGTTATTTCAAAAACAGATAAATGATAATAAATGTTCTGCAGCTCTGAGCCATCTGCTCAGAGACGTTTAGTTACAGAGCAACTAAAACTGAACTGTAGTAACTGTCATTAATCAGAACGTCCCAGGACTGGAGCTGTCCATCTGCCCCAGGGTCAGAGAGAGGGCAACAGTTTGGGGGAAGATACAGCTAAAGCCAAATGACCATAAACCGTCTTCAGACGCAGAACTCTATGGAGCTCGAAGCCTCCTGAAGTGAAATCAGCTTAAAACAAAAACCAAACAGAGACTCACATCGAGACGTGGAGGGTTTGTCCGTTTCCAGGACGACCAGCGGCGACAGAGAGCGCCCCCCGGAGGCCAGAGTCAGTTTGGGCGTGGCGGCTCTGCTCTGAGGCTGGGACCGGGAGCCGCGGTCCGCTCCGGGGGCCTCGGCCTCGCCGGGCCCCTCCCGCACCAGTCTGTGCACCTGCCTCATGAGCTCCGCCCCCCGCTCGCCCTGGCCCCGCCCCTCGGCCCCGCCCCCGGAGTCCAGCCCCTCCAGGACCAGCAGGGCGTCGCTGGTGTCGCCCGGGTCGTCGCCGTCGCTCGGGGCTCGTTCCGACGCTGAGCTGTGGCAGGAGCAGTTTCCCGCCGCGTCCCGCTCGTTTCCCATCCGCCCCAGACGCCGAGCCAGGGCCAGGACCACCGAGTCCTGGTCCGGCTTCAGACCGTCCCAGGACCCGCTCTGAGGGACCGGACCGGCCTCGGGGACCAGCAGCCTGCAGCCAGAGAAGAGAAAGTCCTGTTAAATCCTGTTCAGGTGATAAACGTCGTGTGTGTTGTTGTTCTAGTGTGTGTTTGTGGTTTGAGAGCGGGGTCTTATTAAACCCACTACATTCTCTGTCTCCACTGCGTTAAACAAGAGCAGGACTGAGATATGAAAGAGTCAGGGTCTAAAAGCCACAAATAACGCTCACCGTGTGGTGGCTCTGAGCGGGTCGAGCAGCCCCAGCCTCAGGGCCTGGTCCAAAAGTCCTGGGGGCCACATGGAGAATCCAGCGGGGTTTGGTTCTGAGCTCTGAGGAACGACGGCGGGCCTCCACTGGTCTGGGTCCAGCGCCGGGTCTGAGGAGGCCAGAGGAGGGGGCATTAATCAGACAGTTAACTGTTGGAGGTGACAATCTGTGGAAGTGCTCCTGAACTAAATCCGTTTTTATGATTAAAAAAAGAACTCATTAAGGTTCAAATCTTTCCAACTTCTTATCATTATCTTTGTCTAAACTCATTTATAATCTGGGAAAATGAGCTCACATCAGAGTGAGCTGAACCGTTACCGAAAATATCCTCACGAACCACTTATATAATAGAATATAATAGTCTCAGAGACAGGATCATAGTTCAGTGTGAACAGGTGTCTACAGAGATGTTTACACCTGAGTCTGGGTCTGTTTAATGTAAAAGAGAAATTTAAACTCACAGCAGAAAATTTAACCCCAACACAGCCTTTTAACCTCAGAGAGGTCCTGCTGTAGAGTGATACCAGAGCTAACAATATCAGAGCTAATATCAGATAATAATATCAGATCATAATATCAGATAATAATATCAGATAATAATATCAGATAATAATATCAGACAATGATTCCAGACACAGTGGTAATAACAGGACGTGTGTTTTTGACTGGACCAGTCCCAGTGTTAAAGTTCTGACCCGGAGACGCTGAGGAGGCGCTGGTCCCGGGCTCAGTTCGCAGCAGGTTCTGGAGGACCATGATCTGGGCCTCGGCGGGTCCTGGTCCCGGCTCCGGAGCGGGTCTTTGGGGCGGGCTGCGTGGCGCCTCTGGGCCGGCGGTGGGCTCCCCTTTCCCGGGCAGCGGGGAACTGTAGTGCGGGGATGAGTCGCGGCCTCCGGGGCTCGCGGACCCGCTGCCGCCCGAATCTCGCGCGGGTTTCACGGGCACGAAGCCGTCCTCGCGCTCGTCCAGCCGCTCGTACTCGGCTGCGTGCACGAGCCGCATGAGCACGAAGTCCGGGGCCACGTCCCGCGGCGCGTCCGTCATCTCCGCCCGGTCCGCTGTCAGCTGTTAGCCTCGGCGTTAGCTCGGCTCTTACATAACACTCTCTGAACCAGGGCTAACGGCTAACGGCGGCCCCCGCGCGCTCACAGGGCCGCCCGCCGGGCCCCGACCCACAGCCGCGAACACACATCCGAACCGGGCCGAACCGAGCACAGAGAGGCAGAAACACGGAGGAAAACAGCGCCATAGTCCGTTTATTTTGGAGGAAGCTCGGCTGTTGTCTCCATCATGGCGGACAGGCTCCTCCCACAGCGGCGGCTCTTCTTCTACGGTTTACGGGGTTACTGTCTGGATCAGTCCCAACAGCGCCACCCGCGGGCGACTCTGTGGTTTTTGTTTCGTTTCTTAACAATGAGCCCATTTATTAAAGCAGTTATTTTGTTCTCTTTTTATTTCTTCTGAACAATAAGAGTTTTATTCTGAATAAGAATAAATGAACTCCCGCTGCGAGCAGGGTTCGAACCTGCGCGGGGAAACCCCATTGGATTTCAAGTCCAACGCCTTAACCACTCGGCCATCGCAGCTGTGCCTTATTTGGACATTCACGTGACTCTTCAATGTCACATGACACTTCAAAGACCCTCGTTTAAAAAATGTGATTTCAAATTGTTTGACAAGTTTCTTTTTGTAATAAACACTTTGAACGAAACCACTGCAGCTCCGGATGAAAAATATTCATCATCACTTTCCACACGTTTTACTTTACATTCATTTTACTTCAATAAGAAATAATGTAGACTTAGATTACTGAAGATTAATGGGTAAAACGGCCGATTTGATATAGTTTTAGCTGTAGTTTTCTTTTCTTGCTTTATTAGTCCAAAAAGTCCGTAGATTTTGGAGAAGGCTTTTCATTTAATCCTGTAACTCCAATAAATATTTTGTTAACTGCTTTTAGCTCTATTTAAAGAACTTCTACTTAAATAATAGTGGATACTTTATGAACACATTACCCTCTTCTTAAAACCAGGTCAAACTGAAAAAAAAAATCTTCTGTTCATTTAACGAAGCTGTGATCTTGCTTTTTCATCAATGACTTCTGGTTTGGTTTTTGTTTTAGATTCAGTTTTGTTCTGTTTCACTTCTATTTTTTGTTTCATGGTGGTTTTGGCCTTTGTTTCAGTCTAGCTTGGTTTAGTCCTGATTTAAACCTGATTTAAACCTGATCTAGTCCTAGTTTTAATCCTGGTCTGGTATTGGCTCAGAACTAATCAAGATCTGGTTTTAGTCCCACTTTTAGTCCTTGTTTCTGTAATTTGGGGGGTCTTCAATGTGATGGAATAATCTCAGCACCTCTGGCCTCCCACCACCAGGGGGCGCCTGGGGCTGGGAAAAAGACACCACAGTTTCACCAATTTTTTATTAGGATCTTAAAGAAGTCCAATAGAAAATGTTAAATCCTGTGTAATCTTCCACTGTGTCTAGAATCTTTCAGAAAAACACGCTTCCAACAGGATTCATCATGGTTTTCTTTTTGGATTTTGTTGCAAATAAGAAAATGCTGCAGAAAGGACCACATCTAGTTTTATTTAATTTTTTAAGGTCCACTCAAGTGATTTTTTTAAAAAGCACCTGGACACTTTTATTTAGACCAGCTTTAAGTAAAACTGAACTTTTATGGTTTAACTTGTTTTGCAGTGTTTTATATATTTGAATGCACTTTTACTGGAAATATTATATTTTTGTGTGTGTTTACCCAAATATAGACCCCATTTTATTTCTGCTTTAATTCTGGATCAGTTCTGGTGTAGGTTTAGATTTTTTAGTTCAATTTATTTTTTATTTGTCAGGGTCCAATACAAATACATGAATTACACAAGAATAGATGCTTTGTGCCAGATTTAGCAACAAGCTCCTTTCCATCTTTAGCCTCATCATGAATTAAAATACTTGTGAATAGTTAACAGTGAGTAAAGCTCTACACAGGTAAAACATACAGGTAAACAGTTAGTTCGATGTTGGCACAGTTGATTATTTAGAATATAATTTTTAAGTTTCGAGAAAAAGCTGCTGATCCCATTGTTGATGGTTTTAAATGAAAAGGCAGAGCATTGTTTGGGAATTTAACAGTTTGTTTGAGCTGATGACTGAGATTTCAATGCAGCTGGAGCAATGTTATTAACAATTTTGAAAATGGCTCGTAGATGTGAATAGACAATTTGATTTTGTATTTGCTGAGAATGTTACGGTGATGACACTGAAGTGATCGTAGAGAGATGAGAGAGAGGTCTCATTGACCTGAAACCAGCAGGAGATTCAGTAAATGAAGTGAGGAACAAACATAGCATTAAAACACACTGATGCTTTCAGCTTAAGACTGTTTCTAACGTGTTTAAAGGAGGAAATGTTATATTTTACTGAATTACACTTTTTTGATATGTTTTTTAAACCCCAGCGTTTGGTCCAGAAGTATTTCACTTCAGTTACTATATTTAGTCCAGTCTCGTCTGGATTTTACAATTAGTTCAGGCCTGGTTTACCTCTAAGTTTAGACCCAGTTTGTGCCTAGTTTAAACCTGGTCTTGTCCTGGTTTTAGTCCCAGTCTAGTCCTGGTCTTAGTCTTAAAAACAACACAGCGTGGACCGAGTACAATATAGACTTTATTAGTTTTTGCTAAATATGAAACAAAAAAGCAGATTTAAACGAGTCACAAAATGGCTCCCGCAAAGCTCTACCAGTCAGATCCCGCCTCTGCGTTCTGATTGGCCGCAGCTCCACTCACAAAACCCACGAAGAAGAAGAGGAGACCACCAGCAAATTAACCACAGAAGAAGAAAAGGTTCACGCTGCGGCGACGGATGCGGCTCCTGTTTCTGTTTCCCGCCGAAAACATTCAAAACTCCAGCTGTTTGTGAGGGATTATGGGTGATGTAGTTCACATAGAGTCCCTTTAAACAACAAAAAGGACTAGATTATTTACAAAACTCAGGACTTTTAAGAATGTTCTGAGGGAATTATGGGTAATGTAGTTTGTATAGAACCCCTTTAAAGCCAATAACAAGACAAGGTTCTGAAACAAAAGTCATAAATAAAGCTGAAAACTGTAATCTCCAGTTTAGTTTTTAGTAATTATACACACAGAAAAATACAGATCCTTTACGTATAGTCTATTTTGGCTTTGTTACTGGATGACATCACTTTGTAACAGGAAGTTAAAGACATAAATCTGTTGCGGAAATGTCTTTAACTTCGTGTTATAAAGTGATATATAAATATTGTTTTGTTTTTTTTACAAATCCAAAGAGGTGAAAAGACTTCTGCTTCTACAGAACCTTTTAGAGTTTGTACAGAACATGAGCTGTGCCTGTTTTATGTTAGCTTAGCCGACCGCTATTTAACCTCAACGGACGAGTTAACCCTTTAACTACTGTAGGATTTTTAATGAATGTGAAACAGGAAATATTAAGATTAGATTTTTCCTCAATTTCTTCTACCTCCTCACTGACAGCACACGGGTCAGCAGGACTTTTTAAAGCAGATGATCTTTGATGAATTAAACCTGAGCAAACACTGACATCACTGCTGCTGTAGCCTTTAGCTCCTCTAGCGCTAACTGCTGCTGTAGCCTTTAGCTCATGTAACGCTAACTGCTCCTGTAGCCTTTAGCTCATGTAACGCTAACTGCTCCTGTAGCCTTTAGCTCTTCTAGCGCCAACTGCTGCTGTCGCCTGTAGCTCATGTAACGCTAACTGCTGCTGTAGCCTGTAGCTCATGTAACGCTAACTGCTGCTGTAGCCTTTAGCTCATGTAATGCTAACTGCTGCTGTAGCCTGTAGCTCATGTAACGCTAACTGCTGCTGTAGCCTTTAGCTCGTGTAACGCTAACTGCTGCTGTAGCCTTTAGCTCATGTAACGCTAACTGCTGCTGTAGCCGCTTTTTATTTTTCCAATGTAATATTTGGAGCTAATGCTAATTCGTTAATTGAAACTCTGTTAGTCAGTTTAACTAAATACAGCTTTTGTTGTTAATGTTGGAGAAAAAAGCTGAATAGAATTGATCTCAAATATGATTTAAATGTAAAAGATGTGAGACAGGACTTGAACTTTGAATTAAGGGAGAAATGTGGTTAAAATAAAAACCTCAGAAAACTCAGAGCTGAAAAATGGAGGGAAAATGAAGCGGGAAAGTGAGAAGTGATGCAATGTTTCTCCAGAAGACATTCTGAGGAACGCTGTACGATTCGTCGTCTCCGAAGCATTGAAACAGAATTCTGAATTAGATTTTTGTAGAAGTCGTCCAATGAGAACGCAGCAGAGGCAGGAGCTGATTAAATCCACGTTTGGATGGAGTGTAAACAGACTTAAATAAGGCCAGTATCTGTGTCCATCGTCTGCTTCAGATTTTTACTGAAATGAAGAGAAAATGGCTGTATATTTGAAATCACTCAAAAATAAGGCGGGAAACTGATCCATAGACTTTTAAAGGTGAAAAAAGAGCCATAATGTCCTATACTTTGAATTTATGGAGAAATATGTATTTTGAAGTGAAACAGCTTCAAATGTGAGAAAAGGCAGGAAATAACTACAGATTAAATCCAGTTTCCAAAGTTTACAGAGAAAAAAAGTTGAGTAATTTAAAAGTTTTGGGGTTAGGTTTATAAACTGTACCATGTGGTGGAACCTGGATTCTTTGAAGGATTTTCTCCCAGAATTGAATGAAACATGAAAAAAAAGAAGCGGGAAACGAGAGGAAAATGTGACCAGTTTCAAAGACAGTTTTCAAAATGGACAGAAAAGGAGTGTATTTTTCTTTAACCACAGGAGTATTGTACATTAAATACTAAAAAAAAAGTAATGTGCCAGTTCAAACAGCTCAGAAAAAAAGCAGAGAAACAGAAAAAAGGCGGGAAATGACCATTGATTAAAACAAGTGTTATTAGTTTAAGGGTTGGAAACAACAAAGGGTGAGGCTTTGATTTTTATGGTTTTCTCCCAAAATTTGGCGAAAAAAGGCAGGAAACAAGAACATGTGACCAGTTTTAAAAATGGTTTTGAGTTTCAAGTCATTCAAATGGTCTTTTCTTTTATCCTCTACAGATTTTAGACTGGATTTGATTTTTCTCAGTATTTAACGTAAAGTGATGGTTCAAACAGCTCTGAAAAAAGGTTCCAAAATCAAGAGTCTATTCTATTTCTTTAATGACGGCAGAGTTTGTAATGAAGAAAAAAAAGAGGAGCTTCAAGATTAGATTTTTTTCAGAATAAAAATGTGACGGTTCAAGCAGCTCAGAAAAATCTCATGAAACAGTGAAATGTCGGGAAGCGACCATTGATCAAAATAACAGTCGTTTAAACTGTTAAATAAGGCAAAAAGCGGTCTCTTTCTCCATTGACGACTGTTTGGATTCTCAGTGAAAAAGGAAAAACAGAAAAGGTGGGATGATTAGTTCTGGATTTGTACAGAATAATCCACGTCGGGATCCGTGTCGCCGCAGTGTGAACGCAGCCTCGGCTCAAAAAGTGGTTTTGTCCTGGTTTTGGTCGAGTCCAGAGTCCGACAGACGACACACTGTTGTTGGGGAATGTTTCACATCTTTATTTTCATCACACAATGGAAAAATAGAACCTCGATACAAACTCTCAATTCTGTTTTATTTATTTTAAACAATCGCTGAGTGACCCGCTCCCAAACCGAGTGCTGCCGCTCTTTCCGCCGTGCGTCGTTTGGCACTCGCTCCGTTTGTTTTTTTTAGTGCTGCCGTTGGTTTCTGTTCGTCAGACGTCCGTTTGTCCGACGCAAAGACAAATCAGGAGAAATAAGAGCAACCAAAAAAAGAAAGAAAAAAATCATCTAGAGTTTCCACAGAAAAGTCCTGATCGGTTTAAAAGTCCGGGTTTCCTCTCGTCTCGGTGTCGTCGTCGTGCGGCGGGGTCAGGGGTCGTCGCTGCGGAAACCGAAGGTGGTGTGATGTCATCATCCGTCGTCACACGCTCTCACACACACACACTGCTGCTCGGGCTCCACCAATCAGAGGCCGCGCTGGGGTCACGCGGCTCCGGAGGAACCAATAGGAAAACTCGCTCTCTCCACAAGCTCCGCCCCCGAATCTGAAAGAGACCAATCAGAGAAGAGTTAGAGAACAGAGACTTTAAAAATGATTCATGAGGAAAACTAAAATAAGTTTCACAAATTCCAGAAAAGAGGCTTAAACTATTATTTACCTAAAGACTTAAAAAGAGAAAAGATAAAAAGGTCAGCGCTAAACTTTCACTGAATGTAATGTATTCGTTTTTGTGGTGAAAAACTGGTCCGTTTTTTTAAATAAAGAAGCAGAAGGTTACTACGCTGCTGCTGGAGGAGAGTCTGAGACAGGGACACAGTTCTTTCCCCGAGACTGTTCGGGTTTGTCTTTAACCAGAGACAGCTCTGGGGCGGGTTCAGCTGGACTCGGGGGTCTGTGTGAGGCTGTACCAGGCCTGGGTCTTGAGTTTGCGCAGCTCCTTCGTGGCCCACGTGGCCAGAGTCTTGGTCTTTGTGGTCTTGGAGCGCCGGCCTTCGGTCAGAAGCTCGTTAATGAGCGGCCGCGCCTCCACCATCTTCATCACGTCTTTGCCAAACGCCACACACAGGTCTCTGCAGAGAAACCGAACAGGTTAAACACAGCAGCAGACACTCGCAGGAAACACAGGGAAGGTCAGAGGTTAGATTGTCGGGTCCCGCAAAAACCAGCTGCCCCCTGAACGGAGCCTCTGGGTGAAAAAGACCCGTTTATGTTCGACGTCCTAAAATCCATCTGCTCGACCTGAAAACAGACGGAGGAACGGACGTCGGCTCAGTTTTATATTCTGTCTGAAGCAGCTGCGTGTGGCCTGTCTTTGTTCTGTTAAACCCTTCAAGTCTTTGCACTTTTAATATTTAAGTTTGAAATATTTTCTTCATTTATCCAAATGTTTCACACCAATGTTTGAACAGACCAGAGCTTTTTCCAAAACCCAATCAGAGCAAAGGCCAAACATGTTTGTGAAGTTTTACTGAGGCCAGTTCCACTTCATCTGCGTTTGGCTTCTTCAAAATAAATCAGTTCACGTCTGTTTAAAGTCCGTCAGAACTAAAAGTGTGAATGTAAACGCTGCGTTTTACCCGATGAGTCCGGCGGCGTTGGCCACGACTCCGTCAGAGTGGTCCTCGTCCTCTGCTATGTGATGGATGAACAGCAGGATGAACTCCACCCGCGGCTGCACCAGCATCACGTCGGCTGTGGAGACAAACCCTTCAACTCAAACTGCACCGGCCTCATTTCAGAGACAGAAAAGACATTTAAAATCATCCACGTTTACTTATGGAGTTCTTTGTGATGTCACTAAATCTGTGAACCCCCGCTGTGACTGAAGTGAGCCGAGGGAACACGACTGATCGTGTTTATAAATAACGTTTGTCGGGTCCCGCAAAAACCAGCGACCCCTGAACGGAGCCTCTGGGTGAAAAAGACCCGTTTATGTTCGACGTCCTAAAATCCAGCTGCTTGACCTGAAAACAGACGGAGGAACGGACGCCGGGGGTCTGTCACTCACTGAGCGTAACGGGGGTACTCACGGTGCACGTTCTCCTGGTCGCCCTTCAGGCCCTGGATGATCCCAGTGTAGGCCTCGAGGCAGCCCTCCCTCAGTTCATTCAGATAATCCACCATGTCATAGTCCGTCTGGAACCAGGACGAGACCGGTTAGAACCAGGGATTTCACCTGCTCAACTCCAACTAAAACCTGCTCAACTCCAACTAAAACCTGCTCAACTCCAACTAAAACCTGCTCAGATCCAACTAAAACCTGCTAAGTTCCAACTAAAACCTGCTCAGTTCCAACTAAAACCTGCTCAGTTCCAACTAAAACCTGCTCAGATCCAACTAAAACCTGCTCAGATCCAACTAAAACCTGCTCAAATCCAACTGAAACCTGCTCAAATCCAACTAAAACCTGCTCAAATCCAATTAAAACTAAAACCTGCTCAGTTCCAACTAAAACCTGCTCAAATCCAACTAAAACCTGCTCAGTTCCAACTAAAACCTGCTCAGTTCCAACTAAAACCTGCTCAGATCCAACTAAAACCTGCTCAATTCCAACTGAAACCTGCTCAAATCCAACTAAAACCTGCTCAAATCCAACTGAAACCTGCTCAAATCCAACTTAAACCTGCTCAGTTCCAACTGAAACCTGCTCAAATCCTTGTAAATCCTGCTGAGACCTCTCACCTTGTCGACCTGAGCCTGCGAGGCCTGTTGAAGTGTGTCTAAAACGATGTCCAAGTATTTTTTGAACTCTCCTCCGATGGCCAGCGCGATGTCTCCGAAAACCGACAGGATCTGAGGCTTCACCGACCGATGCACGTTCTCGTTCTGATGAAAACACAGGCATCAACACAAAGTTCCTTTTATACGAGTTGTTAAATCTCAGAGGGACTCACGCCGAGGTTCTCCAGCAGCAGGGCCATGATGTCGTCACAGTAAGGCAAGATATTGGACATAAGAGCTCTGCACAGGTCACACACCAGCCCCACAGCCGCCAGACACACCTGAAGGACACAAGGCCTTTGAGTGAACGGCTGCTGCGACACTGAGCCGTGGAAATGAGACTGATCTGAGTCTGACCTGGTACTCGGCGTGGTTCTTGAGTCCGATGGCGAGGAATGGCTTGAAGGCCTCCATGTATTTTTGAAAGTCACTGCCCAGAACTGCAACAGACACAGGAGACCGGGGTTAATGCAGGAGCTAAATGTGTTACTGAGAGCTCTACAGCCTTCATCTGAATAAACCACCTCCAAAAACACAGCAGTAACTTCAGGAAGGACATCAGTTCAATCAGTCAGCTCTGACACATATGGAAAGAACCTGGATTTATAGAGGTTTTAGCTGGATCTGAACAGCTTTAAACTGGAAGCAAACTGGTTTTAGTCGGATCTGGGGTGGTTTTAGTCGGATCTGAACAGGTTTTAGTTGGTTCTGGGCTGGTACCTTCGACAAGCGTGGACACGGCCATCAGAGCGTCCTCCTGAACGCCTCCGGAGCCGGCCGTGCTCTGGAACATTCTGAGCAGAGACGCCATCACCATGTCTGAGATCGCCAGAGCGTCCTGATGCTGCACCTTCCTCAGAACGTTCTGCACAAACAGAAAATAATACAGCAACAGACCAGTCTAAACCAGGTCTGAACCAGGTCTGAACCAGGTCTGGGACTCACCTGTAAAGTGGCACAGAGCAGAGACTGCAGGTCGTTGAACTGGATTCGGTCTGAGGTGCTCTGGATGTGAGACTGAGGAGAGACATCCAACATTAACCCTGTTTATGAGTACGAGGTTTTTACCAGGTCTGGGCCGGTCTAAACTGGTCTGGGCCGGTCTAAACTGGTCTGGGCCGGTCTAAACTGGTCTGGGCCGGTCTGAGGCCTCACCTCCATCTGCAGGACCTGCTGCAGCCGCTCCATGATGACCACAGTGGTTTTCTGAACGGCAGGGTAACAGTCCTTGGCGCTGTTCTTGACGATCTCCATCAGAGCCTCGTAGGCGGCAGAGCGCAGGTTGTTCTGGTGTCCGTCCGGCCTTCACAAACACACACCACACTTTAATGCTTTCATCATCAAAGTACACTCAATACAGAGAGGGTTTCAGATAAAAAGACAGCATAACCAACTAAAGCCTTCTCGAACGCATCTGAATCCCTCTTGTCGTCATTGTGTTAATGTTTTTACTCCAGCCTCATGAGTCTTACCGGTCTGTGGTCTCCAGCAGCTTCTGGACGATGATCTCAAAGGTGGACGACAGGCAGTAGGTGCTGGGCTCCTCCTGGTCTTCAGCTGCGTCTGTGGCTTCGTACGCTGCCTCAGCCAGCGACGAGAAGGCCTGAAACACACAGAAGATAGATGAGTGCCCAGATCTCACTAAAACCTGCTCTAAACCCCCCCAGACCCTGTTCAGACCCCTCTAAACCCCCCTCAGACCCCTCTAAACCCCCCTCAGACCCCTCTAAACCCCCCTCAGACCCCTCTAAACCCCCCCAGACCCTCCTCAGACCCCTCTAAACCCCCCTCAGACCTCTCCAGACCCCTCTAAACCCCCCTCAGACCCCTCTAAACCCTCCTCAGACCCCTCTAAACCCCCCTCAGACCCCTCCAGACCCTGTTCAGACCCCTCTAAACCCCCCCAGACCCCTCTAAACCCTCCTCAGACCCCTCCAGACCCTGTTCAGACCCCTCTAAACCCCCCCAGACCCCTCTAACCCCCCTCAGACCCCTTTAACCCCCCTCAGACCCCTCTAAACCCCCCTCAGACCCCTCCAGACCCCCCTCAGACCCCTCCAGACCCTGTTCAGACCCCTCTAACCCCCCTCAGACCCCTCTAACCCCCCTCAGACCCCTTTAACCCCCCTCAGACCCCTCTAAACCCCCCTCAGACCCCCCTCTTACCCAGCAGACGTTGGAGGCGACCCTAGGCTCCGCCCCCAGCCCGTCGATCAGACACTTGAGCAGCGGTTCCAGGTAGACCTCGTTGATGGCGGCCTCCGGGAGCAGTTCACAGATGCGTCCCACGGTCCAGGCCGTCGTGTCCCTCACCACGACGCTGGGGTCCTTCATCAGCTCGATCAGAGTGGGCATCGCCTGCACAGAAACCCCCGGACCCGCTTCAGCACCAGACCCACGGGAGCTCAACCATAAAACGAACCCCGGGCCGTACCTGGATGACGATGGGCTTCAGGTGGTTGAGCTCCGGCCCCTCGAGGATGGAGCCGAACGCCATGACGCTGGCGTCTCGGTAGCGCCAGTCCGGGTGCTCGATGTTCTCTTTGATGAAGGGCAGAACGTGAGGAACCACGTCGTCCTCGCAGCAGGTGGCCAGCAGCATCAGGCACACGCCCGCCGCTTTACACGGGTTCCAGTCATCGTCATCGTCGTTCTCATCCTGAGAGAACAGAGAACCGGGTCAGAGCCGGGTAGAACCGGGCCGGAGCCGGGTAGAACCGGGCCGGAGCCGGGTAGAACAGGGTCAGAACTGGGTAGAACCCTCTCAAATCCAACTAATGGCCATTCAAGGCCAGTCATCTCCATCAGATCTAAAACCTTCTCAAATGCACAACCAAACCCATTCAAACCCGTTCTAGTCCCTGCTAAACCCGTTCTAGTCCCTCCTAAACCCGTTCTAGTCCCTCCTAAACCCGTTCTAGTCCCTCCTAAACCCGTTCTAGTCCCTCCTAAACCCGTTCTAGTCCCTCCTAAACCCATTCTAGTCCCTCCTAACCCGTTCTGGTCCCTCCTAAACCTGTTCTAGTCCCTCCAAACCCGTTCTAGTCCCTCCTAAACCTGTTCTAGTCCCTCCAAACCCGTTCTAGTCCCTCCTAACCCATTCTAGTCCCCTCTAACCCATTCTAGTCCCTCCTAAACCCGTTCTAGTCCCTCCTAAACCCGTTCTAGTCCCTCTTAAACCCGTCCCTCTAAACCCATTCTAGTCCCTCCTAAACCCGTCCCTCTAAACCCGTTCTAGTCCCTCTTAAACCCGTCCCTCTAAACCCGTTCTAGTCCCTCCTAAACCCGTCCCTTTAAACCCGTTCTAGTCCCTCCTAAACCCGTTCTAGTCCCTCCTAAACCCGTTCTAGTCCCTCCTAAACCCGTCCCTTTGAACCCGTTCTAGTCCCTCCTAAACCCGTTCTAGTCCCTCCTAAACCCGTCCCTTTAAACCCGTTCTAGTCCCTCCTAAACCCGTTCTAGTCCCTCCTAAACCCGTCCCTCTAAACCTGTTCTAGTCCCTCTTAAACCCGTCCCTCTAAACCTGTTCTAGTCCCTCTAAACCCAGCTGTCGTCTGGTTTCGGGCCGTACCTGTTTAGTGAGTGTCTGCATCAGGATGGGCACCAGATACTGCAGAGCTCCTTTAGCGTAGAACTTACTGGTGTGCTCCGGAGGACGGCCCTGCTCCGAGGCCTGTGATTGGACGAGAGCAGAGACAGGCAGCCAATCAGACAGCGTCAGTTTAAACCCTTTAGAATACGAGCGTAATAAAGTCCTGATTTAGACTGGGTCTTTAAATGTTTCATTAAAAATCAATCCAAAATAAAGAAAATGAGGCTAGAATGTGTTTTTATCAGATTGATAACATCCTACTGAACTTATATATCAAGGAGTTGAACAGGTGAGTGTTAAATACCTCTGAGGCCTCGATGGCCAGGTCCATCTCCTCGTCGCAGACGTTGGACCAGAACTCGATTCCCTGCAGAGCCACCTCGTCGATGTCACTCTTCATGGCCTCGATCGTAATCTGAACAGAATCAGAGTTAGTTTAACTCTGCTGCACATCATTCACAAACAGTTTAGAGTTGAACTGATGCCCAAATCTTAAATATATCCTCCAGCCGTGTCACTGAGGTTGAACTGTGAACTTTTCAGACGAGGCCCGGAAGAATGTTTATTTGAATCAAAATGCTCAGGGTCAAAGGGAATGAGTGTGTGTTTAATTTACAGCTGATTAATTAACTGGTCACATGGAGCAGACAGGGCACATTTCATACATAAATCTGTATCATTTGAGCTAAATTGGACTCAGTATGTGTAAGTCACGATACTCGTGTTCAACGACGAGCGGCGAAAACTCAGCGATTCACCATTAAATATTCAACAAACCTCAGCTTTTTAACGACACACATGTCCAGATGAAAACGAGCTTCATTATTGACTCAGAGCAGACAGACTGAACCAGAGACCGGACTGTGACATGAATAAAGTTTAAAACAGGGTCTTCATGAAGCGGCTGGAGGACAGTTTGAGATTCAGAGATAAACAGAGTGACTCACGGCGAACAGCGCAGGACCCATGTAGGCCTCCATGTACTGATAATACAGAGACATGATCTTCACCAGGTTCTGCAGCGCTGCCACTCGGACCTGAGGCACCACAGGAGGGGTTACAACCATAACAAACAGCTACGGATACACAGGAACCCCCCAGAGTCCCGCTAAGGCCCGAAAGAGTCCCGCTAAAGCCCGAAAGAGTCCCGCTAAGGCCCCACAGAGTCCCGCTAAGGCCCCACAGAGTCCCGCTAAGGCCCCACAGAGTCCCGCTAAGGCCCCACAGAGTCCCGCTAAGGCCCCACAGAGTCCCGCTAAGGCCCCACAGAGTCCCGCTAAGGCCCCACAGAGTCCCGCTAAAGCCCCACAGAGTCCCGCTAAAGCCCGAAAGAGTCCCGCTAAGGCCCCACAGAGTCCCGCTAAGGCCCCACAGAGTCCCGCTAAGGCCCCACAGAGTCCCGCTAAAGCCCCACAGAGTCCCGCGGCTTTAGCGTATCCAACCATTTCAAGTAAAGTTTTACCAGATGTTTAAGATGCAACAAAGCTTTATCAGAAAAGAAGATAAACACACTACACACCACATGATTTACTCCGAAAGAACACAAGATGCAGCTGCATCAGTCAAAATATGAATGGAAAATGAAATCAGAGGAGACTCACTCTTGTGTCTGGACACTGTGTGGCTTCACACACCACCTGCATGATGAAGTGACGCTCCCTCTGCAACACACACACACACGTTAGAACATGACATCTCTGTCCAGGCCATGTCCTGTCCCTGTCCAGACTCAGTACCTCTTTGTCGAAGTTGGCCTTGGTGAACTCCAGAGAGTTGAGCAGAGCGTTGGTTGCTGCCAGTTTGACGTTGTTGCTGGGCTCCTCTTTCCTCATTCCTTGGATGATGGCCGTCAGGATCTGGTTGGCGTTTTCCTGCAGATGCTCTGGATCCTGAGAAAACAGTCAAAAGTAGGGACTGTGTGTCTTCTTTAACCAATAGTTGAACACCTCCATAATCAATAATGCATATTTTTGTTTTATTAAAATGAATGCACCTTTATTTATTATGAAGTCTTCTTTTTACGCATCACCAAAGCAACACAGACAGTTCTACACTTTATCAGGATTTTGTTGCTGTCTTTAGACGTTTCTTTTAGTTGAATTAACTTTATCAGCTTCACTGCAGCCTTTATTATAGACTAAGAACCCTTTGCTGTTTCTGATGAGTTCAATAGACGTCCGTTAAACACTGGCGACGTCAGATAAACACTCACGATGTCCTGGCAGATGTAGCCGATGGCCTCCAGCGTGGACTCCTTCATGTGCTCCGTGGACGAGGGGTTCATCACGTTGGCCTCCAGCTGCTTGATCAGGTCCGGCCACTGGTTCACGGGAATCTCTGCACAGGCGATCCCCGCCACGCACTGGGACGCCGAGCTGGGACGGTAGGTCTCTGTCCCCAGGGTCTGCAGCACCTGAACGCACCACAGAGGGTTAAAGGAGCCTAAAGGCATCGCAGAGGGTTAGAGAGGAGCCTGAAGGCATCGCAGAGAGTTAGAGAGGAGCCTGAAGGCACCGCAGAGGGTTAGAGAGGAGCCTGAAGGCATCGCAGAGGGTTAGAGAGGAGCCTGAAGGCATCGCAGAGAGTTAGAGAGGAGCCTGAAGGCATCGCAGAGGGTTAGAGAGGAGCCTGAAGGCATCACAGAGGGTTAGAGAGGAGCCTGAAGGCATCACAGAGGGTTAGAGAGGAGCCTGAAGGCATCGCAGAGGGTTAGAGAGGAGCCTGAAGGCATCACAGAGGGTTAGAGAGGAGCCTGAAGGCATCACAGAGAGTTAGAGAGGAGCCTGAAGGCATCGTAGAGGGTTAGAGAGGAGCCTGAAGGCATCGTAGAGGGTTAGAGAGAAGCCTGAAGGCATCACAGAGGGTTAGAGAGGAGCCTGAAGGCATCACAGAGAGTTAGAGAGGAGCCTGACAGCATCACAGAGGGTTAGAGAGGAGCCTGAAGGCATCACAGAGGGTTAGAGAGGAGCCTGAAGGCATCACAGAGGGTTAGAGAGGAGCCTGAAGGCATCACAGTGGTTTAAATAAAGTGGTTCTTACGTAGTTCTTGATCTCGCAGCGTGCGTTGGCGTCGATGGCCAGCCATCTCTGCTGATACTGCGCCTTCACGTCGGGGTCTTTAGACGTCAGAGAGTTCTTCACCTGGAGCCCAGCCGCCACTCGAGCCACCTGAGTGTTCCCCGGGTTCGCCAAGACCTTCGACAGCTCCACCAGGAACATGGGCTGCAAAAATTTAAAAGAAAAATTTAAATTCACACAAAATACACAACCTGGACAAATGTTATGACATTTGTATCAACACAGCCAAAGTTATAAAGAAATAAAATTCAAAACCCCCAAAAAAATGTCCAGGATCAGGAGGGTCAATGTAGGTCTATTAATTATGACAAACTAAAAACATATTTATTTATTGATTCAAAGACACTCACAGAAAAGTCTAGTGTAACATGAGCTGCTGTTTATGTTAAAAACGCGCCCGGTTCGTCCTAAAGGAAATATTTGTCGATGAGGATTTAGACTGGACCTGAAGTCTTAAACACATCACGTCTGATCCTCTTTGTTCTGACTGAAGTCAATATGACCCTGTGACCTAAACTCTAACACCTTGTTTAGATTATCGTTTCATGTTTTTTGGTTGATATTAACGCTGGTGCAGTGTTTTATTCATTATTTCATCATCTAAATGACGGTCTGCAGATTTATCTATCTGCTTTACCTTCTGTTGCTGCTGTTTATAACCTTCCATTTGTCAACTTCATTCATGTCGCTAACTGAATGTGGTTCTTGTTTTTTCTGTCTAGGCCTTTTTACTCATATATTACAAATACTGTAAATTAGTCATAAACTTTTCAAAACAATAACAATGTAGACTTCCTTCATCTTTATATGAAATTAACTGTCTTTGTTTAATATCAGTGCTTTACATGTCTCTATTTCTTCATCAAAATGAATCTTTTGTTGAGAGCACTTTACTAAAACAAATTTTAAAAAATCAAGCTTGTTTTAATTTTAATAGCCATGTTTTTTTTTTGTTCCTTTGTGGAAATAGTGAAGAATCCTGCTGCTGTTTTTTGAATGAAACACTTTGCCCTCTCTACTCCCTCCAGACCCCCTCCAGACCCCCTCCAGACCCCCTCCAGACCCCCTCCTGACCCCCTCAGACCCCAAACTCACCAGGTTCTCGATGGCAGCCTGCTCCAGAAACTTCTGAGCGGCCTCCAGCTCATTTCGGTCTGAAACAATAAAGAAGTTTTATAAGACCCATTTTTTCATTGGACTTCAGACAAAGCTTGGACTGGATTTTACCTCGAACTGACCAACACTGAGCCCTCAAATGGAAAATGGAGCTGCATAAAATACTCCACATCATCATAAAATCAAAGATCTTCTTGTATCCTCCTGTTTTTTGTTTTGTTTAGTGTAGAACTGAGCTACTGTGACTAAACCCAGACATACTCTAACTTTAAAGTGTGTCAAACAACTCACTATAAAATCAATTCACACACGAGGAACACCAAAGCAGGAATCATCAGTGAAAAAATTGGACTTTAAGACGTGGTCTAGTCTTTATAATTAAGGATTTTGTCCAATCACAGCTCACTTCAGGTAAAAAGGAGCGCTCCCATTGGTCGACACTGATGTCAACAATGAAGGAACAAGGAAATAAACCAAGGAAATGGGTTATTCTGTTGGAAATATGTCTTATTTTACAAAGAAACAGCTAAAAAAGATAAAAATAGAGAAACAGCAGCAAATGAAACATGGATAAATGTTGGTGATGCTTCAGTGTTTAATGAGACAGAGATAATTACAGGATAAACTACAGTCTACAACGAGAAACTACAAAGAGAAAAGGTTCAGGTCAGCTCTAAACTTCCATTTAATGTAACGTATTAGTCTTTTATTGTGAAAAATTGTTCCAGTTTGACTTTTTTTAAAATGAAAGAAGCAGGAAAGCTTACTACGCTGCTGTTGGAGGAGAGTGGAGTCTGAGACAGAGACGAAAAGAAAAATAAACTAAGTCAGGTACTGGAGCTTTAAGTCATTTCTGTCACAGCTCAGTAAAGTTTGTCTAAGTCAGCTTATTGTCATTTTACAGCAGTAACAACAAAATGTCTGATATTTTTATTGCACATAAGGCTGAGATGGAGGTATAGATGCATATCTTTAACCTGTCCATCCCAATTCTGTTTAAATATAGTCGTCTGCAGCAGCTTCAGACTCTGAGATTGATTCAGCTGATTTTTTTAAAAAGCAGCTTTTAGGTAAATTTATGGATTCATCACTTCTTGTTTTGACTTTTATTGAATTGAATCCATATTATTGCACTTTAATATTTTTTCTGTGAAAGGTGTCTGAAAAATGTCATGTGATAATAAATTAAATAAAGCCCATTCAGAGTCTAAACAAAGCTTCAGATTCAGATCTTCTGTGGAGGATACAGTTATGAGTGAGATCTGGGAAAGTGCAGAGGAGGTCTGTTGTAGCACTGCGGTCCGTGTAGTTTCTGATCTGGACTTAAGTTTTGAAAGAAGCTGTTTTACAGATCAGAAACGAGGAACAAGATCCAGAAATGACAAGTTGGTTTTGAAAATAAAATTGGAAAACAAACTAACTATGACTTAACATGGTAATAATACAATTAATTCTTTGTTTATTTTATTTTCACACTGCCCTAATATTTACATGTTGTTGGGGTTTTTTTTTTGACAGTTACAACAGCAACAAACGCAGCTTCAGAATTTTATGAAGCTACTGTTTGGCCAAGTTCATCTGGGGTCAGCTTCTGCTCAGCTCTTACTTTCAGAGACACACAGCACGCCTCTGATTTATCCACATGTTGTCACTGAAAATTCAACAATAACAAAACTGAAAATATACAACTGTTACACGTTTGCTCAGTTTTATAAATGACAGCTGTAAATTAGCAGCGTCCCACCCTTGGCTCCGGGCCCACAGTTTGAAAACCTCTGCTCCGGATGACTCCATTATAAGTTATGTTTTATTGAATAGTTTCCACTTGTCCCTAAAACCCCTCTTCACTGAGCTTCGACCCGGAAAACTCCCTCTTTTATCGGTTTGACGCCGTTAACGAGCTGTCACTCAGACCCCGCTAACGTCAAACTCACGCCCGGCTTCAGTGACACTCTGTCGGTCACCAGCGTCAAAATGAGCACGTTGACTCACGACAACACACCAATGTACGAGTTTATTGGGCCAATGAATAATTTTAAGTCCATGTTTGGAGGCTATGAGTGGCTAAAACAGCTACAGAAGGCGAGACGTGGAGGCTCCACTTTAGCCGCTAGCCTGCTAACATTAGCCACACCGGGAAATGACAAAAATAAAGCTTCCCGAAAACGCAGCAAAGTGATTTAACAGATATTAAATTCGTCTCCGTGTGGGGCGGCTGTGGGGCGGTGTTAGCGGGGTGTAGCGCCTCAGTGTGGCCTGAAAGTTGCGTTAGCCGGGACATGCGTGTGACGCTAACGTTAGCACCGCAGCTAAAGGCTAACAGGCGTGGGCAGGGTCCGAGCAGGTGTCCGGGGGTCTGGGATCCTCAATGTCTGCTCACAGAGGCTCTTTCGGTATTTCATTAAACCCGAGCCCACTCAGAGAGCCCGATGCACCGGGCTGTCAGACCGGTACAGTCCTCAGAGTTCATCCAGGAAATGCTTTCTATCTGCGGCGTTCTGCGACAACTGAGGCCGCTGTAGCTATAGCAACTCTTAGCATCTCGGGCTAATGACATTTCCCTCCTTCACAGTAACTTCAAATGCTTTATTTGCGCCGAGAACAGCCCCAGCTCTGTAAGAAGAGCCACAGACCAAGTGTGTCCACTTAGAGCCGCCAGGAAAAGGGTTTCATCCGCGGCATTTAGAGCAAACAGAGGCCGCTGTAGCTTTAGCAACAGCTAGCATCTGGGGCTAATGACAAATTTCCTGGCTTCAAACTGGCTCCTCATGAGCCCACCGCGCCAACACAGGCCACCGCCCCAGGTTAGAGACCCCCAGAGCGGGTAAACCAAACCTCCGCCCGTCTGTGAGCGGGTAAACTCACCGGGGGAGACCGTCTTCTCGAGGATAGTGATGAGCTCCATTCAGACGCTCTGCTGCGGCCGCTGCGCGCTGCTTTTCGGCGGAGAGGCGGTTTCCTGCTGTCGCTGCTGGTGCTCGGTGTTCGGGGCGGGTTCAGAAAACGCGGCTGTTCCCCGGTTCGTCAGTGCTGAGCGTGGGTCCGCAGCCCTCGGTTTAACGAGTGTTTAACGGCAGTTTAACGGCTCCGGTGAAACAGCTGCAGCGAGGGAAAGGGCCGCGCGCTTCTCTCCCGCGGAAGGATATCACGCACAGTGACGACAGCGCGTCGCTTCACGTCACAACGTAAGCTCCACAGCAGCGAAAATCAACAGAAAAAAGTATAAACTCATGAAAATCACGGAGGGTCACGGTTTACTAACACGTAATTCTTCTTGTGATTTTATGTAGACCATTAAACAGTAGTTTTTATTGTATGTGTTCTAATATACTTTGGATTAATGACCAATATTATTTATCCATTAAAACAGACAGTTAATAATATCCCGTGATGGGGTTTTTTTCTGCAGACATTTGGCCTGTTTCACTGAGACTGAAGCCCACCTTAAATATTATTAAGCCACTGGATCACTCTGAGGGCTTCATCACATCCATTCAAGCTACTTTCCACACGTTCACTGCTGCTTTTAGTCCTGTTTAGACCGGATTCAGACCTGTTAGTCTTGGTCTAGACCTGGTTTTTGTAGATTTTTTATTATTTATTGTGACTGTACACACTTACTGACCTGCATCAGCTCGTTATTTCTTTTCTCTCACACACCTCTTATTAAATGGAACCTGTCTTGTTTTGTTTTGCGTTTTACAGATGATCCTGAATGCTGCTTGGTGTTTTTCCCGCGCTGCTGAGCACGTGCGAGAACAGGTCAGCCACAGAAAGACTTTACAGATGTTTTTACAGATGTTTCAACAGACGTTTTTATGTCTAATATCACGTGTCTGTGTCTTTGAATAAACTGGTTTAAATGTGCAATGATGATAGATTTATTTACACAGGAATAAAAACAACCCAGTTAAAACCGCTTTTACTCTTCTCTGTTCTTCTATTAAGCTCCATTCACCAGAGCCAGGTCTAACATCAGCATTGCTTGGATCAGGTACAGGCCCAGCAGCTTCAAAAGCCCACAGATTAAATGTTACGTTCTGTAACCAGATTGGCTCTGGTCTTTTTATATTTTACAGGTCTTCACCAGAAAACAACTCATATCAACTGAATTAACACCGTATCAAAACCAAATATATATTGTGCACCGTCAACAGCAGAAAAATGACATAGCGAATAAACTGCACAGAGACAGGTTTAAAAACAAACCCATTGCTTTATTAGTTTTACAGTAGTCTCTCAAACGTAGCTGCCTTGAGTTGGTCTTTTGTGTCTCTTTGACTTTTTGATCCAACTTCTTCCTTGTTTTTTTTGTTTTTTATTATTCCCATCAACACAAACGGAAGAATCGTGGACAAAAAATACAGAAAACAACAAAAAACAAACATAATCAAACAACAGGAAAAAAATGCCCCTTTTTCACAAAATAAACATTTGGCAAAAAAAAACAAAAAGAGGATGAAGCTGAAAATCCAGTGCATTTTTTTTTTTTAAAGAATTTAAGACAAAAACAGAAAGAGATATGTTCTGATGTCCGATTGGATAAGAGCTTTGCAGGTCAGGGATATCCTCCAATCAGAGGTCACCGTTTGAAAACTTGTTGCTGGGCGAAAGATATGCACCAAACAGAACAAAAGCATAATAAAATAACAAGAAATACAAAAAATAAAATACAAAACTGACCCTTTTGATGTTTGAATTGATTATGGCACAAAAACAGTTAATATTGTCCAAAAAAAAAAAATTAAAATAGGATATTTAAGAGCGCCATAACCACAGCTAATATTCCCCCATTTGATGCTAACACGCTAATGCTAAGACAGAATTATCTTTACTGCACTGTTTAAAAAAACCCCAACAGTTTCAATCTACATTTTCTGGACTTGAATCAAGATCAAATGTTTCAGATGCAATACTTTTATAATTCAGGGCAAATTATTAATAAGCTGCAGTTTTCCTTCTGATTTAAGATGAAGCTAACGCTAATAAGAACAACAGGTAGCAGATGGTGTTGCAGAATGACTCAGTTAAAGATAAAAACTGTAATGAAATTTACATATACAATCTTTTGTGCAGCTGAGTTTAATTCAACAACAAAGAAAAAAGCTAGCAGTAAATGTTCAGCCATTTTTGCTCCAAGTTCAGAGGTATTTCTACTTCTTAAGCTAACAGATAATTTGCTAAAAAGGTTCACATTTGAATCAGTTTTTCAAAACTGATGCTAAATGCTAAAAGCCGAGTACAGATTAGGATTAATTACTTGTAACTGTCTGAGAAATGTATTTACGTATTTATGTCCTATTTAGCACAAAGCTAACAATAATCCGCAGAATGTATTGAATACAGTTAGAATGATTGAATGACTCAGCTCATTAACTGTGAATGACTGATGTTTAGCCGTTTAGTATTGCTTAAATTCTGGAGTTATTTTTATTTTTCACAGCTATTTTGCTAACCCATTAGAATAATCTTTTCTGAACTGTTGCTAACCATTGTGGATTATAATTATTTACATTTAGCCGTTCTGGTATAAAGTTAAATTGTTAAGCTAGTATGTTTGTGCAGTAAAGAAAATTCACTCAGAGAAGCTAACATCACTAATGCTTCCATTGCGATTTGTCGTAAATATTACCCACACTCCCCTCCCTCAGTGCGCAGCCAGTTCACACAAATTAAAAAAAAACTAAAAACGCAAAGTCATGGCAAATGTTTGGGGCTTCGATTATGAAAATTGACATATAAAAAAATCAGGATAAAAGTTTAGTTCTAAAAAAAAGTTTTCATAAGTGAGGCCCCTGAGAAAACCACGGAGGCTCAGACATGGCCGTAAAAGGACAAACACATGTAAAACAAAGCCAATTGATTTTTTTTTTTCCAGATTGTTGTAGTTTGATGATACAGAATTTTGTAAAAGTGGTTGTATATGACCCTTCTGGAGCTGATTTATTCCCTACAGGAGAAAGTTTGGAGAAGCAGACAGGAGCAACACCACAGAGACTAAGCGATCTGGACTCAATAATAAATATAATGATCATTAGCCAACTCTATATTTGAGGATTTATGATTATTCAGCTTTGATTGTGTCAAACTTGTCAACTTCAACTTGTAAACTCTTTAACCCTTTAAATCACAGCTTTTGGTTTGAGTGACACCATAAAATGTTATCATTTACTCGTAAATGCACTGAAGGTGGTTTAAGGAGGACAATACAAATTGATTATTTTTTTTTTAAGTCTAGGACCAAACAATGATTAAAAGCGAGACTTAACTTTTAAATGAGGCCAGTGGAAAATGGATTTTAAAGATTTAAAATACTCAATACTACTTCAATGTCAATTTAAATGTGAGCTCCTTAGATAATATTTACACTATATATGCAAATAAAACCTAATAAATCAAACTAAAACCTGTTCAAATCCAACTAAAACCTGTTCAAATCTAATGGTGCATTCATGTGGTCCTCAGAAACTCAAGAAAAGGTTTTTTTTTTACGAGATTAAAAATGCTCACAAACGCTGCTCAAGTAGAACAAGATTATGTGTTGACATCATTTGCATCATTAACATGACGGGGGAAAACAAATGTAGTAATGCAAGTAATTAAAAAATGTGTTGGCACCAAAACATGTAACATCTCAGTCATTTCAAAAATTCTGTAAATATTGTGAAAGTAAATGGGTCAACTCTGCAGAATCACAATGCATATTTTATTCGTAGCGTCGTAGAGGTCGGACTTCCTAACTCGGCTACTACGAGTTTCCCAGGACCACATGAATGCACCTTAAGTTCTGTGTTTGTAGAAATGAGGAATACAAAAAAAGCCAGTCATATTTCAAAATAAAGACATGTAAAAGCCCCTCTTTGTAACACACACTGTCAATGAGGGTAGTTTCTGTTTTCACTGGCCCCATTAGTGACAGACAGAGCAAAGTCACTGCTCCTGTCTGCTTCTCCACTAAATACAGGAATATCACTTTACACTCCACCTTTTTGTTCTTTTTCAACCAAACTGGTCTTGTCTGAGCCTTCGTTTTGGAAATATAACATGAAAAATGCAGTAAACAGAAGACAAAATTATGAAAAGAACAAATCCACGCGTAGGTTTATGTGCCAAAAAGTATAAAATGGACATAAAAAACCCCAGCAGAACGAGCAGGAATGTCTGCAATGAATAAATAATGCTCTGTTTAAAAAAAAAAAAAAAAACCTGAGAAAAAAACAAATAAAAAACATTGAGGCAAACGTTGAAGAATGAGGCTCAGTTTGAACACACCCAGCGCTGTCGGTCACACACCAAATTCACACAAAAAAAACACGCCCCAACAACCACAACTGCCATCACACGCCGTTAGCTTAGCACAAACACTGGAAGTGCATGGAAACTGTTAGCCGAGGCTAGCGTAATGACTCGGCAAAAGGCAGAAATTAGCTCTTTCTGATTAAAATAAGGGACTTTCTGGGATTTGTTGAAAGCCAGGTTTAGCATAATGACTCAGCATAAAACCGAAAATAGGTGAAGAAAAAATGGTGATAAATGCAAAGTGGTTAAATACTGTCAGCATGGCTTAGCATAATGCCCTAGAGTAAAGGCATTCTGATGAAAATATAATTAAAATCTGTAATTGTATAACACCGTTAGCCAAGTTTAGCATAATGACTCAGCAAAAATGTAAAAAGTTATAAATGGGAATGGTTTAGATAATGTTGGTGTAGCATAGCATATTGACTTGGGAAAAAGGAAGAAATTAGCTCTTTAAAAATTAGGATGAAATTTGTAGAATTAGTTAAAAATTGTTGGCTAATAGCTCTCTTTAGCTTAGCATAATGACTCAGCTTAAACAGTAAAAAAAACAGGATAAAATTGAAAATGCTGATTGATTTGGCAAAAAGGCAGAAAAGTGTTATTTGAACACTACAATGGAAAATATAGAGTAAGGTTTAATACCATTTAGTTTAGCATCAGCATAAACCAATAAAACCACAGAAAATAAAATGTCAAATGTTTAGATTAGTTAGTGTAGCTTAGAGTAAGGAGTTGGCAAAAAAGATTAGCTCTTTAAACATTGTGATGAAAAATTGAGATTGTTAGCCATGTTAGTATGATGACTTGGCAAAAATGTAAAAAAAAATGTGGACATTAATAAAACATAGGGATTGGATGGAACCTGTAAGAGCTTAATGTAATGATTTGTAATGAAAGATTAAGAATTAAACACCATTAGGTAGGCTAAGTTTGGTTAGGTTTGATGACTCTGCATAAAAAGTGAAAATCTTTGAACACTGTAAGGGGAATATTGTGGAAAATAAATTGTAAATGAGAATTGTTATGCACCGTTTGTGTAGCTTAGTCTAAAAGGATCTGGAACTTGGTAATTAGCTTAACGTGTTTAGTGTAGCGTATTAACTAATACTGCTGCTAATAGTAGAATGAGTCAACAAAATTAAATTTGCTTTTTGAAAATTAACATCTTGAGGTTTTGAGGGCCAAAAACCTCTTAAAAGAGGAAAAGTCATTAATCTTTCCCCAAAAACTGTCAGAAAACACAATTACCTTGTGTTAAAATGGACCTTTCTGGAGTTTGTTTTGGTATACTGTTAGCGTAGCTTAGCGTAATGACAGGAAGTGAAGGGAACAGTTAGCAGAGCCTTGTTTCAACTTTTTGTTATTGTATTCTAGTGATTTTTTGTTGTTGTTGTTGTGAAGCCAGGCTGTGATTGGCTGGAGACCAGGCGTGCGTTGTGATTGGCTGGAGGAGGATGATGTCATTTACAGTAAACTACAAGATATTTACACACAGAGAACAAATATGTACAAGCTCTGGTTTAAACTACTGTTGAAATCCACAAAATGGCTGCTCGTCAGAAAAAGGAGACGAGGCGACGGAGGAGTGGCCATTTTGTGGAGGTCATTGTTTGAATAAAATGGCCGCTCTGCCGTCACCGTTTTGCACCGTTATCTGTTTTTTCTTTGTCCCCGTTTGTACCATAAACTGCAAGGATAAGAAACGGTAGATGCCACATTAGTTTGAGTCCAAGGAAGCCATATTTAATCAAAGAGATTAGAGTTTACAGTAGAGGCCCTTTAAAAAGTGGTAAATACTGTTTTTGATATATTTTTTTTTATGTTCTATATGGAGGGAGTTTGGATTAACATTTTCTAAACTATTCCAAAGCCAGAGACCTGTTACCATCAGACAGATTAATGTAGAAAATTTAGACAAGAGTAAGTAGATTCATTCAGACTTTCAATTGTTTTTTAATTTGAACTGATTATAACTGGATTTGAATGGGTTTTAGGTCCTTTAAAATGGACTTCAGCTGTTTAGAATTACACTAGTTAAACTGAATTTAGCTATGTTTTAATTGTTTAAACTCCGGCCTAAATTGGTTTTATATGTAATTAAAATGGTTATAACTAGATTTAAACGGATAAAAACATTTTATAACTAGATTTGAGCTGTTTTTAAGTGGCTTTACTTGGGCTTTAGCCAGTTTTAAAAAGTGGATTTAATTGAACTTTAACTGGATTGGATATCGCTGGTTTGCTTTATCTTTTCCAATGTCAAAATCAAAAAGCTCCTGTCAGAGCCAGGCAACTCAGCATGAGTATTAATTTTGTCTCAAAGAGGAATGAGCACAATTGTAAATTTAGTCTAAATTTTGTCGTTATTTAAGGACCTTGATACAATAGCTGCACGTTTGACCCCCAAAAAAACAACTTTTAATGTGGCATTTATCGTTCTGTATCTAAGCACAGACTGAGCACAAAGAAGAACAGCTCCTTTAAATACGCGTCACATCCTTCGTTGATCATCAACAGGAAGTGACATCACAGCGGGTTTTCTCAGTGTAAAGCCTGCGTCTGCGGCCGGACCCACTCGTTCAATAATAAATACTGTCAAACGCATTGCATCATGGGAAACTGAGTCCTGCTCCGGCTTCAGGGAGTGGTCTGTAGTGTTCTTTAGCTGTTCTTTAGCAGCGTCCTGTCGTCGGGCGGACAGGAAGTGGAGGAGGCAGGGCAGGAAGAAGCGGCGGCCGCAGAGGAGGATGATGGGAAATGTAGGAGCTGGCCGGTTTCAGAGGAGAGCTGGGAACAGCAGCGGAGGTCCACCGTTTGAAGAGACGTACAGCGGCGTAAGAGTGGGACACACTGCTCCGACATCTTCACACAACCTGAAAAAGAGACACAGGTGTCTCAGGTGAGCGTTTACCTGTGAGGCTCAGGTGAGCGTTTACCTGTGAGGCTCAGGTGAGCGTTTACCTGCGAGGCTCAGGTGCGTGTTTACCTGCGAGGCTCAGGTGCGTGTTTACCTGCGAGGCTCAGGTGCGTGTTTACCTGCGAGGCTCAGGTGCGTGTTTACCTGCGAGGCTCAGGTGCGTGTTTACCTGCGAGGCTCAGGTGCGTGTTTACCTGCGAGGCTCAGGTGCGTGTCTACCTGCGAGGCTCAGGTGCTCCCTGCGGGTCAGTGCGGCTGTCTACCTGCGGTCTACCTGCGAGGCTCAGGTGTGTGTTTACCTGCGAGGCTCAGGTGCGTCAGCCGGTCTCTGAGGGGGGAGATGGCGGAGGTGAGCGTGAGGACGGTCTGGTCGGAGATGAGGCTGCAGTGGCTCAGGTCCAGTCTCTGCAGGTGAGGCACGTATCGCAGCAGCAGCCGAGACGCCGCGTCCGTCAGCTCCAAACCGGCCAATCGCAGCTCAGTAACGCTCTGGAACCGCCCCCCTCTACTGTCGCCGTGCGCTGTCCACCAATCAGAGAGCAGGACACTGTTAGGTCACAGACTGCAGACAAATCTAACTAAAACCTGTTCAAATCCAAGTAAAACCTGTTCAGATCAAAGTAAAGCCAATCCAAATCCAATAAAAGTTTGTTTAAATTATTTGATTTAAACAGATTTCTGGGTTTATTGAATTAAACAGGTTTTAGATGGATTTGGTGACCTGTATCTGTGGGTGGAGTTACCTGTGCGTGCGTCCGGGGGCGGGGCCAGCAGCTCCTTCAGGTGAGAGTCCTTCAGATCCTCGACTCGACTAAGGTCCAGCAGCTTCAGACAGGGACAGACCGTCTGACACAGCGCCGAGACCGAAGACCAGGGACAACCAGAGACATTCAGCTCCTCCAGACCTGGACCAGGAGAGACCGGGTCAGAACCAGGACTGAACCAGGTCTAAACCCAGTCTGGACCTGAACTAAACCAGAGGTTAACCCTCTGTATTTACTGTTGATCTAAATCTAAATAATGTTTATCTAAAAAAGACCTAACGCTTATTATAGTCCATGGAAAATGGTCAAATACACAGAAATAGCTTCAGTAAAGCATTCTGGGAAACGTAGTCGGAGCCGCTAGCATGACCTAATACAGTAAAACATAGTCACATCATTGGTCTTACCTTTAAATTACCTTTAATCTTTCAATGTACAAAAACTGTGTGACACTAGGAAACATCACCAAACTGTCTAAAAATGCATTAAAGCGACTCGATACCAAGACAAAACATAATTTGTGTTTCTATAAACAACAGGACATCACACAGCCACAGCGCCTGGAGCTTAGCAGCAGAGCTAATGTGAGAGAAATACTGAATATTATGAACAAAACATGGATCCCAGCGGAAACAGCCCGTTGTTCCGGGTCGTACCCTGCAGGCGGTTGAGCAGCCACATCAGCTGTTTCTTGGAGATGTTGGTGAAGCCCAGGTTCAAGGAGACGGGCTGTCGGCGGATGATCCCACTGAGCATCGGAGCCGTGATGGAGCGCTGTCTGCTCAGGTCGATGTGGGACCACAGCCGCTTGTCACAGCACCTTCACAAAAACATTCAACAGTTTGGTTTCTTCTTTCAGAAAGTTGTGTCTTTTATCCTTTTGGGACACTTCAATAAAACTGAGCCCTGCTGCTCAGTGACTAATGTTGTACAGGTGTACCTCAGGTGTACTCAGGTGTACCTCAGGTGTACCTCAGGTGTATCTCAGGTGTACCTCAGGTGTACCTCAGGTGTACTCAGGTGTATCTCAGGTGTACCTCAGGTGTACCTCAGGTGTATCTCAGGTGTATCTCAGGTGTACCTCAGGTGTATTCAGGTGTACCTCAGGTGTACCTCAGGTGTACCTCAGGTGTACTCAGGTGTACCTCAGGTGTACCTCAGGTGTACCTCAGGTGTATCTCAGGTGTGTTCAGGTGTATCTCAGGTGTGTTCAGGTGTATCTCAGGTGTACCTCAGGTGTATTCAGGTGTACCTCAGGTGTACTCAGGTGTACCTCAGGTGTACTCAGGTGTACCTCAGGTGTACCTCAGGTGTACCTCAGGTGTGTTCAGGTGTATCTCAGGTGTACCTCAGGTGTGTTCAGGTGTATTCAGGTGTATCTCAGGTGTACCTCAGGTGTACCTCAGGTGTATCTCAGGTGTATCTCAGGTGTACCTCAGGTGTGTTCAGGTGTATTCAGGTGTGTTCAGGTGTATTCAGGTGTATCTCAGGTGTACCTCAGGTGTACCTCAGGTGTATCTCAGGTGTATCTCAGGTGTACCTCAGGTGTACCTCAGGTGTATCTCAGGTGTATCTCAGGTGTACCTCAGGTGTACCTCAGGTGTACCTCAGGTGTACCTCAGGTGTATCTCAGGTGTATCTCAGGTGTACCTCAGGTGTATTCAGGTGTACCTCAGGTGTACTTCAGGTGTACCTCAGGTGTGTTCAGGTGTACCTCAGGTGTACCTCAGGTGTACCTCAGGTGTACCTCAGGTGTATCTCAGGTGTACCTCAGGTGTATCTCAGGTGTGTTCAGGTGTACCTCAGGTGTACTTCAGGTGTACCTCAGGTGTGTTCAGGTGTACCTCAGGTGTACCTCAGGTGTACCTCAGGTGTATCTCAGGTGTACCTCAGGTGTACCTCAGGTGTACCTCAGGTGTATCTCAGGTGTACCTCAGGTGTACCTCAGGTGTACCTCAGGTGTACCTCAGGTGTACCTCAGGTGTGTGCTGACTCACCAGCGGCTCCAGGTGCGGCAGACCCTCATGCACACGCACAGCTCGCGGTGGCTCAGGTGAGTGAAGACCCGGACCCAGACGTCGCGGTGCAGGATGTGGGCGTGGCCAGAGGTGAGGGGCAGAAGCGAGGGCTCGGGGCAGAGCGGAGGGGGTCTCACCAGGTGACGCTCCAGGGGCCGGGGGGGCCGAGGGGGGCAGGGAGGGGCGGGGGGCCGACACCGAGGCCCCGGGGCCGACAGAGCTCCGGACACGCCCCCTGAGCTCCCATTGGACGAGGGCAGAGAGGGGGAGGAGCCGAGGCGAGGGCCGGAGACGGCGGGTTTACTGCGCAGTTTAGATCGACTCCTGAGGAAACACAGAGGTCACATGACATCTGTACGATTATAATCAGTTTATTACAAAGCAACAAAAACATTTTAATACGTATCACTAAATAGAATCTAACAAAAACCTTTTCTTCTTGTGCTCACTGTGTTGAGGCTAATGCTGCTGTTAGCTCCAGAGCAGCTCCAATAAAGTCTGACGATAAAAACACTCATAATCATATTGTCATATTAGATAAGATTCTGCTGCAGTTTGTCCATTTGTTTACACAAGCACCAGAAAAAACTGTTCGGTTGAAGAGGTGTTTTCATTTTATTTAAACGATGACCTAAAAGTTCCAGACAGATATTGGTTACTGGCTACACACAGAAAATTGAATAAAATAACAAATCCTGCTTTAATTTCTCAAAGTAACAGCTGCAACAAGAATGTACACTAACTAGGGCTGGGTCCTATCAAACCGTTCATGTTAATACCGGTGTAATTTTGGATGGCAATGTGAAACTGAAATATGGTGATATAATTTGGGGGAAACGTGCAGTTGTTTTCATCTCAAACACATGAACAACTCATGAAGCATGTTCATGGTTAACTTAATTGTCAGTAAGAACCTGACCAATTATAAATTTCATTAACGGATCAATCAATAAGATGCATACTTCATACACTTGACCTACAGAACAGGTTCTGAGCCCACTGTTATGACAGAGTAATGTACCTGCACAGGTTTAAATGCACAGTTGATGTTGACCTTGATTGGTGCCAGTTCTTAATGAATTAGTCTCTGAGTTTATTGGGTCCCTTTAACTGCTGTGTGTGTGGGCTAACGTTAGCCGCTAACACAAGCTGAGGGGCAAGTGCAGAAACTAAGGAGCCGGTCCTGTTGTGGATTTTTAGAGAGTTTGGAGGATAATACACTGAGAGCTTCTTTTTTATGAATCAGAAACAGCGAGGGTTTCTTAGTTCATAACATAGGCTCCAGTGTGTAGCTGATAAAGTGAATTAAACTAAAAGAAACACCTCAAAGCAAGAAAGAAAATTCTGATAAAGTGTAGAACTGTCTCTGTAGCGCCAGGTGAGTAAAAAGAAGACTGTGTTCTGAACAAGGGCAGCGTTAAGGGCTTTAAATTAAAAATAAATAATGCAACAGCGTAATAATTATAATTATAATAATACTACTACTACTAATAAAGAGGCTAAAATCCCTAGTTGTCGGAGGAGGAAGAGAGCAGCGCGTGAGCTGAAGAGGAGTTAATCAGCAAAAGGGGTGCAGTATCTGTTATATGGAATTTGAAAACGGTAGTTGTTAAAATGAAATATCCTTCTTGACTAAGCACTAATAAAGTATTCAGTTGTAAAGTATTTTATCTAGCATCAGTTTTATCAATTATTATGGCAAATTTTCGGATTTCTATTGTGATATAAATTTTATCCATATCGCCCTGCCCCAGTGGTAACGCTCCAGAGCAGTATTTGTGGGCGTTACCTGGCGCTGGCTTTGGCCCCGCCCCCTGACGTCGTGCTGTGCCTGTGATTGGTCGTGGCGCTGGCGTTCTCCTTCTCGCCCCCGACTCCCCCGGCGCCCCTCGTCCGGCCGTTCCTCGAATCCGGCCCGTTACTGCGCTGCTGCTGCTTCGACAGGAAGACGTCATGTGGTCCCGACGCTGACATCTGATTGGACGAGAGCGGAGACGGGAGAGAGGTCTTCCTGTCCCTCCGCTCGTCCGCCTGCAACAGAACCAGAAGAGCGCCACCGTCAGGACAAAAACACAGAAATACAGCTTCTGACTCCAACTTCACTCTGGCTCGAGTCTGGATTATTCTTTGGATGAGGTCATGGTTTGGACAAGATTTTATTTCACAGCGAAAAGATTGTTATTTATGGTGCATTCAGGGGGTCCTCGGGAACTCGTTTTTACGAGTTGATAAATGCAGATGAATCCTGCTGGATCATCATCAGGAGGATGAAGCTAACATTTAGGATATTTTAAGTCATTTAAAACAGGACCAAGTGGTAGAAGATTGATGAATGAATGTTCACTTCTTATGTTTTGAATAGTCTTCCTTTTCTTGAAGCGCTGCTAATAACTGCTGCTGTGACTGGATTCATTCATTTAAACACAACATTAACACATTTATGACTTCATCTTCCTGTTGTTACGGTTTAGAATGTTCCAACTTTCAGACTGACCCCTGACCCCTAAAAGAACAAAAAACAGTCAAAGTCAAATTAAATTTGGTACATCTCTTTTGTGATCTTCTATTTCCACCGCTCATATTTTACCAATCTCCTCCTAGAGCTTTATGGCCAACAATGTCCAACACAGCCCACATCATCAGGACCAACGGATCATAAAAGACAGAAGTATTTTAAAGAGTTGATGAGTTGAGTTGATGAGACCTGAAACCTGACATTTTCTTTTCAATGTACTTCAACAGATTTCCTTGCATCGACATCAAAATGGTCAAGATTATCTTAACAAATGTGAGAGGAAAACCTGAAGAGCAAATACCGAAATAAACTCACCTCGTCTTCGTCCGTTTCCATGGTTTTCCTCTTCAGCTGAAGCCCCTCCCCTTTCCTCTTTGGCTCCTCCCCCTTATCGTCCCCGTCCTCGCCCCTGCCTCCGGCGCCGTCGTCCGATTCGTCGCTGGCGCTGAACCCGAGCTCCGCCAGACGCCGCTCGCGCTCTTTTTCGCGCTCCTTCTCCTTTTCCCGCTCTCGGTCCCGGTCGCCGCGGTTACGCTCCCTGCTGTGGGCGGAGTTAAAGGGGGAGGTGGGCGGAGACGGGGCCCTCTGATTGGCCGCGTCTGACTCGGAGTCGGACTCTGAGTCGGACTCAGAGCTGGAGGAGGACGAGGAGGAGGAGTCGGGCCGGCGCTCCAGCAGACACATCCGTTTGAACCGCTCTAGTTTCTCTCGTTGATGAGAGCGCTGGTCCTGATTGGACGGGCCTGAGGACACGCCCCCCGAGGACACGCCCCCAGGTCCGGACTGAGACGAGCTCTGGGTCAAACCTCCAGAACTGGGACCGTTTTCCTCCGTCTTAGGCTTCTGTTAGAAATTAAGCAGTTAGACCTGGTCTAGTCCTGGTCTAGTCCCGGTCTAGTCCCGGTCTAGTCCCGGTCTAGTCCCGGTCTAGTCCCGGTTTATTCCTGGTTTGTACCTTTTTAAGACGTTTCTCATGAGTTCCTTTTATCTGAAACAAGAAAAAGAAGAAACATATTAGCTACTTTCGTCATAAACCAAACCCGAGACGAGAAAAAAATGTTAAAGTTTAGTAAAAAAATAAATAAATAAAAAAGGAGGGACCAGAACAAGGAGGGAGACCGGACCAAACCCTGATGCAGCCCTGACCTTCTTCTTAGCGGAGGAGTCCTGAGGAGGGTCCTTCTCCTTCTTCCTCTTGTGCCCTCCGTCGTTGGTGCGGCCCTCGCCCGGACCTCGGCCCTCGCCCGGTCTCGTCCCGTCCTCGCCGGGGGGAGGGGCCTTCTTCTTCGGCGGAGGGTCGTCTGTCAGTTTCCATCGACCCACTTCTCCGTTATCCAGGCGCCGCTTCCCAGAGCCGTCCGTCTGGTCCTGGGCCAACAACATCCATTACTGTCAGGATCTAACCCAACTAAAACCCGTTCAAATCCAGATAAAACCTGTTTAAATACAACTAAACAAGTTTAAAGCCAAACAAAACTTTTTTAATCCAAATAATCCCTGCTCCAAACCTTCAGTAAATTTACACCCGATTTTATGAATCCTGAACCTTTCTGTGACTTGAGTAACTTTCAGACCCTGGTTTTGTTTCTGGTTCACTCACTTTACTCGTCTTGCCCTCTTTGTGGCACTTGGGACACTCCCAACAGTTCGGGATCTCGTCGTTGATGATGCCTTCAGCTTTTCCCATCTGCAACACCAAACATCATTAAAAATACAGTCAGACAAACATTTGCATCTGTCACTCTCCCATCTGCACATATCCTTTAATGTTGTAGTTTGGGTGGTGCGTTCACCTTTAAGCAGCTGGGGTGGATGATCTCGTTGCAGATGGTGCACTCCATGAGGCACAGGCTGAACTTGTCGTCAGGGTCGTCCACTGTGTCCTCTTTCCCCGCCTCTCCACAGGCGAAGCACACCGCCGTGTGGGGCAGAACCGGCTACAGCACCGGCCGAGAGGAAGAACCAGGAGAACATCCACCGGAGGAACAGGGAAGAACCAGGAGAACATCCACCGGAGGAACAGGGAAGAACCAGGAGAACATCCACCGGAGGAACAGGGAAGAACCAGGAGAACATCCACCGGAGGAACAGGGAAGAACCAGGAGAACATCCACAGATCGAGAGGAAGAACCAGGAGAACATCCACCGGAGGAACAGGGAAGAACCAGGAGAACATCCACAGATCGAGAGGAAGAACCAGGAGAACATCCACCGGAGGAACAGGGAAGAACCAGGAGAACATCCACAGATCGAGAGGAAGAACCAGGAGAACATCCACCGGAGGAACAGGGAAGAACCAGGAGAACATCCACCGGAGGAACAGGGAAGAACCAGGAGAACATCCACAGATCGAGAGGAAGAACCAGGAGAACATCCACCGGAGGAACAGGGAAGAACCAGGAGAACATCCACAGATCGAGAGGAAGAACCAGGAGAACATCCACCGGAGGAACAGGGAAGAACCAGGAGAACATCCACAGATCGAGAGGTAGAACCAGGAGAACATCCACCGGAGGAACAGGGAAGAACCAGGAGAACATCCACAGATCGAGAGGTAGAACCAGGAGAACATCCACCGGAGGAACAGGGAAGAACCAGGAGAACATCCACCGGAGGAACAGGGAAGAACCAGGAGAACATCCACCGGAGGAACAGGGAAGAACCAGAGGACACCAAAGAGAAGGAGACAGAGGAAAAAGAACAGTTAGAAACAACTTATGTCCCTTAAACCCTGATGGGTTTTTTTTTTTAAATAAATGCTATCGTTAACTTCAGACGTCACGATAAATGACAAGTATTTATGAATTGCCAGAATTTTCTTAAATGCCAGTTTTAGCAATTAAAGTCACAAAAAGTAGTCTTTTTCCATCCCATACAGTATATTCAAATTTAGCCTGGGAGTGTCAAAAAACAATGATTCTGGTCCATTATTATTTTATGTGCAAGTTGTTTGTAAATAAATTGCTCATAGGTCCCTAGGGCTCCAAAAAATGTATGCATTTAGCATAAACACAGCCAAAGTTACGCAAAAATAAAATTCAGAAAACACAAAAAAATGTCCAGAACCAGGAGGATTAAAGAGTGGATTTTTGAAGCAGGTTTGAGTCAGTCGTGGATATTACTGTCACTAGTGTTAGATTCAATATGGCTGAAGTCTGGAGAACAGTGGAAAATGTTTGGCGGCTTTTTCAGAGTCCTTTTATTGTAAATTTGTTCCGGTTTATTGGAGCCAGAAATGTTCAAATCAATGCAATAAACTTTAAAATGACATGCTTTATTGCTGTATTGTTCAGTACTAGTACTAGTGCATCTAGTTCGAAATGAGAACAAGGTGTGTTTTTGATTTTATTCAGAAAGCTTGTGTATGCACAAAACAATGACTGAAATGTGCCATTTTTGCAAAACTACTTTCTTTTAAATTGTGTCTATAAAAGTAAAGCTAAACATAAAACTTTGAGTAGCCTCATGATGAGAACATTCTGGAGATATCACTCAGTATTTATGAGAGTAAAGCCGCTCAGAGCTGTGCACATTACTTCTGCAAACACTGGCTGCGGTCAATTCACAGGAAATTCCAAAAAAACCCACTGTAAACTTGAACATTTCACACTTTAGAAATCCACATTCTTAGCAGAGCTGCAATAAAATGTGTTTCCCATGGTACGCTAATAGTTTGTTAATACACACCAAAAATATTGAGATTAATATGTTATTTATTTTCCCATTCTCAACTTGTTCGGGTCTTTAAATATTGAAACTCATAATCCAGCTGCCATTCTATTTCAAAATATCAAACAATTTATATGAAAATTGCAGAAATTGCAATTATACTCCAGCTCGTATAAGAATTCTTAAACCTGTCAAACACATAAAGTGAACAGTCCTGGATCTACCCGGCGACAGCGCTCTGATTGGCCGAGGCAGATCGATAACAGTGTTTGTACATGTTTCCTCTGTTTTTTGGGTTGTTTTTTTCTCTTATGAAACCGCGGCGATGGATGAAAGCCAAACTCTCGGCCGTCACCAAGCAACAGCCCGTGCGCGGTTGCCATGGAGACCGCCTCCCGCTGAGCTCCGTCTCCGTTTGTTTTTATGAGACACAGCTATTTTTAAAAACAGAGCAGATTCACACCTTTGTACGAGATAATTACAGGAAAAACATGTTCACATTGAGCTCACAGACCTGCCTCCGAAAAATTTATACCAAAAATGATCCAATAATTCAACAGAAATCACAAACAATGAATGAGTGTGTCTAGTCCAGGTCTAAACCAGGACTAAACCAGGTCTAAACCAGGTCTAAACCAGGACTAATCCAGGACTAAACCAGGACTAAACCAGGACTAATCCAGGTCTAAACCAGGACGACTAAACCAGGTCTAAACCAGGACTAATCCAGGTCTAAACCAGGACTAATCCAGGTCTAAACCAGGACTAAACCAGGACTAAACCAAGTCTAAACCAGGACTAATCCAGGACTAAACCAGGACTAATCCAGGTCTAAACCAGGACTAATCCAGGTCTAATCCAGGTCTAATCCAGGACTAATCCAGGACTAATCCAGGACTAATCCAGGACTAAACCAGGACTAAACCAAGTCTTAACCAGGACTAAACCAGGACTAAACCAGGACTAAACCAAGTCTAAACCAGGTCTAAACCAGGACTAAATCAAGTCTTAACCAGGACTAAACCAGGACTAAACCAGGACTAAACCAAGTCTAAACCAGGTCTAAACCAGGACTAAATCAAGTCTTAACCAGGTCTAAACCAGGACTAAACCAAGTCTAAACCAGGTCTAAACCAGGACTAAATCAAGTCTTAACCAGGACTAAACCAGGAGTAAACCAGGACTAAATCAGGACTTTGTTTGTGTTTTGGGTGTAGCTCTTACCGCGGTGCGTGTTTTGGGTGTAGCTCTTACCGCGGTGCGTGTTTTGGGTGTAGCTCTTACCGCGGTGCGTGTTTTGGGTGTAGCTCTTACCGCGGTGCGTGTTTTGGGTGTAGCTCTTACCACGGTGCGTGTTTTGGGTGTAGCTCTTACCGCGGTGCACCGGCGCAGCGTGTTTTGGGTGTAGCTCTTACCGCGGTGCACTGGCGCAGCGTGTTTTGGGTGTAGCTCTTACCGCGGTGCACCGGCGCAGCGTGTTTTGGGTGTAGCTCTTACCGCGGTGCACTGGCGTAGCAGGCAGGACTGCTTCATTCGGCCGGGACCTCCGAACTTCTTCATGTCTTTACAGAAGTGGCACTCGCCGCACTCCGTCCTGAGACAGGCCTGACAGCGTCTGCAGCGCGTCCTCCGTCTGCGAGCACCTCCACCTGCTCCACCCACGCCCCCCGCCCCCAGAGGAGGGGCCTTAGAGCCGGACATCACCGCCTCCGTCAGCTGCAACCAGACAGAGACCAGTCAGAACCTGCTCAAGTCCAACTGAAACCTGCTCAAGTCCAACTAAAACCTGCTCATGTCTGATAAAAACCTGCTCAAGTCCAACTGAAACCTGCTCAAGTCCCACTAAAACCTGCTCAAGTCTAATTGAAACCTGCCCAAGTCTGATAAGAACCTGCTCAAGTCCAACTGAAACCTGCTCAAGTCCAACTAAAACCTGCTCATGTCCGATAAAAACCTGCTCAAGTCCAACTGAAACCTGCTAAAGTCCCACTAAAACCTGCTCAAGTCCAACTGAAACCTGCTCAAGTCCAAATGAAACCTGCTCATGTCCAACTGAAACCTGCTCAAGTCCAACTAAAACCTGCTCAAGTCCAACTAAAACCTGCTCATGTGCGAAAAAAACCTGCTCAAGTCCAACTAAAACCTGCTCAAGTCCAACTAAAACCTGCTCAAGTCCAACTAAAACCTGCTCATGTCCGATAAAAACCTGCTCAAGTCCAACTGAAACCTGCTCAAGTCCCACTAAAACCTGCTCAAGTCCAACTAAAACCTCCTCAAGTCCAACTGAAACCTGCTCTAGTCCCACTAAAACCTGCTCAAGTCCCACTAAAACCTGCTCAAGTCCGATAAAAACCTGCTCAAGTCCGATAAAAACCTGCTCAAGTCCAACTAAAACCTCCTCAAGTCCAACTGAAACCTGCTCTAGTCCCACTAAAACCTGCTCAAGTCCCACTAAAACCTGCTCAAGTCCGATAAAAACCCACTCAAGTCCAACTAAGTTGTAACTGAGGAGAAAAACTGATGGGAACCAGAGCTAGACAAGGGCTAAAGCAGGATTAAACAAAGTCTAAATGATTCTGAAAGTCATGTTTTAAAATTGTCGAGTCATGCTTTGTTTAAACCTGTTCCACATGAATTCGGAACCTCTCACTCTTCTTTAAAATACAAGAGTCTACAGTATTTATTCCATTTTTTGTTTAGATTATTCACGACCATTGGACTATAAAACAGTTTTCATTCAGTACAGAGCTTTATGTTTCTCTGACAGAGATTGAAAAGCTGTCAAATACTATAGTAATGTGAATGAATGAAGCTCTACAGAAACTGACCTCAGTCCAATTTAATAAAACACCTCATTCTATTCCCTTCATTATTAATTTCTAAAACCTTAACATTTAAACCAATCTATTCCAGTTTGTTGTTTGATTAAAAATCCTGTTTTGACCAACTGTCGTTTAACATTTATTATCATGCTATATTTCTCTATTGTTAATATTACAGCTCACTTAGATCACACATTAGCTGCTTTCTACTTAATTTATTACATTTTATTGCTGGCAAACACGTATTCTCCCTTGTTTGTCCATAGTCCACATTTGATAGTATTGTTTTTAATATTTGAACTCGGGAATAATAAAAATGATGAGTGGATAAATCACAGAAATCTCAGTCAAATCTCAGCCAGCAGCGGATAGCCTCCAACAATAATGAAACAGCGGTTAGCGGCTAACGGCTAACGCACCTTAAACATTTTCATTTGTTAGCTTTAAAATAAAAAAGCCACGAGAAATATATGACTGGGCACTTGTTAGAAACATTGATAGCTAATTGTTCACAACTTCAGTGAATTTCTCAATGCGGCGGTTTTCTCCAAATGGGCATCATTTATTGGTGAGAGACGCTAGCATGCTAAGAGGCTAACGTCCGCTTTCATTCTTACATAAACACATCGCGCATTTTGGATAATTTTGAGGTTATTAAATATAAAACTGGCACACAGAAAATTAGTATCAAAAGACAAGATGTTGGACTAACCTTTTAGTTTCCTGTGGCATGCCCCTGAGTCGCTCATTAGAATTTATCCTGTTATTTCTTCACGCAGCTTCCTTCAGTTAGCAGTTAGCCGTTAGCATCACAGTACAATGCAGCGGTCCCATGTTGTTAGCCGTGCGTTAGCTGCTGAGTGACCGGGGTCGGTGCGTCTGAACCGCCGCGTTTATTCTCCGGTAACGGGTCAGAGGAGGCTCGTAAACCCCGAGGAGCCGCTGTCGGTGCGTGTCTCCAGCCGCAGTCAGCGTCTCTCTCTCGGACACACGCCGTTCTTCTTCTCAAACAGGAGGCGGTGGTTACAGCAAGAGACAGAGAACTACAAATATGGCGGAACAGGAGGTGTGTACAGCAAGCGACAGAGGAATACAAACATGGCAGAACAGTAGGAGGTGGGTACAGCGAGAGACAGAGGACTACAAACATGGCAGAACAGGAGGAGGTGGGTACAGCGAGAAACAGAGGACTACAAACATGACAGAACAGGAGGAGGTGGGTACAGCGAGAGACAGAGGACTACAAACATGACAGAACAGGAGGAGGTGGGTACAGCGAGAGACAGAGGACTACAAACATGGCGGAACAGGAGGCAGTGGTTATAGCAAGAGACAGAAGACTACAAACACGGCGGAACAGGAAGAGGGTGGTTACAGTGAGAGACAGAGGACTACAAACATGGTGAAACTCAAGCTTTTTGACGTTCACACTACTGTAAATGTTTTGTTTTTGTTTTTTTGTTTTTAACAGTATCTTAATAATCTTTATTTTTATTAATGTTAAATTATTTTTTGTATTGGTAAATGTACATTTTAGAGAGAATAATTGTTACAATTCATTAATGTTTTTTGATGATTGATTATTTTTGCCTTTCCTGTGCATTTTACTTTAATTTATTATACTTTTTATGTTATATCTTCTAATTGAATGGTTGCTCAGAAGCAGTGGTTCTGAACTGGTTTCACCTGGACCAGTCTTTATTTGTACAGATATTTTTTTTCAACACACTCTGCGACCTTCCTCGTGAATGCCTGCGCCCCACTTTCGGATCCCGACCCACCAGTTGATGCCTGCTCTACAGTACAATGTAGAATTGAACCTGCTACAAGTTTTAACAGATTACAACATGTAGTGTCCACCAGAGGGAGCCGTAGAGCTTCAGAAAAACCACAGCCACAAACCTTCTGTCCTCAGACTCAGTGAAGAAGAGTCTGTTGTTTTAGCCTCAGTTCAGCGACGGGTCTGAGTTTGATCAGATTACATCACATTTCTAATTTAGTTCCTGGATTTTGTCACAAACCACAGTAATCAGTGACAGAACTCGGAAAAGAAACCTCAGAAGCCTCCTGACTGTAGTGGTCTGGTTCGGGTCGGCTCAGTTTAGTTCAGTTTAGTTCCGTTTGGCTCAGTTCGGTTCAGTTTGGCTCAGTTCGGCTCAGTTGGGCCCAGCTCCAGGCGCTGATCTGAGTCAGCAGCAGGCAGCAGCTCGTCTCTGATAAAACACCACTCACTGAAGAATGTCCCTTCAGGCTCCCGTAGATCCAGCTCAGAGTCACAGACAGTTCCAGACCTGCTCCCTTCATTCTGCTGACTTTATACATCTGTCCAACATCATAGTTTAGTCCTGGTTTAGTCCTGGTTTAGTCCTGGTTTAGACCTGGTTTAGACCTTGTTTAGTCCCGGTTTAGTCCTGGTTTAGTCCTGGTTTAGACCTGGTTTAGTCCTGGTTTAGTCCTGGTTTAGACCTGGTTTAGACCTTGTTTAGACCTGGTTTAGACCTGGTTTAGACCTGGTTTAGTCCTGGTTTAGTCCTGGTTTAGACCTGGTTTAGTCCTGGTTTAGACCTGGTTTAGTCCTGGTTTAGACCTGGTTTAGTCCGGTTTAGTCCTGGTTTAGACCTGGTTTAGTCCTGGTTTAGACCTGGTTTAGACCTGGTTTAGTCCTGGTTTAGTCCCGGTTTAGTCCTAGTTTAGACCTGGTTTAGTCCTGGTTTAGTCCTGGTTTAGTTCTGGTTTAGACCTGGTTTAGTCCAGTTTAGTCCTGGTTTAGACCTGGTTTAGTCCTGGTTTAGTCCTGGTTTAGTCCTGGTTTAGTCCGGTTTAGACCTGGTTTAGTCCTGGTTTAGACCTGGTTTAGTCCTGGTTTAGTCCTGGTTTAGTCCTGGTTTAGACCTGGTTTAGTCCCGGTTTAGTCCCGGTTTAGTCCCGGTTTAGACCCGGTTTAGACCTGGTTTAGTCCTGGTTTAGTCCCGGTTTAGTCCTGGTTTAGTCCTGGTTTAGACCTGGTTTAGTCCTGGTTTAGTCCTGGTTTAGTCCCGGTTTAGACCTGGTTTAGTCCCGGTTTAGTCCTGGTTTAGACCTGGTTTAGACCTGGTTTAGTCCTGGTTTAGACCTGGTTTAGTCCCAGTTTAGTCCTGGTTTAGACCTGGTTTAGACCTGGTTTAGTCCCAGTTTAGACCTGGTTTAGTCCTGGTTTAGACCTGGTTTAGTCCCAGTTTAGACCTGGTTTAGTCCTGGTTTAGTCCTGGTTTAGTCCTGGTTTAGACCTGGTTTAGACCTGGTTTAGTCCTGGTTTAGTCCTGGTTTAGTCCTGGTTTAGTCCTGGTTTAGTCCTGGTTTAGTCCTGGTTTAGACCTGGTTTAGTCCTGGTTTAGTCCTGGTTTAGTCCTGGTTTAGTCCTGGTTTAGACCTGGTTTAGTCCTGGTTTAGTCCTGGTTTAGACCTGGTTTAGTCCTGGTTTAGTCCTGGTTTAGACCTGGTTTAGACCTGGTTTAGTCCTGGTTTAGACCTGGTTTAGTCCTGGTTTAGTCCTGGTTTAGTCCTGGTTTAGTCCTGGTTTAGTCCTGGTTTAGACCTGGTTTAGTCCTGGTTTAGTCCTGGTTTAGACCTGGTTTAGACCTGGTTTAGTCCCAGTTTAGACCTGGTTTAGACCTGGTTTAGTCCTGGTTTAGTCCTGGTTTAGACCTGGTTTAGTCCTGGTTTAGTCCTGGCTTTA